>VYXF01009873.1:402767-428421 GCA_013397295.1 Polioptila caerulea | reverse complement strand
AAAAAAAAAAGGAAAATATCTAGCACATTAATTGATTAGTATTTATAACTCTAAAAAAACAATATTCAACAATGTTAGGTAAACTTGTGCAACTGTAAATGCCCTTCAGAACAACTAAGTCAGTATTAGACAAAGAGAAGACATTTCCAGACATACTTGATTGAAATTAGAGTAATTTTGTTTTCAAGTTTTTCAATATCTAACCATATCTCAGTCTAGACAAAACTTACACTAATATGTCCTGGACAGACTGGAATCCGGCCCCAACACACAGGTGTGCTTATGTCCTCCCTCCAGTCAAGGAATAAGGTTAAGATGCTCACATCCAATTTTCTTGTTTATAGACTGTAAACATGTAGCAGTATAAATAAGAGTAATCAGCTCTCTATATCATATAAAAATTGCAACATCAATGAAAAAGAGAGATTTAAGAAGAACTAACCAAATGGCCTAAGAGAAGAATGATATTAAAGAGTTGCTATGATACCTTTAAAATTAGACATAGAAATTCCTGCTGTATTCAATGTTCAGTGACAATTTCAATATCTAGATAGAAGTCATGCAAACAGTAAGACCTAGTGCTGCAGAATGGGAAGTTGTATATAGCTGGGTTTGGCATATTTGTATCAAATTATTTCTGCCTATTATGTTGAAAATTCAAACTTATGCTAGTTAAACCGCTAGAAACTACAATGCTTTTTAAAAAACAGCCTTTTTTTTAAAGAAAGATGAAAGAGTTTTTTTGTCTTTTTTTTAAAGTCTGAAACTGCTGAACCAAAGATTATTTACTTTTTCTGTAAAATAAAGCAAGAATATCTTCAGCAGAAATGAAATTAATTTAATATTTGTACTATCTCAT
The DNA here is from genome assembly GCA_013397295.1 of Polioptila caerulea. NCBI lineage: Eukaryota > Metazoa > Chordata > Aves > Passeriformes > Certhiidae > Polioptila > Polioptila caerulea. The sequence goes on along the minus strand of VYXF01009873.1, from coordinate 427,562 downwards.
GTTTATGCAGTCAGAATACAGTAAAAACCTGTTTATTTTTTGCAAATTCACAGATAGTGATCAGTAGCCATGTTCATGTCTCTTTGAATAGAAATTAGAATATGCACTATAAGAAATAATGGCTAACAGAAATCTACCCTTAGCTATGGGTTGTGCAAGGTTATTTTAGTGGATAGTGCCCCTGAGAGTTCTAGATCATTGCCAAAAAATTCTTCATGTTCAAATTAATTAATGGGTACCAAGTTTAACCGAAGACGACAGCCAGATTCGAGGAGAGAACTATGCCATTAGCCTAATTGAATTTGGAGGGCAGGATTAAAACAAAATGAAGCAACTTTAGATTAAGAAAATTGTTTTTATTTTTTAAAAATATTTGGTATGGCTGCACTAATAGAGCCTTAAAGACACTTTGAAGATTTTAATATCCCATTTACATTTTCAGCCATTTATTTTAAACTGATTTGTCTGTCTTTGAAAGTGATTAATGCATGGAGCCTAGACACTGACAAAACGAAAAAGAATCCCCCTTAGGAACGCTTCACTGAAAACATTGTCCTAGCTACTAAAATAATAATTATAGTGAAAGTTTCTGGAGATAAAATTATATCAAAATATGCCTCTGAGCTTAAAACTTATTTAGTCAAGCTAAAATTAAGCTTGACCCAAAATTTATTGAATTAAGCTATGTGTTTACAGGGCTCTTTGAAGAAAAAATAGCTTGATAATAAATCTGAGAATGGAAATAGGAATACCTTCCATATAGGAAAGGCCTTTCACATGATTTTTTTTTTTTTAAACCATTTTTACATACATATTCTGTCTACACTGAGATTTTATTCTGATCTGAAGCACACTTATGAGATAGAAGAAATGGTAATATTTCCCAGAGCTGCATTCTTTTTAATTAAATTTGCATTCCACCTATCTGTGATAGATAAGTAGGCCCTTGACAGGAGATTATAAATGATGCCCCTTACCCAACATTTAGTTATTTTTGTACATGCATTTGTGAGTTTCTTGGGCAATAACTTTAGATTTAAAATATGACAAATATACATATCTCTGTGTGCATGTGTACACACATTTGATAAAACAGCAAAACACTAAATTGTCCCTATTTGAATCCTAAGTCTATTTCTAACTTCCTGAGGGCATTTTTTCCCTTTTGCCTTTTAAATACTGAATATCTGTTTAGTCTGGACCTTTAACATGGTTATTGTCATGAAAGCTCTTACTGCTTTATATTAGGTCACATGTTTATAGTTCCTCCACTCCAAATTTCATTGACTTATTATAAAAGGATTGCATTGAAATAGTACTAAATAGTGCATTAAAATCAGTTTTAGGCACAATATGGTTTACTGTTTCCTAGTAATTGTCCACATATTTTAGAGTGAAACTATAGCATGTTAGCAAACTTTTCTTAGCTGATACACTCTTGGTAGGATTCATAACTGAAACTGCATTTCTGAAAATCTATACTGAAATTTCCATTGAAATTTGTTATAATTTCCCAAACAGGATTTTAGAAGTTACAGCTAGAAACATAATGACAACCTAATGGATCACAAAAATTAAAAATATGTAGAGAGCTTCATTAACTCACTGCTTTACAGCAACAATTCCAGAGGTGTGCTGTACCATATGGTTGCAAAAAAAAAAAAAAAAGAAATTAAATGACAGCTGTTAATCCATTGGGTTAAGAACATGACAGAAAAGACTTTGTTTTGTCTTCAGCATGTTATCTTTGTCTCAGGCTTATGTCTCTAATATGGTTGATTTAGTAGATAAGCACATGTATCCTTGTAGATGAACTACCAATAAGGTATAGAAATTGTGCAGATGTGGATACTAAACGATAAAATCAAGGACATCAGGCAAATCCAGAGAGCAAAGTAAAGCTGATGTGTGTATTTTATTCCATGGCTGGTTAATAATTTGCTAATAGTCGATACAATGGTCTGAATCTTTCCTGCATTTCCGCAATTCCCTTCTCCCAACTGTTCTTTCCAGCCCTTACAGTCCAACGTTAGAGATCCCATGTGAATTCGTTTCATTGACTAAAACGGGATGTCAGAGCTACTTTGTGCTGCAAAGAAGAAATGTAGAACTGAGCTCAGTTCAGCTACATAAGGTATTTCTTTTCCATCACCGATAAAAATTTTTCCCCATTCTTTGTGCAATTACAATATTGGTGGAAACCTTGCCTGCCCATACCTGTATGAAAAAAAGCTATTTTTTTTCATTTCTCAGTCTATTTCCTTTATTCTCCTGAGCAGTCCCATTAGCTTTACAGGTAAAATGGAAGAGCAGTATGATGAATTGAAGTTCCTGCCTTTATCCTATCTTCCTGTAGTACAAGTATGCCTGTAATACATGCATTTTTTAAAGTCATATGCCATTCTCATGCAAGTACTTTATGTTTGACTAATATAAAATATTTGCCAGACAGAGAGAGCTTCTTCTTACAGTTTACTTATAGTCTCACCTCATTCTTTCCACAGCATCACACGTTAATGTTTTATTTCCAAATTTGGGTGTGGGCAAAGGGGGAAGAAAGAAAAAAGTAAAACATAACAATTCAAAGGAGACAACTTTCCACCTTTTTATTCTCTTCCAAAAAAGGATCAGAACCAATTTAATTCTCTAATTTCTGCAGTTCTCATCAGATAATAAATTTAGGAATCGTGAGGATGATCAACTTTTTCCATATAAAAAGAACTATGTTGCTTGGTCCATGGCATGTTTCAACACAAATCTTGCTTTCAGCCTCACTGAAATAATTCTGTGTTCCGCCTGCCCCTGCAGCTCCTTATTCAACATTAAGTTTGACTAAAACAAATGACAGAGAGTGGTTTGAAGTTTCCACCATGGGGAATTCTTGGCTCCACAGACGTTTGCTCTGAAGGATTTACTCCTGTAGTAGGCCTGTTTCTGAATTACTTTGATGGTGAATAGTAAGCAAAGAAGCAAAAATCGTTTTTTTCAGGAGTAACAAGTCAATACTGCATGCACATATTGGAAAATACATTTGAAAAAATAGAATTACTGCCTGTGCTGACAGCATTACTATCAGTGTTGTCTTCTACTTGTTAGCGAATGAAAAATAGTCCTGAGACCTTACAGAAAGTGGACTGAATGTTTTTCCTTGGTTTTTATCTTTAATATAAAAAGCATTTTAGTTCCACTCCTAGGCAACACACGGTTCATAATCCAGGGGAATCTTAATTTTTGTAGAGCTATATTTATTTTTCAGGTGTTTAGATATGGTATCAGACTTCATCAGCACTACCCTTATGAAACATTGTCTTTGAATACAGGCTTATACCATGACTCCTCTCCAACAGGAGAATGAGTTGCTGAAATAACTGACCTTTTTCTATTTTCTTGTCCACTTAAAACAATAGATGTTTTGATGCTTTGACATAAATATCCTCAGGCCTACAAAGTTCTCCAGACTCTTTATGCTTTCAGGAATTCTAAACTGAACTCCAGATTTTCATTTGTTTTGTTGCATGGAGAATCAAAGCACATAGATCTAACATCATAAATAACACTACATCACCCTAGGATTTGTTTTGAGCATGCTGCTCATAATGCCGCTGCTTGGGTTCAATCTTCATATGGGCCATTTATTTAAGAGTCGGACTCAGTGATCCTTGCGGGTCCCTTCCAACTCAGAATATTCTGTGAATCTGTGAAATTAGGACCCATCTGGGCTACTAAACTTGGGAGTCTGGAATTACAAAATATGAGAATAAGGTGTAACCTAACTCCCCAGATATAATTCTGGAATCGACTTCAATGGGATAACCTATTATACATGGGAAAAGTTTCCAATAATTAGTGCACTATCCATGTGTTGGCATAGACACACAAATTATGACTGAACAAATTTGATCCTGGATAACTATGTGTCCTTTGCCCTGAAGATATTTTCCATAGGATAAGAAAACTGGATGAGTCTGATATTTTGTGGATGTGTTTGGGAGAAATGCACTAGACATTTTACCCAGACTACCTGAATTCTGCCTCAGACTTTGTTCGAGTGTGAAACAGCTTTAATTTGGGGTATTGAAAGAAACCTGCTGACAGGGACCAATCTGATTTTTCTTTATTCCTCAGCACGTGTTGCACATGAGGGTGAAGTTCCTGTAGGGGCTGTCCCGTGCTGAGCCCCGGCCCCGGGGAGGCTTCGCCTGGCAGCCGAGCCGGGCACAGAAAGCTGCCGCCATCGGCCTGCAAGCGACCCCCATGTCCGGAAAAATGCCCAGGAATTCGGGCTATGGCAGGGGCCTCAGCACACAAAACCAGCGAACTGCTCCACCACAACCCGGGCTTGTTATTTGGGTCTCCTGGAGGGAGCGGGGGCTCGCCCGGAGGCTCAGCTCGGTCCCCCCTTCTCCCCTCGCCTTCTTCTCCCGGCGCTCCCGCTTCTTCCCCGGCTGCCTCCCCCGTCCGGCCCTGTCCTGCCCGGCCCCGCCGCTGCCCCGAGGCAGCTCGACCCGCCCCGGCCCCGCAGCGCTGCGCTGCTTCCCGCGGAGCCGCCCTGAGGGCCGCAGCTGCTGCAGGAGCGCGCCCGTGGCCGCGGCAGCCCGTTCCGGGCCGGCAGCAGGGACACGCAGCCGCTGCCGCTCGGAGCCCCCGGCCGTGGCCGCGGCAGCCTGTTCCGGGCCGGCAGCAGGGACACGCAGCCGCTGCCGCTCGGAGCCCGCCCCGGGAGCCGCGCAGGCCGATCCGATCGCCGCTCGCGGCGCTCACGCTCCGCCTGCCGAGCTGACGCCGGCGGCGCGCCCGCGTCCAGCGGGGACCTGGTGCTCTCTTTCTCCCGGCGTCTCTGTTTTCTCCTCCTTGCTCCCTTTTATATATTCCCCCTTCGGTAGAAACACTTATCTTCCTTTATCAATAAAGAATTCTCAGTTAAAATATTGCTGCGTTTGTGCTTTATTTTTGTCCGAGAAATGTATCGAAAAGAATCCTCCCTGACTCCCCTTTTACGGCGGGACGGGACGCCTGCTCAAGAATATTTGTTGTAATCTTTGTCTTCTTGTGTATGGTTGGCAGATTGCTAATTTGAAACAGAATCCTGTATTTGTAGTACAGATAAAATTATTTTAGAATGTTAACATTTTCAGAAGTAGTAGTATTAAATTTCTCTTAAATCAAATATGAAGCCTGATCAGCTTTTGTTAATATTTTTGAATGCACAAAAGTTTGAATATTTTTCAAGTCCTTGGTATGCCTTCCTGGTAACACGTGTGCCATGCAATTGAATGAAGTTCAGTTGTTTCTCAAGTGGCTGTGTCGGTGTGAATTCCTTGATGGCACTGACGTTACAGGTCAGAAAATTGTCATGATTTTGGACACAGGGTGACAAGACTATATTAACTGTTTCCAAGGCCTAACATTTGTGCATTTATATTGCTCTTTCCATTTGGAGGTACCAATGAACATTTTGTATTTTGTAGTGTTCAGTAGCTTACGTTTAACATGGTATATTTATCTGTGACTTGTACCGCTGAATTCTTACAGAGAAATTTTATATTTTTTTTAAATGAAGCTAGAACTTCTATTGGTCTCCTGAATTTTCTTGTTTATTGTGTATTATGTAAAATACGATCTTTCAAACTGTTGTAAATACACCCACCGTCTGTGAACTTCATTGTAGAACACTTAGCAATTTTCAAGCTCCAGCTAAACTATTTTTGTCTTATTTTGTGGTAGTAAAGCTAATTTAAGTTTGGAGATTTTTATATTAGCTGAAATGATGCTGCTTTTTCACTGCCTATTCACATGGGAGACACCAACCAAACTGGAAACACTCAGCCACAAATGCAACAGCCTGTGAAGCTGCACAAGGGATTTATTTTTACTTATGAGAAGATCCTGTGCTATAGTTTGTTGTGCCACTGGTACCATGGCATCTGCTATTTTAATGGCTTTTATACCTTTTAGTTTTGAGTAAAAAAACACCTAGGGAAGTTTTAGATCACATTAAAGATCATATATTCACTCAATATATCCAAGGACATAGTGGGAGCAATATATCGTGCTCACTTTAGTATTCAAAGTTAATTTTACTGTCTGCATACTGTGATTCTTCAAGTTAGTTGGTTGAAGTGTTGTTTAAAGGGTTTTGTACAGAATAATGCTACTTCAATATACACCCTTTTAGAGTTGAGCCATTACAGTTTATCTTTTGTTCTCAAATATATTCTCTTTATGTCTTGAGTGACTTCTGGGTGTCAATTTATTTCCTATTAATACTTTGAGTGATGCTAAACAGCATATTTTCTATGGTATCTGGAGGAATACTCTTATAAAAAAGTTGTTCATTTCCAAACAGTCTAGACATTTATTGCCTCAAATACATTATTTTTATCAAGATACTTGTTCAAGAGTATTTTCAGTACAGTCGAGAAATTTTATATTTTTTTTATTAAGCACCAATGAAGCTCATAAAACTCATGAGCTAGTAAGCTTATTTTAGTGATTATTATTGGTCATTTCATAGTCTGAGTAGTGTATTTTGGTGAGTAACTACTGAATCAACTAATAGTTGCCTACTAACATTTGACAACTGTTTTGACATTTCTGGCAGTAACTGAATGGTTGTTCATGAAATGTCATGAATAAAATTAGTATTAACCTGTATTCCAGTTTCTGAGAGCTTTCTTGTCTTGTTTGTTTTGGTTCAATATATAGAATGGTAGGGGAAAATCCTATTACTTCAAGCAAGCAAGTAAAACTAAAAGAAAGCAAAAAAAAACATTAAACAGCTTTCAGACAAGCAAGTAGACTTAGGGTCTAAGGACAAAATACCATCCACTTAATATGACTTAGGAAAGACCTTTATACATAGATGAACATATATATCAAGAAAAAATAAACTAAAAATATACCAAAGGAAAAAGGACAACCCTATTCTTCCTGTATCTGTATACTGAGTGAAGAGAAATTAATTTCTTTTAATAATGATGGAATTAGTAGTATATGTTGTTATGAGTCACAAAATAGTATTATCTCTGCAGTACTTTTTTTGCTCTTAAATGTTGCCTACTTTTACGTGCCTTCCCTTTTATGCTGCACGTGGATATTTACCCGGGTATGAAAGCAGTAATCCTTGTTCTCTCATTTACTCTCCTGGTGTAGGTAGTGTGTCCTTTATTGTAAGGAGTCAACTGCTTGAAGAAACTGGAGCTGACAAAGGAATTCCTCATTCCCCATCTGAATGGACTTTGGTTTAAGAAAGGGAGATTTATGCAGAACTGTGTGTGTCTCTGTTTCCTCAGCCTTCCAATGCGAATATGCATCGTGCCTTCTGAATGCCTGTGTTTTCAGAGAGACATGTGAAAGCGTTAGGTGGAGAAGGCTTAGTCATGGGATTACTAGCTGGAAAGGACCCCTGGTACACTCAAATCTTCTTATGGGCAAAAGAGGAACATGGAAATACTCTTTACAAGACAGTCAAAGAATTAGTTCATAGTCCAATTGTTCAGCACTTCTCTGTTCTTTTGTTTTTAAATTTGGATTTAATTGAATGCTTAAGGTTGCGTTCCAATAGCGATCAAGTATTGTTATTTCACAAAATACTCTCAGAGATGAAGGAGATTTACTGTATCAGTTATTTTTGAAGAAGGAAAATAAACCAATGATTTATTAACTTGATTTTTCTGAGGAATATTCCTTCACGTCAACATTCTTGCAGTCACATAAATGTGTGCATGTACAGCATGCTACTATTTTGTGAAAAATAATATTCAATAATGAAATGCTCACAAACCACTATTGCATCACCTAGATTCAAAGTATTATAAGAAAGATGGGGGTAACTTTAGGAAGGCCTATATAATGGGACAACAGGTTGTCCCAACACAAAGAATTAAGTGTCTTGGTGTTTCAACAGTATCTAGAAAGTTAATGGCTCAACAGGATAATATTTTTTTTTTTCTATTTCTGTTGGTACTGCTATGACAAATAAGCCCACCGTTTTACCATCCCAAGATCATGCCTGAGATGCCTACTGTGACTGTTCCCTGATTTTCTGAAGGTGTATTTAATTTAACATTTCCTGATTTCTTCAGTGGCACTGTAAATGAAGTGTGGAGAGAACATCAGAAATAGTTATCTATAATTGCACAGCAATTACATGAGGTGACATTTCTTACAGCATGCAATATATGTGAAATTTCTTTAGGCATTCTGTAATGTGATTTTCTTTTTTTTTTAGTGGGTTCAATATGAACTGTGATACTATTAATGTGTTCTGTTATTAAAAGTTGTTAAAAGGACAAAGCAGTAATCTTACTCAACATCTCAAATTTACTTTGATAGTGTCATTTTGCATTAGAGGGATTTGCAGAGTTGCATGATGTCTCACTAGCTCATAGGCTATGATTCTTGTCAGCTTTCTTAAAGAGAAAGTAAATTCTTAACAGGTTTTTTTCAGGCTTCTAATTAAAATTTAAAGTAATTTCTGTTACTGGAAGAATACAGACTAGGACAAAAAAATGGAAAATTGAAGCTAGGGTAAGGTGTCTGATTGGAGACAATGCTGCAAAAAGAATGCTCTATGCTGCTGTTATTTTTGATGCGTGAGACAAAGATGTTTTTCTCCCATTCTTAAATATTTTCTTTTTTTTCCACCCAAGGATGGTGTTGTTGATTTAATCCTGCAAGAAAATTTCAGTTATGGCATTCTATAATTGCATTTTGAGAGAATCAAAATTAAAAAGACATTAGGTGCTGTTAAAGTGAATGTGAAATTGCCAGGACTCTTGTGATGATTTATTATTTTCTTTGAAATAGATTGGAGACTATGTTGATAGACTTACACTCTTGATGTGACTTTTCATAGTGAGAATATGCATTTGTCTTTTGAATTATACAACAGATTACATCCTCCTATTTTCACAGTAAAATTACAGATTTTTTAATGAGAAACCCAGGAGTTGGGAGTGATTCAAGAAATGCAGCCCGCGATTTCTGATAATATTCATTACCATTAGTCATGATTATTCTCTGTGTTCATCTTTGAGGAAGTAATAAAATAAATAGTCTTCCTCTGTTCTTTAAAATATGTGAAGCTGCTGTTAGTTATTAAACAGCAGTTAAAGAGATGTTAGAATATTTTGACAGTGGAGCAGCAAGGGGAAACAAATTAGAAAATAATCACAAGTCTGAACGAGCAGCAAAAGATGTTGTGCCTGTCATGAATGGCGGGTGATGCTTTAAGAGTTGCATGGTTTGTCTGTGTTTATAAAAAAGTACCTGCACAGAGAACAGAAAATTGGAGAAAGGTCTGTGAAAGATATCCTCTGAGCATGGATTTTAAGGAAAATGGGGCACAACTTACCAGTCTTGTTTCTTTTACTCCAACCTTGTTTTTCTTCAAGTTTGAAAAGGCTTTAAAACTCCTGAAAACAAGGGGATTGAGCGAGTCTATTTCCTTTCCTGCTGACCTCTGTTCTTCTAAAGTCTCTGTCATGCTACCAATGTGATAATATCCAAGAAAAACAATACAGTGAAAGTTACTAGATGTATTTTTACCACACATTTGACAACCTAATTTTCCTGGATTAATCATTCCTGTTCACATGACAGCAATCGCCACCCACTTAAAAGGGTGGCCTGAGCTAATTTAGCATAGGTGACCTGGCAGAAATATTTGTAGCTCGGGGCAGAGGAGGTCAAAGGGACAGAGAAAACGAAACAAGTAGCTGCTGCAATAAAAGTAGAGGCATCAAGTGCCCCATGTGGTGACCTGTCTTTTTGCACCTATAATAAGTACCCACATGACAGCAGTACACCATCAGGGTAACAGCACGAAGGAACAGTTCTAAACGACATTAGTAAATAAATAGTTTTACAATATTTTTCTATAGTAAGAAATGTAATGATATAATAATTTATAATAATAAAATAATTTACATAAAGGTAAATATTCCTGGTCAGTGTATGGGGTTTTTTTGGTTTTCCTAACTGATTTTTGGTGTACGCACATCACCAAATAGTTAAATAGTTTGGAGGAATGCTGCACTGACAGCATTTATGGTTTGCTGTGTTTGGAGCTCTTCTGTGTTTCTCTCCCCTCTGTTCCATTCTTTGTTATGCCTGTGCATATAGAAGCCTTATGATAAGCTGAGGCAGAAAATTCTCTGCCTCATCCCCTCCTAATCCCTCATTACTGGATCTGAAATAAATCACACTTTGTTTAATCACCAGATGGAGACAGCCTGTGCATCAGCTCTCCTGTGCAGTTCAGAATTTGTTCTTTTTGGAAAATTAAAATCAGTAACTATCTGATAGGTAATTTTTTCTGTATTAAGCCTAGGATAAAAAAAAAAAAAAAAAAAAAGTGACTTTGTAATCACTTGTGCTACATTTTCAGTTGCAGGAAAAGTGTATGGATTCTTTCCCCTTAGTCTGAAGCGGGTTTTTTTTGCACTTTGCTTCCTAAGAAGATTATATTTAAAAGAAACTTTAAATCTTTTTCTGGGTAAAGAATCATCTTTTGGATTACAGAGGGGAAAAAAACCCCAAACATGTAAAAGTATCTTTCTATCAAAAATAACATTTATTTAAATTATGATTTTCCTGTCCTCTCGAGAACTCTCAGTCTCTGATGAGCAGACATGAAAATTCCATCAAAATTTGAAATGAACTTTTGAACCTGGTGTGCTGAAAATTAATAAAACAACTCTGTCCTCTCTGCCTGATACAATAAATGATATAATGCCAGTAAGAAGAGATTGTTTTGCAGAGTAATTTTGAGTTAGAAGCATTGCACTGCACCACCAAACACATTGTAGGTAGGGTGATCCTATTAAGAAGCGGAAGTATGAATGGAGACATTTGTTAAACTAATATACACACAGGAAGATGAAATAGTGCAGTATTGCTTTCACAGGGTAGGCTTATTTTGTTTTTAATCATGCTGCTACATTCCTAGGTTAGATTCATTTTTTTTTCTAATATAATAATTAGAATTCTGTTCCCCTCTAATAATTTAATATTGTTTCTATGTGAAAGTTTATATATATGCTATTTTATAAAGTGTATAATCATGTGAGTAATTATTTGTTTAGTCTACCAAGTTTTAGCTGGAAGTAACTGAAAGGTTTTTAATTGTTTGTTGGGTTGTTTTTTTGGGTTTTTTTTTGTTTTTGTTTTTTTTCTGTAAGGGTATGTGACCTATATTTTTCCATAGAGCTTGCTCAACTGGAAAGTTTTGTTGATTAATTTTATTCTGCATTTGTCCAGGCCTATTCCAGAGTAACAGAAGATAAAAAGACAGTATCTTTCTCAGCCATCTAAAATGTGTCCAAATGTGAAACGTTCATTTTAATTTTTAGGAAATCATTGTAATAAAGACTTCTGTGAGATCTTACAGAACAAGAAAATGATCACTAAAATTAACAGTTCTTAGGGTCTTATCGTTTTGTCTCCAACTGACTGCAGACATTCTCACACATCTGTTCCCCTTTAGTTTAGATATTTGTTTGTTTGTTTTTGGAAAAAGCTACATTTCAGTATTCATGAAAATCTTGCTTAGAGGAAGGGTCAATCAGAAAAGAGTGGTTACAGAAACTCAACACATATATTTGAACTCTCTGATCAATATTAGAAAATCAAGAGTCTTTTTCAAATATCTCCCATAAATACTCATTTATAAGAAATTGATGGACCATGGGTTTTGTCATTCTTGAAACTTGTTCTAGTTATACATATCTGAGATGCTATGAGAGCTTCTATAGATAGAAGATAGATAGATCTTTTTCCAATGAATACGGAAATATTTTTTATTTGTCCTATGCTACCGAATTGATGAAAATTCCTTATTGGTACAGTAAGTCTCAAACAAAAAGAAAGTATCTCCTATGCTGGAAACTGTGTTGTTGAAGCACATTGTTAACTTCAGTATCTTCACATATTAACTTTCTCAAGGTTTGTACTTCATTAAGTGTCAAATGGGACCTTCAGGTGGATTTGAATTTTAAAGTTTTCTTCCTTGATATTTTACTTCTATTAAGGAAAATAAAAGGCTGTGCTCTTCATTTAAGCTAATACACCTTTATGATGCTGAAGTAATGTGTCAATCTTTCACTGTCTTTCACTGTTAATTCAACTGTCTTTTTTTGTAAATTGCAAAAAGGATTACAGAATCACAGAATCACAGAATGACTAGGTTGTAAGAAACCTCCAAGATCATTGAGTCCAACCCATGCCCTAACACCTCAACTAAACCATGGCACCAGGTGCCACATCCAGTCTTTTTTTAAAAACATCCAGGGATGGTGACTGCACCACTTCCCCGGGCAGACTATTCCAGTACTTTATTATTCTTTCTGTGAAAAACTTTTTCCTAATATCCAACCTATATCTCCCTTGGCACAGCTTGAGACTGAGTCCTCTCCTTCTGTCAGTTGCTGCCTGGAGAAAGAGACCAACTCCCACCTGACTACAACCAGCTTTCAGGCAGTTGTAGAGTGATAAGGTCACCCCTGAGTCTCCTTTTCTCCAGGCTAAACAGCCCCAGCTCCCCCAGCCATTCCTCACAGGGTTTGTGTTCCCAGCCCCTCACCAGCCTCGTTGCCTCCTCTGGCCGTGCTCCAGCGTCTCAATGTCCTTCCCAAACTGAGTGCCCAGAACTGGACACAGCACTCGAGGTGTGGCCTCACCAGTGCCAGGTACAGGGGAAGAATGACCTCCCTGCTCCTGCTGACCACACCATTCCTGATACAGCCCAGGATGCCATTGGCCTTCTGGGCCACCAGGGCACACTGATGGCTCATGTTCAGCTGCTGTTGACCAGCACCCCCAGGTCCCTTCCTGCCTGGGCACTGTCCAGCCACACCGTCCCCAGCCTGTAATGTTGCAGGGGGTTATTGTGGCCAAAATTCAGGACTCAGCACTTGGACTTATTAAACCCCATCCTATTGGACTCTGCCCATCCATCCAACAGTTCCAGGTCTCTCTGCAGAGCCCTCCTACCTTCCAATAGATCAACACACACTCCCAGCTCAGTGTCATCTTCAAATTTACTAATGAAAGACTCAAGGCACTCATCTACATCGTCAATAAAAATATTGAACAGGACTGGCCCCAGCACAGACCCCTAGGGGACACCACTGGTGACTGGCCCCAGCTGGATGCAGCACCACTCACCACCACTCCCTGGGCCTGGCCATCCAGCCAGTTCCTAACCCAGCACAGAGTGCTCCTGTCCAAGCCATGGGCTGCCAGCTTTTCCAGGAGTGTGCTGTGGGAGACAGTGTCAAAGGCCTTGCTGAAGTCCAAATACACAACATTTCGCTCTAAATAATGGTAATCCAGAAAATCTACATGAGTGACCCTAACCATAGTTAATAGAAGATTCACATCAGAAGCACATGTAAGACCTTCCACTATGACTGGGTATTTTTCCCACCAGGTCTGGTGCCCTTCATGAACAGATACTTCCTGTCCCATTCTTATTCAGGCTCTGCTTCTATGCAGAGTAGAAGAAAAGTGATAGGGAGATAAAAATAAAAAAAAAAAAAAGGAAAACTATGTGTAATACTGGAGTTTACTCGTTTCAGTATTCATCTGAAGGTGGGTGTTGAACTGAAGTCCTGAGTTTCTGACATTATTTTTCACAGCAATGTGATGAAAAATTCATAAGTAATATTTAATCAGGATGAAAGTCCTCCAAATAATTCAGCTTTTACTTATGGTTTAGGGGAAAAAAATGGTGCGTGTCTTCCCCTGAGGAATTTTTAAATTCTTTTCTTCTATGTCTGTGTGAAGAGACACTGCAGGTCTTCTTACTTGCCTCCTAACATGCTCTCTGGGTCACTGGCATTTGTGTCTTTAGTCCTAAGTATATCATTCAACAAGCCGGTACTTAGAACTTCACAGATGAGGTGAACTGTTAGAGGATGAACTTGTAATACTTCATAATACATGAATCAATAAGATTCTTAACAAAATATGTCCCCATGAAGAGCACACTGAATAATACAATAGGGAAAATTCAGGTCTGTATGTCTTTCATTCTGTCAGTTACTTGCTTGCTAGCAATACACAACCAACTGGAATCAGACACTCTCTGAAAAATAATTCTCCACCAAAACAACTTGAAACCTTTCAGAAGGTTGGATTTGTCAACACCATCAATTTCTGTGCCTGAATATACTTGAAATAAGAATTTAAAATTATAATTTATAGATATGAAATTCTGGAAAAATGAAAGGACAAAAAAAATCAAAAGACAAGAATTCAAGGGCAGTATTTCCTTTCTATGTGCGTGCAACAGGTGTCATGGCCCTAAATTTTTACAGGATCACCAGATAATCTGGGTTGGGAGGGACCCACATAGAATCCAACTCTTAAGTGAATAGCTCATACGAGAACCAAAACACAAACCTTGGTATTTTTAGCCCCGTGCTCCAACCAAGGTAATCTCAGGGACTGTAATGGCCTTTCAGGTACTATGTGCCTATTATGACTTTCTTATGGCAGCAATATTACAATAGTACTGTGTTGCTCGTCAACTGTTTTTTAGCATACGGACAGAGCAAGCTTGTTTTATTAGAACAGAACAAACAGATTCCATCAATCAAGTACATTTGGCTTTCAGGGATTTTGTATAAAGTGAAATCATACCAAAGCCAAAATCTATGTTGCAATTCATCACATTTGTTTAGATTCTTATGACTAATAACTTAGTGCCATAGTTACTTTTTGTACAGTAACAACCTTAATGGAATTCTATAATGATTCATTTGTAACAGGAAAGAAAAATATATTCAGTGCATCAGATGGTATAGGTCAATGTTGCAAAATACTCTGTCTAGAAGATGTATTGATTTGCGAGGTTATTATTGCAGCTCATCTGAATTGTTTTACTGCTGGAGACCATGAACTTTCCTGTGTAATGAAAATTATAGATGTTGTCCACTGTTTTCATCTTAAAATGTCCATCAACAAAATCTATTACAGCATAGTTTATAAAGGGCTAGATGCAGATGAAGATAATAGCATCATCAGGATCGCTGTTCCTCTTAAGGCTTCCAGGAAAAGTTTTATAATGATACACATTTGATAAATTTGGTCATCTTTCCTTCCCTGTTAAGGATGTTGGGTTGTTTAGATGTCAGTATTTTTGAGAGGATCGGTATTTTAATTTCCACATTCTTGTGGATGTTTTCAAAATATTATAGGTCCCATTTTGAAGATAACAGAAGAGTGACTTAAAAATAAATTCCCTATGAATTTGTCCAATTGGGCTCCTCAGCTATATTCGAAAAATATAACTTTACATTTAAAACATCTGGTGACCTTGGGAATTAGACAGCTCATCCCTGAGCATTTGCAGTGCCTTTTTACAGGCATTTATTCATACACTGATATAAGATTATGGAAGTTCATTATTTATATTTCTGCTTGACAGAAAGAGTTGAACTTCATTGTTCAGTACTTATTTGTTAATTTATAAAAGGTGGTCAATCCTGCAAATTCTCGCTTGGATTTCTGTACCCAGTAGGAAATGAAAAGGTAGTACAATCAATATTCTGAGCTCACTTTTCTTTCCTTCTTTTCTTTGAGAAGTAAGTCCACTTCGGTCTTCTTACCTATAATGAGCAGTAACTGTGCCACAGCTCCTTAATGGTGTCACTCACATTTTCAGAGTGAGAATCCAGTGAAGGGGAGAGGAGGAGAGCTCAAGTGTACCAGAGGCATCCCAGTCAGCAGTCCTATGAGCTACCTGCACAGGCACGGACACAGCGTGTGTGCCAATGTATTGGCTACTATCTGTCTCTAAATCTGCTGCCTGCTAATGCCCATGTCCTATAATTGAGAAGCTCTGAATAATCATTCCCTGCCTGCTATTTTCACAGCCTTGGAACATGATGGACAAAATTTAGTACAGATATAAGCCCTGGTATCACTTTTAGGTGCCGGACTGACCTGACTATCAGGCAGCTCTCTGTGAGGTATGGATCTCATATTTGTTTTTTGAAAGCTCCCAGCATAATTTATGCATCAGATAATTTGAGTATTGAAAGTGCATCTTTATTCTGGTTTTGCAGTATCTGAATCTCACATGAATTTGAAGTAATTTTTGCATGTCTGCATAAAAGAGAATATTGAAGGTGAATGTACTTTTGGAGTGAGTCAGCGGGATAGTGGTACTTTCCATTTCTTTATTAATATTGTATAACATTCATTAATTGTGAACACTTGCACAGACAGATATCTTTCTCCCTCTGGCAGAGGCCAAATACTGACATACACACTCAATATACTCTTGATTTACACAAAGGTGCACATCGGTGGATCCCTAGAGCACTGACACGGCCACTTCTGTCCAGCCCAGGCCTGACCAGATCACAGCCTACAGCTCTGACCTGACTCCAGCTGCTGATCCCACATCCATTCACACTGGTCCTGGCAGCACCTGGTGCCTGCAACACTCACTCTCACACCCACACGTGCACAGAGCATAGGGGGTTGCACAGACATAGTCAAGAAGAGATTTTGCATGGAGACAGGAGAGCCTGTGATGAGCAGGGGCAGGGCTCAGTGAGAAAAGCACACTGACCATCTCTGCTTTACAAGTGACTCTTTCACACCTGTGTGTCTATTCCAACCCTCTTCCTCCCTATTCCCCTTTGAGTGCACATTCCATCATCAGTTTGCAGAGCTTCAAGACCTCTGGCAAGATACTGGACCCTCAGGTTTGTGTGCTTATCAGCAGCAAGCTCCCAATTTTCCTGCAGTTCCTTGGTAGCCCATCAATTAGTGTGACTTGACCACATTTGTTTCAGATCATTGTCTCATTTATGTTTGTCTATCAGGTTTGTGTCACCATATATTTTGTTTGTAGCTTTTCTCTTTTCTTTAGTATTCTATTTGGCAGTGTCCTAGATAAAGTAATAGAGAAATAGTAATGATTTCTCTGTACTTTCATCAATTAGTTTGACTTGACCAGGTTTGATTCTCCTTATCACCTGCTTTATCATTTGTCAGTGAGGTTTGTGTCTCTGTGTTTATAGCTTCCCTCTTTTCTTATTATACCTTATTCCCTTTTATTATAGACACATAATATTACTCTTCCTTTTAAAGTTGACCAGTAAAACTGAAAGCTTACATTTTATTTTCTGTCTATTTTAAGCACTCTGTGTAATTGGATGTTATTCCTGAGATTTTTTTTTCAGTTGATCATTGAGTCATTCCCATCTACTGATCAATCATTGGATACAGAAGGATGCTCTTCCAAGTCAGTTGATGAATCTGGACTGAAGGCTTCAATTTATTTGCATTCTCATTTCCTCAAAACCTTGATGCTGTTTCCTTCCTGTAATGTAGTTTTCTGCAGAACTGAGAAAGGTTCCATGTGGTTAGATGTAGCCCTAACTCCAGATCAATCTTAGCACATTTTGGCATGGACACATTCTGCCTAAAAGAAACTTTGAAGAGGGTAGGGTTTTTTTAAAGAGGAGAGGGAGATTGAAGGAAATCAAGCATATTTCATTTTCTGCACACAAACAAATTAGTGCTGGGAAATTTCAACATGAACATATAATATCATATATTGGTTTTTTTCTACCTTTGTTAGGAGTCTGAGTCTAAAACTAACTATGTAGCCTAATTGCAAACATAAATATGTACACGTGCTTAAGGAGGATTGCAAGAATAAATTTTTCTTTACAAGAGTGCAAAATTTATAGAGTATAGACTAGCTTTAGAACATTGTCAGCCTTCTAATAATGAGGTCATACAGCTAGAACATTATTAATGTATAAAACTGAGAATTATATCAAGAGAGTTATTGGAAAATATTTACTGAAATGTAATATTTTATTCACCTTTCAACAGCACACCTTTCTTGTTTTTTATGCTTGATTTAACTGATCAATACTGAATTATAACAACATGAACATTCATTATGTCTTTGTCGTATGTTGATGGTGACTAAATCTTGCATTGCTCCTACCAAAATTTGCCTTTCATTTTTCTTGAACACCAATCATGAAATGGAAAATTGCTGTGAAAGCCATATGTCTTCAATCACAATTACTGACCACTGCTTGGATATCACCTTGCAACTGTAAATGCTCAGCATAAATTTTCAGACCAGAGAAATCTTAGAAAGATTTCAAATATTGAATGCCTGAAGGAGTAATAATTTTCCTGCAGGTACTTTTGTGACAGGAGGTAGCAGCAGTAATTGAAACACATGTATGCAAAAGTATCAAAATCTTTTGCTTTCGGTGTCAGACAGTTAGCAATGCTCCCTGTGTTAGGTGAGAATCCCATATAGAAAATTCTATTCCAAATGAAATATATGATTCAAGTGCAGTGAGCTCTATAACTTCATTCCTCTAACAAATCCTTTATCCTATGTATTTGCAGAGAATTAAAAATTCTAACTTAATACCTGTGAGCCGAGTATGACCAGAATCTTAAACAAATATTTATTTGCTTCTGTTCTTTAAAAATAGAATATAATTACGTCTCCAAATGCTGCAAGTTTCCATCCTGTTTGTTTTTCATCTTGCAGTGTTAATAACATTCTGCTGATCAAATTCACATACAATCATTCTGAAAGCCCCTCATGTTTTTGCCTTTGTTTTTTAGTAACCAGATTATAAATGCTTATCTTTTTAATACATGAGGGATGAATCTCTTGAATGCAAAATTATTCATTACAGAAAAAAACCTGCAGTTATTCTTTTTAGACATGATGTTTCTTTTGAATCTCCACAGAGTTTGGCAACTTTCTAAACAGAACATGGATCCTTTATTCTTCAAGTTTTTATTTTGCCTTGGATGTTTTTGGCCACGTACTTTGTTACCTGAACATGCCTACACCAAAATTTAGTAAATTTAAAAGTACTTCAAGCATTATTCTCTTAAATTTAACATCCATAAAAGAAATGGATAGGTGGTAGTGAGGGACTGGCAACAATGCATATTATTTTCAAGGAAATCAGCTCATCTCGTTATGTTAGGCTTATCAATCATATCTTTTTAGCAATTCTGGAGAATCAAAGGTGTCACTGCAAAGTGTCAGATATTTAGGAGTCATCATTATAACTTAAATCTTGCCTTTTTATCTCTACTCTCTACCTTTACAGATTCAGATTTAATTTGAAAAAACCCAACAGTTTGCATGATAATTTTGATGCCAGTCTTTTAACAAATCAGTAGTTTTGTTTGTTGGTATCCAACTTAGATTGCACTGCTCCAGGAATCTTGTCTTAGAGCTGAACGAGATTAATAGCATTGTTGATATATGGACTTTAAATAAAAACAATAAATTTTTAGTCTCCAAACTTCAGTTTATCTTGTCTTAAATCTGAAGGAGTTTTACTTGGTCCTTTACCTGGTCACATTATTTTTTCATATTTATACTTTTAAAATATATTTTTTCAACAAATTACAAACATTTCTTGTTTTTCACTGAAATGTGAATATACTAATCAGTCACAAATTTTCTTTACACATTACTGATCTGTGCATCCTAGCTTTCTGCAGGATAATGACAAATCTTCACTTTGCTTAAAATATTTTGGGTTTGATTATTTTCTGTGTTTTTCTTGTAATGTTCTTTTATGACCCTTTGCATTACTCAAGCTGAACTTCATACTGGGTGCAATTAATATATTCTAAAGGCTGAGAGCTAAAGGGAGTGGAAATATTTCTAGCCTGATCCTTTTGTATTGTGGCTGTGCTTAGCAATTACTTACACAGCTTTACCTTCACTTCAACTGAGTACCATTTTTTCTGACCTATTCTGGTTTTACTACCAGTAGTACTTTGTGTGTCTGAACACTGCAATATTCTTCACATACTCAGGCATACATAGTGGTTAAGGTACATAGGCAAGTGGGCAGTCTTGAGGGGGGTTTGGACAAACTGGACATTCCCTAGCACAAGGTACAAAGCAGAGTAAATAAATCTTGAAAGAAGCACTGTTGTACATCAATGAATTTAAGTTCAGGGAAGGAACAAATGCACAAACCTGTTGCAGTGTTTTAAAAGGCAAGAAACGATGGGTCCACTATATTTTGTTTGGATAGGGGAAGAGTGTAATTTGAAACAGGAAAAAATTATTTGATTAAATTGGGCTAAGATTGATATTATAATGAATGAGCCAT
Organism: Polioptila caerulea; assembly: GCA_013397295.1. NCBI lineage: Eukaryota > Metazoa > Chordata > Aves > Passeriformes > Certhiidae > Polioptila > Polioptila caerulea. Next base: position 407,415 of record VYXF01009873.1, on the reverse strand, counting down.
AGAGATAACATGGTAAATGAAAAAAGAGCCTCAAGAAGATAACATTTCATCAATAACCTGTTAGGGTTGCTGAACAGTCTGTAATAGCAATTAATAATCCTTCTTAAACAATTAAGGATGTGCCAGAAAATCACTGGCATCTAAACAATATCGAAAAGCTTTTACCTGTACTGTGGAATGATATCACTTTTTCTTTTCCCTGAGTTGCTGAATGTGGTTGTTTCAAAGGATGATGAAACTCATAAAGCAAAGCTTGTAAAAGAAAACTTTATTTTTGTTAAAGTTGCAAGGAGACTACATGTCTTCTCTTTAAAACCCATGACAAAAAAAGAAAAAAAAAAAGAAAGAAGCTCTTCAAAGATATTAAGTGATTCAAAAAGTGAACTAAAGCCTGTGAGCTGCTTAAGCACGGAAGTCTCTGACTGACTTCTTTTCTTTCCTTCCCACCTCCCAAGCACATGAAGGAGAATAGCAGTGGTGATAATACATTTGGTATTCTTTTGCATATGTTAAGGAACAATATGTACTGGAGGAGTGAAAAAAATTTTTCTTTGAAAAATCACCTTCAAGGGAGAGTGCACAGGGCACAGTGGAAAATGCACCACAGTTCATATGACTCCTTTCCCACAGGGTCTCTTCTTGGGAGAAAATAACTTGCAAAAGGTGTCTGTTATTTTTTCAAGATCCCTAAAAATTCTGAATCATCATCATCAGAAAAAAAAAAAAAAAGAAAAATCAGAGGGCTGGAGAATTTAGTTGGGTAATTTATCATTGTGTATAATTCAGGTAATAAATTTGAAAAACCCAGTTCTTGAAATATAGCAGGTTTACTCATTTCTGTATTAATGAATTTACTACAGACTATGGCCCAGACTTGAAAAGTGATGTGTGATTGTTGGCCTTCTTTCTAGCAAGGTTTCAGACAGTGTCAGTATTTTCTCAGGTGAGTCCTGAGAATTTCTAATTCTCAGCAAGGGATTGTTTCTATGTTATTCCTCTGTTTTGGGAAGTGGAAAGCTGAGGTGTGAGGAGATCAGTATCATTTGTGCCTGTGCACAGAGAATGGGTCATAAAAATTATTTTTGGAGAAATAGAACGTCAGCACTACTTTGGAGGATTTCATGAGAAACTGAGCTTTAAGAAAGAAATCAGATGTGGCTGCTTCTCATAAAACGATTATTTTAGTTTTTTTACAGTATGGACTAGGTATCCAAATAGGACTGATCTTTGCAAGTGAAAAGTAGTGTTCCCTTTGAAGTAGGCAATTTGGTCTGCTAGCATGGAATTAAGTAGACATTTTTAATCTTATTTCTCAAATATGTACAAGTCTTTTTCCTCAGTACAGAAGAAGAGGATATGTACCATATTCAGATTTCATTATGACTGCAAGAAAAGTAGTTTTGTACTTGGAAAAAACTTCTTGTTTCCAAGCCTTTAGTTGTTGTGACAATAAAACTTGAAGAGGGAGTATTGTGCAGTTGAATGGTTTATAAACCACTTCAGCTAAACTAGCTTTAATAAAAGTTGGGATTTCAAATCCTCAAAATTTAGACAACCAACCAAGTAACTGCTTCTCCCGGAGATTTGATAGTTCTGGGTTTTCTCTGTAAATATAACGCTGAACTTTAAAGCCCTTTAAATTATTTGATTTTTATATTTCAAAATCATCACACTAAGATTATATTTATGGGATCTCATCCAAAACTTTTGAAACAGGAAAAAATGTCCAATTATTTCAATTAGTGTTGTATTGGATCAAGACCAATTTTCATCAGACTGGGGTAAAAGATGAGATTAAGTTAGAGCAGATTAGATTGGATTGTATTCAATAGATTGGTTTGTGGAACATCAGTTTTATTAGAATCATGGGTTTTCAAGCTTAGGCTGCATAAAACTGGTTAAGGAAAGCAAGAAGAAAAAAAAGATTACCCTTAACAGCAAATTGGTTCAAATAGCTGCATACTGTTGATGACTCCTCACATTCCCTTTATTGATCATCCCTTTCACTAATTCAGAAGGTAAATTCTTGTTAAATATATACTGTTTTTACACAAACCTGCAAGAGGTTCACAATTTCTGAGAGTTTTTTCATACTGTGATTAATATAGGCATCTGGAAGTTATATTTCATTTAACTAGATTTATATATAAGAAAAAATTATGATGTAATCAATATTTTAATAATAATACATTTTTAGGCATACTGATATATCTATTTCTATAAATAAAATAGAAACCTTACCTTATTTTATATCTGCATCTTTAAAGCAAGAGTACTGTTCCAGATAAATCAAAAATTTTGGCAGACAATTAGCTTTGAGTGTATCCAATCATTCTTGATTTCTATTGACGTAGTAGAGCTGGAGAACACAAGAAAAGTGTTACTTAGGGGTGCTCTTCAGCACAGAAAATCTCTGCTATAGCACTCTCCACACTTTCTAAGTCCTCTTTATGTCATTAAGACAGCTCTTGAAATAGGCACCACTTAACTTCTAGTGCTTGTTAGCTTGTTTCTATTATCTAGATTAAAGCTAAATGTTTTATTAGATGTGGGTTTTATGCAGAGCAGATCAAATACAAGTAAGAACTATGCACTGGGATTAATTGAGCAATAAAACACCTTCTCAAGGTCATCTTAATTTTTTGTATTTTTTCCCTTCAGTTTTTGCTTTTGATGGTTGTTTTATTTTTTTATTTCCAGTTGTCAATGGCATTAGCAGAGATTTTAGTGGTTGAATGGACAGACTGTGTAGCTTTCAGAAGTGAAAACAAAATGTGACTTTTTTTAGTGACTCATTAAAAGGGTCAATGATTATTAATTTCTGCTAAATGACTGCCTAGCATGGAGTTGGAAACTCAGTCACCTTAGTTACTGAGGTAGACTGCATTTTCATTCACAGATTTTCAATTTGATTGTATGTGGGCAAAGGGAGAAAATGGGTTGATGTGACTCCTCAGCTAGTTTGGCAATAATACAGCCAGAGGTAGAAAAAAATTAAAAAAGGCAAGTCTAGAGAAAGCTTCAGTTCCTGTACTTAATTATTAAAAAAAGCTGCCTAATTGTAAGCTTTATCTCTGACAGTTGTCAGATGTCTTCCAGCAAGTAAAGATCAAAAGGAATAATTAGTGTGTAGCCTCTTTGTCCCCCTGGCTAACAGAATTTTTTTAATCTGCTGTAATGTGCATTGATGAAGTCCTTAATGGAAGTCAGTGATTTTCTTAGGTGAAAGTTTCCTTTCGTTTTATCTAATTCTGTCTAGTTCTGGTTTTTAGACAAGTGGAAGAGTAAGAAAAACTTGCTTTTGTGTAGTTTTTAGCATAATTTCTTCAGCAAATTGACAAAAGGCTCCTACTGTGAGAAAAATGTCTCAGCATAGTTCTTTTGCTTTCATGTAGAACAAAGACGTCCCTGCAAATGTAATTTTGAGCTTTAAAACTGCCAATAATGTGTGAATCTCTTATTCCTTTCCTGTTTTATTCCTAATTAAAGCCTTAATTGGGTCCCAGCACTGAATATTTTGGACTCAATTCTTATCTGAAGTATGCAAATATACAAGTTAATTCAGTTTACAGGTAAGGCGGTTAATACTTTAAATAACTCTTGTCTTTTAAAAAAAGGGAAAGTGAGACGAGACACTCCTCCCATGAGGACTTGAAGAGCAATGAGAGAGAGGATGATATTTCTCAAGTGGATGCAGAAGGGTGAATTCCTCAAGTTTGCTTTTATTCAGATGACCTTGCTTAAACAGTCAGTGTGGCAGGACAGTCATGGGAGACTGAAGGAGATTACAACTCATCTCCATCCTTGTGAGGAGTAAGTCATCACATCTGGTGAGAGCTGATGTCTTCACCACAGAAGTCTGGGGGACAGCTGGGCTTATTCAGGCACTTGGTCACTCTTGCCTGCAGTAGTGTTATTTCACCTGAAACCTTAGCTTTCACCTTTTTTCTCTCTGCTCTGCATGGCCTCTTTTCTCTCCTGACCCCCTCCTAAAATTCACTTGTGTGTCTTCCTTTGACCCTCTGAAATTGTTCTTTCTGGAAAAAACATACCTTTAGTAACAGGCTGGTAAGAGAATCCCATCAATGACTTTAAATTCTACTTCTGTTAGCAGATAAGGATATACAACTGAAAAACATATAGTATTTATTATATAGTAATAAAAGTGGTTATGAAAATATAAATTCAGAGCTACTGAAGTGAGTAGAACTGTCCATACATGCTGGTCATGCTGAACATTATAATTTTGACAGGCATAGAAAAAAGGCTGGAAATCATTCAAGACAGCTTAGTGCCAGACTATTACAGATCACAGCAAATATGTAGACTTAGTCTACAACAAACTATGCAGTTACATCAAAGTCAGCCAAAGTGTGTGGAAGTTAAGCTGGCCTGACAGATACTGCTGGGTGGTCAAATGAGAACCATCAAAAAACATTCGAGTAACAGAAAAACTGGAAATGCTAGAGCATAACCCAGACCCCTGTAATGGGTAGAGTGGGGCTTCAGACAAACATGGGCAAAGTTTGTTAGAGAAGCCCTGCTGCTGAGCCACAAGATGCAGAAAGGACACCCATGCTTTCTAGGTTCCTTTCCAGAGAGGAGTCTAATTGTGGCTGGATCCAGTCTTAGCCCCAGACTTTATCAC
>VYXF01009873.1:392243-402371 GCA_013397295.1 Polioptila caerulea | reverse complement strand
ATTATTTATTATGAAAAATGATTAGATAAAAATTCATAATCAGAATTATTTAGTGCATAGTATAAAAGCTAAGACTACTAGTAGTGTACAGGATAGGATAGTGCACTATGTCAAAGCAATTATATTTAGGAGAGGGGATAGCAAAGAGAAACAATTATGAAGTAGATATTGATTTAACTCACCATATCAATACTCGTAGTGTTGGGAATGATATAATTTAAATTTTTTTTTTTGGCTCTTAAGTTATTGTAGTTGTGGGTTTATTTGCCTTTGCCTAGGTGGGGGAAAGTTGAGGTTTCTCTTCAAAAGACTCCGTTCACCAAGGGTTTGAGTTTCGCTGGGTGAGACCTCATGAGCCTTATTCAACAAAAAGAAGATTCCTAGACTATGAAAGTTTAACATCTACGTGTTGGGAGTAGCCAGAATATAAAGAGGAGATAGACATTACACTCCTAGTCTGGTCAGAGATACCCAGCCTAGGAAAAAATTGATAAGAGAACCAAAGATTGAGGACCAAATAGAATTCATTGAAGGTGAAGGGATCAATAACCAATAGAAGATCAAGTACTAGGAATTGTGTAATGCAGANTATGTATGAGAAACCAAATACTTGTTTTTTTTTTTTTTTTTTTTTTTTTTTTTTTTTACTGTGTAGATATGTGAAAAATCTGGTAAAAAAACATGTCTGATGTCATAGTTTCTACTGCACATCCTGGCAATGATTTGCATTGCATATCCTGGCCAGAATAACAACTGGCCAGAATAAAGACATTCTCTAACACTTAAAAGATGGTGTTAGAGAGTTTCTTTAATCCCCACAATTTGAATGGCAATGGGCGGATCTCTTTTACTTAGCCTCAGGGAGCATCCTTGGGGGCTGCCCCCTCCTCAAGAGAGAAATCTCCACGCACTCCATGGAAGAACACGTTAGAAGAACCTATTCGTATGAGAGTGGACTGAACTTTTTAACTATAAAGTGATTGAATGACAGTCAAATGTCTCCCATTGCCCCACTATCGGGATGTTAATTTGGAGTTAGTGAACAGACTGGTTTTAGTATAATTCAACACCAAACCCAGCCCCTGATGCCCCCTGTCAATCTGCTACTGAGAGCCTTGCAAACAGGGCTTTGTCCGAGTTTTTTACCACAGTCCAGGGCAGAGAATCCTGCTTTATCCCCATCTATGCCCAGTTCCCAGGTTTCTCACAAGAGAGTAAAAAAACTTGTGAAGGTATATGCAATGTGATGTATCTTCTTCACATGCTCCTATTTCTTGCTGAAAAGATTCTAATTCTTGAGATCCTAGATCAATTTTGTGTTTTAAGCTTTTCTCAAGTCTCAGATTCCTGAAACAGAAAGCTCAATGATTGATAACAGACAGAAAATTGTTACATAGGTAGAAAGCTGTGAAAATATGACTTGAATATATCTTAATAGCTTAAAACACAGAAAACACATAGAAGTAATAATATTGTAAACAACAATGCCTCGTAAGTCCAAATTAAATCTCCACATGCATATGTGGTTCATGTATGAATATCAATGCATGAAAATACATGTATTTTAAATGATATGTGTTTGGTTTTCCAATATTTGAGTTACAACAGTCTTCCTACATTCAAGGAGTGCTTTTCTATCTGCTATAAATATACTTCAAATAATTTCATATAGAAGGCTCAGCGGAAATGCAATAAATGAAAATCTTATTTTGATTTATAGTATGTGCATGACTGTGAGAGCTAATTAATGTGAAAGGCAGAGCAGAAAATGTAAGTGTTCTAATGTTCCATTGTATAACATTACTTTTTTAACAAAGCCTAAATTTAAAAATTCAGAACTTAAGAAACCACATAAGATTTTTAAAACCTGGATCAACCTTTCAACTGTTTGCAGTTGATGACCACTTTATATTTACAGAAATATGCATTTAAGTGTATATTATTATAATTACAATAATCAGTGAGAAAAGGATGCTTTTTAAAAGATAAACATAAAGATGTAGAGAGAAAAAATAAAACAATGCAGAAAGAAAGATATCAATTAACATTCTTCCTTTTCTAAAATTCTAGAATAGCAAAATTGTTAAAATTTAACTGGTGAAATTATTCTTCTCATGAAAGCTGCTGAACGAAAAGGGCCTTGATATGAGAGGTACTTCATGCATCCCCAAGGACTTCAGCCTGAACTTTGGGTACAGGCAGGGAATGCTTACAAATATGAGGGCCTGGAAGCTCAGAGCTGGAAGCAGGGACTCAGACACAGGTAGGTAATTCTTCCCCAGCCCTGGGGCAGCCTGAGATAAACAAGGAGTTTGGCTATTTTAGAGATTCATGGTCTGATGCTTTTCTTTGAAGTCTGACACAGTCTCCCCCATAAGTTTGTCTGAAGTACATATATTTTATTGTCTCTTTTGGCCCTACAAAACTCTCAAGAAGCAAAACCACACCTTGTTTTTCCTCACCTTAAGCCTTAACATTTTTAAACTTTTTCTGATTTTTTTCTTTAAGTTATATTTCAATGACAACAATTGTGTTCAGTTACTGTCCTCCAGACTATTATTTTTTTTATATTATCACCCAACTTTCCATCATTCAATTTATTTTTGTTATTTTCTGATTCATCAAATTCCACCAAAAAAAAATTATAACACTTTTTCTTTCTTTTTTTTCCATTTCTTTCAGATCTGTTGAAATGTAAAATGTTTGGCTGAGTCAAATGATTTTACATTATTCATGACCAGAGAAACTTTCTGGAAAATTTCTATTACCTTTTGCTTTCAAAAGTAATCAGGGGCACATGCCACTAGTAGTTTTGCTGTGTCAATCCATTCATCATTTAAAACTTGTCAATTCTTCATTCTCTTTCCTTTTCTAGGGGCAGTGGCCAAAATGCTTCTCATAGGTCCCCCATTTATGTTTCATATTATTTTGCCAAATTTGTTTTCATATATGGGGGGCCAAGACAAATTTGTGCTTGGGGAACTAATGGGATTTTTTCTTATTATCAAGCCGCTTTCTTTCCTGGGATGCATCCAAACTTTGGCGTGTGACTTTTCATATCCTTAATATTTGCATTTAAAATGAACGTATGCTAAGTGCATATAGTCCAACAGACGTATTCAAGAACAGTATGAAAAGTAGGTTTTGTGCAGCAGAAGAACAATAGTGATGCTTTCAGCGATATAGTTTTAATTTTTCTGGACACCTGCAGTTTATTGTGGCACTGCTGAAAATACATAAATTGTGTTCCATTGTTAGTAGCTTTATTGTACAAACTTTTCATCTGGACAGCTGTTTTGAATGGATTACAAGTACCAGAAATGGACTCTCCCTAGAGAATGGTTCCTAATATTTAACCTGTGAACACATTCTCTATCTAGCTCATAACTGATCTTTTTATGTTGAAAGAAGGTGTACTATTTACCTGTTTATTTGGTTGTATATTTATTTATTCATTTAAAAGGGAAAGCAGTCACTATCACTATAGTGAAATACCAAGGTTCATGATCACCTGTGGCAAAAACTGTGAGTTAGTGGGGCTATATTCACTTACACTCAGCTGAACTTGGCATAGGTCCTGGAATACAGCAAACCTGCAGTACAGAGCAGAGAATAGCAGTTTAATGTAAGGAAATTGCATTGAAACTACAGGCTGTCTGGTGAATAAAGTTCTGCAGATAATTAATGTCAGCATTTCAAAGGTGTAGTGGGGATTAAGGTGATCCTCATTTTTTAAACGGGAGTGTTTTTTATAGCCTTGTCATAGGCATATCCATAGATAAGATCTCAATTCTTGATCAGATTTATAGAATACACACTATTAGATAAATAAGTTACAAGGATAGATAAATAGAATATCTTTTAGATTTCAGTCACAATCAAATAAGTCTCTTACCATCCATGTCAAGTAGGCTAGTGATTAGTGACATCATAGTTCTGTAGCCTAAATGGGCATACATTTCTTCTACTGCAAGCCTTTTAGTTCCCTCCCTGCATTTCACTGATAACATCTCCTTTGTGCTGACACGGGTATTCATTCGGCCGTGTACTACCCTGAGAACAGATTTGGGTTAAAACTCTTTTGAAGAGGTTATTTCTCAATGTGTGTTATTATGCTATTCCAGTTCATCGTGCAGCTTTGCAAACACCAGGCAGTGGCACTCAGAGGAAGAGATTCACAGTGGTAGGAAAAAGCAGCTCAGAGTAGGGGCAGCAGAGGGTAAGACCTCTCCTGGTGTTACAAATTCTAGCTTATTCTTGCTCTAGGACCTTGTTACAACAACATTGTTAGCCATAAAAGTTTTATTCTTTGCTGTGTTATTCCATGATCTAGCTGGACTTGAAGGTACTTTTTATTCTATCTGAATAAATCCTTTCTCTCAATTAGAAGCAGCTCTTATACCACAACTCATTATCTCAGAATATTGCCTGAACAGAAATTTGTAAATATTGACCTTCTCCTTCTCAAACTCCCTTGATATCTAAGGATATCCTTACTTCTCCTTATCCTTACTTCTCCTTCTCCTTATCTTACTTCTCTCCTTTACTTCTCTGTTAAATAATTGTTTTCATGTCTTGACAGATGGATATAATATATATTTTTCCTATTATTTTCCGTAATAATATACAATACAGAAATAGAATTATATAAATATGTATTTTTTACACATATCTATACACACACACATACATATATATGTATATATATGCACTTCTGCATCCACATGTAGCTTATTTAATTGATTTCTTAATTAGTTTGTATTCTTTTTCAAAAGTAGTTCATGGATATTGTAACCACTGAGGAATAGGACAGTGAATGACACTGGTTATTGTGCCTTTAAATATTATATAACTCTTTCATCTAATAAGGAAATAAATTTTGAACATTTTTGGTAATGCTTCCCTCTTCAAAATGACTAAGCAGAGTGTTTGACAAAACTAAATGGGGAACTCAGATGGTGGAGAGAATACCAGAAATTTCCAATTACTATTCTCGACAAAACTGCAGTAAAACTTTTTGAAAAAATTACTTATACTCCATTGAAAATAATTTTGAAATTCTGTTTAGTTTTAAAACCTACCTGTTTAATTTCTTAAACAGAAATGTGTAATTAAATGCAATAAAATAAGACAAGATACTGAGGCCACAATTATACATAAGTGAGAAGATGGTAAGTTACCCATGAGGATATACTAAGTCCTGTGATCAGCTGCACATAAGAGGTGTCAGTGAAGAATCCCAGTTCTTTCCTCTGTGTATTTTATATTTTTTGTACTTTAAAAATGAGTTCTTTAACACCAGCTCAGGATTTGCTTTTCTTTAATGGCTTGTTTTCAGTATAACCCCACACTTACCAAGTAGTTTAACTACAGGTAACTGAGAATCTCGTATAAATAAAAATGTAAAGGGCTCCAAGGCTAAAGAGAAGTCCTTCTGGAGATGTAGGTGGTTTGGTGCAAGAATTTAAAGGTAATACTCTTAACTATTAAGATATCTTTTGCACCTAACTTCCACTTTGCATATACATGCCCATTTACTTATTGGCAGTCACTGTTTTTTGCCAGATACTGTGGCTCTACCACTATAGCTTTTTATGGGAAATGTGCTTTGTTTTCTATTTCCATGTTGCTTGCTACCCCGACTCTTTTCCATTGCTGAAAACTAGACTGCTGCCTTTGTCTTGCTGGATCTGCTCCTGGATATCTCCTGGTTCTGTCAAGCCACATTTCCTCAAATATCTGAGTATCTCTACCTCTTATATTCCATGCTTTACAACAAGCTTTTCATAGATTTCCAATAGCTGGATAATAATGGGGTAATGTTTTTGATAGCGCATATCAAGAGGTTTTCCCGTCAACTAAGGTTAAGTTAGAGATAAGTTCAATGAAAGTTAAAGTAAAGGAATCTGCTTCATTTAACCATGGTTTTATCTTAAGGGTTAGCAAAATCTTCTATGAAGAAAAAATTATTTGGTGGTATCTAGTTTCATCTTATTAGTTTTTGTGCATCTAAAATGATATAATGACAGAAATGACAATATTAAAGATAATTCAGTTCAAATAAACTTTTTTTTTAAATCCCATATTTCACCCTTGCCTCCCTCCCTCCCCTAGAGAGATTAACTGGACAGATTGCTTGGATTCCCTATGGCTTATAATTAATACAAATGATTGTGGTGGGTCCTCTGCTTGTGCACAGAAATTGTTCTCCATTCTACTACAGTGTTTACACAAAGACTGCCATCCTTTGAGGAGTAATATTCAGAAGTTGCTGAAGGTGAAAGAGTAAGGTGATAGAATTTGCTGATAAGTGAAATGTAACTTTGCATTAATGTCGTTGGGTTTAGCAAGACACTTTCAATTAGCATTGAGGTTTATTTGAGTTAACAGTGCTTTTGAAGTGAAGCTAGTGGTGGTGTTCAATAAATTCCCCTTGCACAGGGGAAAACTTGTTTTACTGTGAAGGTAAAATTCAGTCATTCACAGGAACAGTGTGGTCAAACATTCAATTTTCTTAGTAAAAACTTTCTAATCTTAGAAAATTATTTTCCCGGCCATGGTTTCTAAGGTGATACTATAAAAAGAGTTTATTATTTAATTAATGAAGTAACTGATGACAATGACTAGGACATATGGAGCCGCTGTAACAAAAGTTTTATTGTTTCCAAGAGTGTTCTGGTCCAATTAGTAGTCTTTTATTATAAATAAACCAAATTCTGAAAGAGTATTTGCTTTCTTAGGCACTCTGTACCTACTATAAATCCTTAGAAAGAGAGAAAAAAGAAATTAATGCCTTTTTTGATCCTGTGATTGCTAGGATTTGGAAATGTGAGTGGATTTCAGGGAGAAAATAAAGTGTGAGCCGTGGATTTGAAAACAGAGAATTAACCGAAAAATCCCACTGAAAGAAATAGTTTGCAACCTTCCCAAATACATAACACATTTCATATTGCTTTTGTGCTTAAGGACAGTGAATCAATTTCACTGTTTGAGGTTCCAGTTCCCTCTTGGGCTGGTATTATACCCATGATGTGCTTGAGCAGGGCTCTGGCTAGATGCTGTCTACAAAATGTCACCATGACCCTGTTACGCTTCTGTGGAAGGGAAATAAGGGATATATGCCCCAGCAGCACAGGTTACAGAGCTGCCATGCTGCTTTAGAAGTTCTTTCAATGCATCACATGGAGCAAGAGGAAGACAGAGGGGGCAAGGATGGTACAGGATGGGACTGGGTGTAATGGCCAGCCAGCCACTCTTCCACTTCCATTCTGAAACATAAAATGGAAGGTTAGAACTTCACTCAGTTTTCTTCATATGTATATTTCAGTACATATTAGTGTATATATTATACATTACTTATATACATATATATACATATATGAAATATATATACATATATTTCAGTGTGAGTTTATCAAAGCTGAAGTTTTGTTTGTGTTTTGGTCTTAACTAAATTTGTACAAGGGACTTGTAACAGACCACCCAAAGGATTCTTGTTTCAGAAACAAAACAACTAATGAAATATGCTATAGAGACATCTGAGCAAGAAACTCCATCTAGGTTTATCAGCTGAAAAGAGCACCCTTTGTTTTCAATACTGATGTCTAAATGAAGCACAGCTGGACCATGTTATCATGTCAAGTAGTTTAATCATCAGGCAGAGTTCAGCAATCAGTGTTCCTGGGCTTACGGGGCTGGGTGTCACTCAGGATCTCAGTTAGCAGAAGTTTAGCCACCCTGATAGACTCTGTAGTGTGCTCTGTTACACCCTGGCTCTGGGAAATACATGTGAAGTCAGCTTTGGTCTGTCTGTGTTGGATACGTCTGTAGTTGTTCAAGGGGGTGGCAGAAAAGGAGAAACAGTTGAATGTTAATGAGCCCCTCTGCACTGAGTTGTCTGAGACAAAGAATTTCTCCCTGAATGCATACCTGACCTATTCTAAACTATTTAAAGTGTCTTAAAGAGTCAAGGTTTTAAGGTTTTGCCAAGCTAAGTTATGAGTGTTCCAATTCTGTTTGAAGATTGCATCACTTTACATTTCTGTTAGTGAAAGCTCAAGCTCATGTTCTTCCTGGGTGAAATATCTGGGGAAACAGACGCTAAATAATCAGAAGGAGGGAAAGGAAATTGTAAATCACTATCTCCTTCTTGTGCAATTTCCCTGTAACTGTTCCTTGTAGCATGTTTTCTGTAGCTATATTTTTTATAGAAGTACTTATCACTGTCATAATTTTGCACCTGATGGAAAGACATGCTTCTGAAAAGAAATATATCAGTGAAGGTACCACCCTGAACATTTTAATTTTACTATGTTCAGGACAGGTAATCACAATCTTAATGATATGGAAGACCTGATTTTCCATGAGCAAATGCTCTTATAAATGAGAGAATTGTCAAAAGTATTGAGACACAGTAATTAATTTTAAAGGTGAAATTCATCAGATATTAAGAACATCTGCAAAAAACCTCAAGTTTCCAAACCATATGGCTGATGTCTGATTTGACTCTCTCCACCAAATCTTTACCCCTTCACAGAAAAATTCCTTGCATTATCTTTGGAGGAAAGCTAATAATTGAAACTTACCCTGAGTTCAGGGATATGAAATGTAAAATAAAGTTCTCTATTTACAAATTAAATTGCCTCCAGCAGAGAGAACAGAACTTCAGTAGTTAGACTGCTACCATGCCCACTTGCAATAGCAAGTTCAGGCAGTCCTAGAACTTGCAAAGAAAAATTAAAATATATAAACAAAAATCTTTCTCACTTGGAGCAACAATACTGTAACAGGGAAAAGCCATTTGGGATTAATATAATTTAGCTGCTGGAAATGAATTTGATAACCTTTAAAGATTTAATGTAATGCTGGAAAGTAGAGGAGTTCTATATAATTTATTTTGACTGTTACTTTGTCAGATCAAATATATTGTTCGGAATGGGAAGAACCTTGGTTGGGTTTAAGACAGCATTTTGATCTATTAATTATCTTATTTGAGTAATACATTCTGTAGCAGGACTACTGAGTGGACCCTACAAGAACGGTCAGGTATTAGTGAGGTACTGCTGGTACAGTATTTTCTAGTCTTTCTTCACAGGAAAGAAGAAATTCATTCATGCTGAGTAGCGTTTTGTGTCTTTTGCCAACAGTTCATATCTCAGTGACGTATACTGATGTCATGCTCATGATGTGATAAGGTATCCTGAATCTTGAGCTTATAACAATAAGATCTTTAGTCAAGATATTTCCACCAAATATGCAGCAAGACAAAAAAATTGAAACTGTTAAAAAAAGGTCATAATTGGTGTGCTGTTAAAAAAAACTCCAGCCAACCAATCAACACAAACAGCACCCCCCTTCCTCCCTATCATATGGGTTTCTTAAACGTAGGGTCTTTAGATGAGATCTGAGTCTATTGATCAGAGTAGAAATTCATTATTTTTCTTCATGTTTTTTCTAATTTGATTCTAACACCTGCAGTTAGTGTAAAAAGAAATATGTTAGAAATGCATATGAATGCATATGAAGACCAATATACTGTGTAGCAATAGATGCAGAAAGAAGCCCACAGTGTAAGAGTAAAGCAAGCACACGGATTTTATTGGTGTGCATTCTTAGTGATAAAAATATGCAATTCTCAGGCTTCCTGAGCCTGAGGTACTTTCTTGTGTTTAAGATGGGTTATTCTTCCCATGCATTTATCAAATCTTCCACTTACTTTTCTAAATGAATGTTTCAGGAATGTTCATCCTGTGGACAGACAGAGGATGCGGTATTGATTTTTTTTTTTTTTAAAGCTCTTGTTTGCACTCCAGGTTCTTGGAAGTAGTCATTTATTTTACATGCTGTACATATGCCTGACAAAATACAGGCTTCCTCCATCTTGCATTTTGTGTTCTGCTTTTAAGCTTTCCCCCATCCTTCTGTCTTTGCGATCTGTACCTGGAGACATTCTGGCCCTTGGCTAACTAAACTGTTAAAATCAATTAAAACAATATTAATTAATTTCTTTAACCTGCCTCTTTTTTTTTCCTATTGTAGCAGACTGTTCTGGGTTGATGCTGAATTGTATCCCCATTCGTCTGTTTAGTTCAGAAGTAAGTTTTGCACCTTTAAAACTGGATCTGAGAG
>VYXF01009873.1:274626-392099 GCA_013397295.1 Polioptila caerulea | reverse complement strand
CTTTGCATGTTAAAATAAACAATTTTTTTCCACTTTCCTCCAAGGAATATTTTTTTTCCTGTCCCGAACCAGTTGGGAGGAGGGCTGGTTCGGATTTGCTTTCTGGAGGGACTCCATCCAGAGGTTTCTCCCCAAATTTGCCCTAAACAAGGACACACACTTAGGATGTAATTCTTGAATGTCTGATTGAGACATTTCATCCCTAAATTGATATTTGCAGTGACAGATACACAAACAAGTATCATAATTCATCAAAGGTGCCAAAGACCAGCTTCCAGCTTCTGTAACTGAAGTATGATGCTGTATTTTCCTTGATGGTTTCATGCCTTGTTAGCTTATAATTTAATGGAAATGGAATAATAAACTGGAACAGTTAATTCTGAAGAGGATCTTTTTCTTTTCAGCTTTCCTTTAAATTCTCTAGTGGCAGGTTCCTATATCTATTCCATGTGGTAGCAATTTTTGATAACATCAAAATCTTTAAGTGATTGGAAGGATTTACCTGGAATTCATGAGACTGGTAAAATGCCATATTGTGGCACTGACTTTTTGGAGTAAGATTGAACAAACTACGTAATACTTCTGTTTCATATCTATATAAATGAGAGATAATACTCTTTTACTTAGATACCTATTCACTGATTTTTAATAAGTTGGATTAGGTAAATATGAAAGGATAGTAGAAAAACAAACAAAAGTATAAGCATTTGTTTCAATTGTGCAAAAAACATACATGGAAAACAGCCTGTTACAAGCTGCGACAAATTGCCTGTGGTGTGGAATCTTGTTCTTCAGGAGCTACTGGAACTAATTCTTCCCTCATACCAATTCTACATTGTCCAGTGGTGTGGCAGCCTGTGATAAGAGAGTGTTCCACATTTAGAAAATAAGGATAGCAGCTGAGCTAAGGATGTTGCTGGAGACTTATATATTTTGACTTTTAAGGGTTTAAGTCAAACCCCCCAACTTTATTTAAATGTATTTTATATTGAATTATAGTCATCATCCTACTTACCTCCTATCTGCTAAGCTGCTTAGAGAATAAACAGTATGTAGTGTCTAAGCATATGCACTGAAAATAAACTGTCAAAGAGCCATTACGGGATTATTCTTTTGTTGTAGCTGTCATTGGGAGAGCTGCTCCTCATACACTTGCTAAATTAGATGACTTCTTTGTTTTTTAAAATACTCCTTGCTTTGTATGCCGCAGTGTCCCTGCTCACTTGTTTTATGTAACACTTCTGAAATGAAACGGGGAAGCTTTATTCTGCAGCATTCATTCCTGCCTGCCAGATGGTTAAGTGACTTCTGCTTCAGCAGTCTCAAAATTTTCATGCCCTGACAACTGGATTTACAAATAGTGTGATTTGGGTATCTTGAAATGAGAGGCGAGCACCTATTAAAAAAGGATCTGCTACCTGCCTGTTCTTGTTGGCTTTATGTCTCTGCTGCAGTCCTTCAGTGCTTTACTCATTGCTAATCTGATTGAAACCTCCTATATGTTATCTCAATCCTACAGGAATCTCTCCTGGTTTTACTTGCTGAATGTGATCTCTGTGTCAGAGTAGATGTTTCATTTTATTTTATACAACCTTATCCTTCAAGCTTCTTTTCAAAAGTCAAATTTTATTTCCTTCATCATTCCTTTGAGAATGTGTCACAAGAAATTATCCACATAAACTTAATTAAATTAATAATTTATATGTTATACAAGTTATTTCACAAGTACATCTATATATTATTTATATTAGACTGTTTTCCATAAAAACTGTGATTTTTTAATGAACAATACTGCATAATGTTTCACAAGAGAGATACACGAAGTGTCTGAAATTAATGGAGAAGGAGGAAACACTATAGAAAGAGATGTCTAGAGCTAAAATGTTCTGTGTGCCCTTTATAAAATCACATATTTGGAGTATAAGAATCACAAACAAATTATTATCAAATGTTACATATATCAGCCAACAAAAAACCAAAATATTATAGGTAGCAAGAATTCTGAAAAATTACAGGATTTATTTGCCTTTTTAAAGAGTAAGTGAGGTTGTTTTGTGGCTTCAACAACACAAAATAAAGTGGCACTTCAGGTCAAGTTTTACGGCTGGAGTCTTGTGACATAGAATATGTGGAGTTGCTTTGTTTAAGTTTGTCAGTGTTTTTCTTTGCCTTTCATTGACCTGATATGGTGGTGTATTATTTGAGTTAGAGTATTTTGCAGAAAAATATTTTCTCATCAAACTTGGTAATAACAATACCTTAGACCTCTTATCTGTCAGAATTTACTGCATGTTCTTCTGTAGGAGGCACTGTGTTGCTAGGTCACTGTATGGGAGAACCCTGAGTTAGCCTGAACAGTCTTGTTAAAGCATATTTCTGTAAAGAAAAGAAGTCAACAAACCACAATCATCAAACCAAAAATATCAGAATATCACTCCAGGAATATTTTAATTTTTTGTCATGCAATGATACTGTTGCAGGAATGGATGTTTTCATGTACTGTGAGCTACTACCAGACATAATAAATTTGCAGAGATTGATACCAGTGATGTACTAGATGGTTGGAAAAGAACACTTCAATCTCTCTTGACAGTAGGCTTACTGATAACAGTCCTCAGCAGTTCCCCTGCTGGTATTTTCTGCTATGTCAATATCTATTTTTCCTCCTTCATTCCTGTAACTGGAGAGCTCTTTACTCGTATCAGATATCACTGGCTGGACAGATTTGCTTTAAATCTCCTAGCTCTTTAAGTGGGTGAAGGCAAGCAACTTGTATTAACCTGAAGTTTATTTTACTGGGATTGTTCGTTTGTTTATTTCAGGCTCAGCTGTCATGATTTAGATTTATATTACAATATAAATCATATTCCTATATTTTAGCTTTCAGAAAAGAAGTGACAAAAGAGGCAGCCCCTTTCCAGGTTTTCTAACTGCTTCTCAGAGAGGAATCCTTTAGGATATGCCTAAATATTCCTTTATAGTTGCAGAAAATTCAGACAAACATTTCAATGAGAATAGTGAAGCTCTTTCTAAAACCAGGAATATCAGGACAATACATTATTTTGTCTTTTTCTAATTTAAACATGGGTGAGTTGTTGTAGAAGGTC
Source organism: Polioptila caerulea (assembly GCA_013397295.1). Lineage (NCBI taxonomy): Eukaryota > Metazoa > Chordata > Aves > Passeriformes > Certhiidae > Polioptila > Polioptila caerulea. The sequence goes on along the minus strand of VYXF01009873.1, from coordinate 388,992 downwards.
TGTATAACTTTCTTGCTTTAAGGAAGCACTTGAAATCCTTAAAAGGAGCAATCTTTGTGAGGGCTGTGCTTTTCCAGATCTGGTCAAACCCTCAGTTTAGACATCTTACATAGAGGATTTACTTGACAGTGGAACTTGGGTGGCATTGCTCATTGTCTACTGCGGGAATGAATCCTGGTAGCAAAGTAGGAATACTTGCCCTGTGAGTCCAACACCTGAGTGCTACAGGGCAGATCTAAATCACAAAAGAAACCTCATGTCTTTAATGAACTCTTTGCTGGTACCTGTGTGCTCTGATCATAAGAAGGCTCAGGTTGAGATTTTAGGAAGAGTAAGAACTAGAGATTGGCTAAAGAGGTAACTTGAGGAACAGATAGAGTCCAAAAGGTCAAGGTTTGAGGACAGGGGAACTGGAAGAGGACTGAGAACCACCATGAAGGTAGAGAGGAGGGGAGAGCTGACTTGAGAGACGTAAGGAAGGTTACTTCAGGCAGGTATGAGAGAGATGGACGAGGTGGAAAGAAGATGAGAGATTACACAGGTAAAGGCAGGAACTGGAAGCATGGTAAGAATTTGGGAATTACAAAGAAGAATCAAGAGGAATACAGAATAGAACCAGAGTAGAAAGTCTGCCAAAATAAATAGATATGGGAAAATAATATTTGGCATGGGAATATCTTTCTAATATCTAATATTTAATCATAATCTATTCTAAATTTTTAATGATCCATTTGTAAGCAATTCTTTATTAACAGAAAAAGCTGTCTGTGGTTTGTCTCTGACAACAGAGATTTATGCTACTGACCTGCACTGAGTCAGGCCACATCTGCCTTGAGGTATAATATGAAGTTGCGATACTAATAGGAAGTTTTGGAAATCAAATGTGTGGTTTCTAGTTTTGAATCTAATACTTTTCAAAAGAATGAGATCCCCTAGCAATCTCATTCTTTTAAAATCTTGTTCCCTCTCTATCCTTCAGAGTATGCTTTCCCTATAATTGCTGTTATAGTTTGCCTGGAGGTATGTAACTGTGCCCAACCTCCTGCAGCTGAAATTCTTGCTGTGAAGATGTTTTATTTTTCCCCTGAAAAGTGTCTATTTTCATGAGTTTTGCAACGTTTCTTAAAAGTAAAATTGGACAGTAATCCTTCAGAGCGCTTAGATAAGCCCCTCAGGGAATGATAATGATATTGGCCATTTTCTAAATAGCTGAAACAGAGCTTCTGTTTGGAGGAACCATTAAAGAGATGAGTAATCACTGGTGACAGATCTTCACAATGGTATTTCAACAACTAATTAGGATTGTTGTCACAGTCAGTGGCATTTCTTCTTGGTAAAGCAGCATGCAAAGTAGCCCTTCTATCACCAAGCACTGTGGCTGACAGCCCAGAAGCAGGTGATGGGTATGAGGTCAGTGTGCAGCTGCCCAGAATAGTGAAGAAATGATTAAATGTCTGCAACCTCGGAGACAGAGATGTTCTCCAACTAATTCTTGTGAGACTCTGACATGTCATCTGGTGCCAATATGAAGAATCTTTCTAGACGTAATCCCTTATCTAGGAAAAGGAAATGGCTCACTAACAAAAGAAGTTATTAAAGCAAAACCTTCACATTGTCCTGAATCTGTGCTCCATATATGTAATCTTGGGTGGTGAAATAAATTATCATATTTTACAGACTAGCAGCCTGTTTGGAAATTACTGAATAAAAACTGTATAGAGAGCAGGAATTGGACAATTCAAGATTTTACCTGACTCCAAATATCTTCCCTATTTTAGTGACAGTTGTAAGTTCTGATTTCATTAATTCAGCTGTTAATTAGAGACCGACCTTCTGATATTCCTACTTTATTGATTAAAAGGTGTATATTTAGAAAAAACTGAGACAGCAAAACCACAACAGGAAGTATATCAGTTGTATGAATCTTGGTGTTTGGAGAGAACTCATTTATTTATGAACATGTTTTCACTGTTTTTCAAGCATGAGAAGAAAATGTGTTAATATAATCCCTTGAGATGGGAAAACAGGAAGCTTCTGCTATCACCTTTACAGAATCACAGATTATTCTGAGTCAGTGACTGATTACCTTGAATAAACCAGGCCAAAGCCAGCTTATTTCCTGTGGCAGAAGTTTTTCATTACAATTTCTTTTACAACACTGTGGAGATGAAACAAACATATTATTGGTTTTGAAATAGGAAAAAACTAAAGAGAGTCTCCTTTCATATCTGTATTGCCCCACAAATTTCTGGGAATCAATTAAAATACTGAGAATCTTCACTTACACAGTTTTTTATAAGGAACAGTTTCTAGGATATAGTTCCTAATTTGTACTCCTAATAATTGATACAAAGAAGAAAAAATACAATTCTAACAAAATAGTGTATAAAACTATGTACTTTATATTCTTCAGAATTAAATTTGATCCAAGTAGACCCTTCTGTCTCTTGAAAAATAGAGATGCCATGATTATTTTTTAAACTAAAATAGACAAAAGAGCCAAGAGTTTATGTATTTCTGAAGGAAGTTTAAAGCAAATATTGAGCTTTATCTTATAGCTTCAATCTTTCTTGGGTTTGGCCTCAGAAACATTTCAGAATTGCTCCTTCTTTTTTTGTTTATTATTTCTTAATGAGAAGAAATTAGGCTAATTTGGTGATTTCACAAAATCAAAATACTTTAATTGAATAAAATCTTCTAATAAGCTGATCTCTAAAACTATATGAATTACATGCTTTAACATAACCTTCTTTCAAAGACAGTAAAAAAGATATCACATATACCTGGAATGGTAAGAATATCCATAAAATTTCCTTGGAAATTTACCCTTCTCTCCTGTAGAATTTATTTTTGGTTTGTACTCTATATAGTGAGGTCATATTATTTATAGCCTGAAGGAAGAACTTTTTTTTTATTGCCATTGCCATTTTATCTGGGACACTCAGTCCCTGTTCCTTTTCTGCAATTACATAACAGTTTACTTCCCAATCATCAAAGTATGTTGAAGTGTAACATTACAAGTTTGGGTTTTTTTTGACAGAGGCGGCTTAAAATATTTCAGACCCTGTCCCACTTCTGAATTGCAGAATTTGAAATTTTGTATTTCCTCCCATGTAGTTGTATAGTGACAACTGTTTGTGAAACCATGTAAGAATCTCAATTACTGGAGAGACTGAAAAGGAGAAATTAATCTAAAATAATTTGTCTTTATTTTCTACATAAATCACTTCAGTGACCTAATCACATAATTAAACATACACGAGAATATGTTGACACAACTCATGAACAATGCATGAAACCAAAGCATGCAGAAAAGGCACAATTTTTTTCAGCCAGTTTTTCCACTTTGGAAAATGTATCATGTAGATGCATCCAAAATTGAATGTTCCAAGTTGGTAACATGGATACACCTGAAAGAACAGGTAGTCTCAGTTTCTTTCTGCCATATCTGCCCCTGCTGTGCTCTGTTATGAATTTCCAGACCAACAAGGAGGACATTGGAATGACTTGCTCATTCCCCTACAGTATAAGGAAGTAAAAATTTGTAAAAGAGAAAAAAAAATATAGGAGGTACTGGGTTCTTTAGAACAAATTTATAACTGAATCACAATGGAAACTAATGTTACAAAAAAGCCCAATTTCTGCCACTTCAAAGTTACTGAAATCATATGACGAAATCAGTAATGGCTCATAAATGTGTAAGGTTAGGCATGTTGCATTTGCCTAAGGCTTTGTAGAACTGAAATTAATAGAGAAAATTCAATTTTTTTGTCTGTGTTTATTAATTTGGTGACACTTTATTAAACTAAATGGAATTCCTACTGATTTTTACTTTATAGTATTTTTTTTATTTTGAAGGAAACAGTAAAGGAAGAAATAATATTAAAACTGCTTGACTTTTTGATCAAACAATGTTTAATTGAAATTAGCAGGTATTCAAGTAAAAGCATTTTTCTGAAAAGGGATTTTTTGTTCAAATTTCTGATCTAGACAAAGATATTTTTAGATTTCCAGAGATTCCCAAAGATTCCAGAGCTTTGAAGCTTCTTGGCAGGGCCCTGTCTCTGAAATTATAAGCCTGTAAAAAGCCTGCAGCCTCAGTCAGAATATTAAGACCCCATCTCACCTGGGAGTTGGACACCTAGAAGGCTGTGGTAGGTTGCAACAGTATATTTTTATCTATTTTTCTTACAACTAACTTCAGTTAAAACAATATTATCTTCTCATGCTTTCTATCTTTCTCTCAACTATGTTTTCTACTTCAACCCTATTTTGTGGTTTTAATACTATCTCTTTGCTAATTCTGTCTATTCAGTTAATCCATGTATTAATTTATTTTGTACGATTGCCAAATGTCCATATTTTAGAAATGTGGGTACTTCAAATAAAATTCACATTTTTCATTCCTCTTGATAACTACTGTGCATACAAATTTGCATTCTTATTATCTCTTATAGACATTCCATCACCATGTTCCTGACACACATAACATAGACCACACAGCTTTTCCTGGACAGCATTGAGTATGTTGAGATTAATAAAAGAAAATATCTCCACACATGCTTTCTCATAACCTTTGACAATTAGTATTGCACTCCAGATTTCAGTAACAAGATATAAGCTATTGAAAAACTTTTTACAGCCTAAAGAAAACCTCTCAGAAAGCAAGCCTGCTGTGTGTTCTTCTGGTATTATGATAATGTCCTAAGGGTGTCCTGTTTCACCTACTGTGGAATTTTGATTTTGAAACATGATTGTCTCTAGGGACATAAAGCTAAGTTTCTAATGTTTCAACATTTAAGGCAACATGTAAAAAAATTTGGGTACCTTTATGGAGGTTAAAGTGGTCTTTGCACACAAAAACAAATAAAACTTTTATTTTAGTTCCTTTGACACCTTAGTCTTGGAAATAACTAGGCTTCAGAATCTGTCAGGGTAGCTGGGAAAAGAATAGAGCTGAAAAATATCAAAAAGTGGGAAAAGAAAAGCTATTTTTCAGAAAGATAATGATTGTAAAATGAGAGGAGGCGGGTTGGAACTGGTTCAACTGGGCACCTGGGACACTGACTGAAAAGACAAGGAGGAAAGTTTAAAAGGTGTGCTTAGGAGAGAGGACATGACATGGAAGCTGGGTAGAATAGGAAAAAAAATGTGCAAGATGTTTTGATATGTGAACTAAAAGAAAATTGGCTTCTTGGAACACCCTTAGTGGAAGGGAATCACCCCAATTAGATCAATAGTTAAAAGAGGATAATTAGTAAATTTTTCAGAAATTGAGGTAAGAACAGGAGAACACAGCAGAATAGGAATAGACATTAAATAATTCAGCTGTACATTAAATTATGAAAGTCACTCTGATCATAAAAAAAAGCCTCAGCAAAATCTGCGGGCATAAGATTTTTACATCAAGATGAATATGTGCTCTTTAATATATTAGCAGGCGTTTTAAGAAGCCTGTATAAACCATTATGCATGGAGAATCCTTTTTATGATTGTTTGGAGAGCTCTAGTCTGATCAAATGAAATAACCCTAATTATGTATCCATATGCTCAATCTCATTTATAAACAGTAGAGAGAAAATAAAAGATATTTTGCTGCTGATACTGCTATTGTTGTTATAGCCTGCTGCTGTGGGTATCACTGAAGCAGTTAGCTCCCTTCTTTCCTTCTGTACTACAGTATGTTAATTCCTGGAATGCACTCTGTTCTGATGCATACTTGGTAAACCAAGTAGCCTTCTTACAACACTTGCTTATGAAAACATATTTCTAAGGCTGTGTGACTGCAATAAAAGCATGCCTGTCTTCTTAGAGTTGCACACACTGGCTAACTGACATTTTTCTTGAAAATAATCCCTTAAAAAAACAAATCAGATATACACAAATAAAGAAAAACCATAGGTGTCTATATGGAAATGGGTTGTAACTGTAGAAAAACAGATGGGTTAAAATAGCAACAGCACTCAATAAGAAAAAGATTTTTAAAACTCAACTAAAAAAATAAACAAAATCACCTCCCCCCTCAAAAAAAACACTCAACAAACAAGCTCAAACAAAAAAAAATTCTAGACGTTTGCCTGATTTGTCACGTGAAATTGGAATTTTAAATTTAGTAGGAAAGCAGTCATGTTTTGATTTGTTAGGAAAATACCTCACCCTTACTTGCTTTGATCTTAAACCTAGACTTTCTTTGAACCAAAAGTACTGGAGCATAAAAATAATGCTTCTGAAGTGTTTTTTACATGGGGCTTTTTTTTTTTTTTTTAATAGAGGGGGGGGAAGCTTTGTTGGTTTTTTTTTTGGTTTTTTTTGGTTTTTTGGGGTTTTTTTTGTTTGTTTGTTTTTGGTGTTTTTTGATTTCTAAATGGTGTGCCCGTGGAAACACTGAGTCTGTTCTTGCATGACTTTCTTTTCTGTTTTGCAGGTTTCAAAGAGTACTATCTGCACTGCCTTTAGTGAGCTGATAGGAACAAATGATACAGTATCATAATTTTTTTGGATATGATGTTTGGAGGTCATCTAGTCCGATCTCCATCTCTGACAAGTTTAAGCAGATCAAGTTACTCAGTCCTGTGTGATCCTGTCTTGAACACCTCCAGAGACAGAGATTCCACAGCCTCTCTTGGCAACATTTTACGGTATTTGAACATCCTTATGCTACAAGAAAAATCCTTCCCATATACTGTGTTCCTTGATTCCTGGCCTATTGCTGTAGAAGAGTCTGTTGCTATGGGAGAAGTCTCCACTGTATTCCTGGTCAAGTATTTGTGCTCAGCAATTAAGTCTTTTATTCTTCTTGAACTGATCAGTCCCATCATTGTCTTCCAATACACACACTGCTACAGTCCTTGACCATCTTGGTGACAATCCTTGTGATTCTTTCCTGCATATTAATATTCTTCTTTTACTGGAGAGCTCACAATTGGACACAGAGCTACAGCTGCATTGTCACAAGTGCTGGATAGAGAGGAAACACCCCTTTTCCTAGACTGATTGGCTATGCTCTTGGTTGGATTTTTTACTGCAAGAGCACACTGTTGACTCATGTTCAACTTGTTGTGAGGCCAGATCCCTAGATGCTTGTCTGAAGATCTGTTTTCTGTACAGTCAGTCCGCAGGTTGTAGTTTTGGAAGGGGCTATCTCATCTCCATGCAGGACTCTGCATTTCCTTTCATTGAACTCTGTGAGGTCTATGTCTATTTCTCAACCCTGTCAAAGTTCCTCTAAAACCCATCCCTGAAGGTACAGCATATTGACTGTCTCAATCAATTTGGTGTTGTCTGCAAACTTTGATGCTAGTTAAACTGTGAGAGAGTAGGCAGTACCACAGCATAGAAAGCAACAGAGTTGCTCAGAATGAAATTGTCCTTGGTAAACCAGTATTGGCTGTGCTTATTCACCCTCTTGACAGATATAAAATTTTCATCTGTGACTGTTTTCCTGTTCTTGGTCACTAAAATGGCTAACATATGCAAAATGAATGAAAGAAATAACGTGAAGGGGCAGCCCATGTTTCATTGTATGTATCTATAAGAAAGTGAGCTATATGGAAAGGAAATCCTTACTGCTTCACAGAGAAAAATGGGAGGACAGGCAAAGAGGGATTTTGCCCACAAAATGTCTGTATTTCTCTTTTCTCAGACATTAGTGGGTATCCAACCCCTGTTTTGTCCTAACTGCTAAAGTTTGATGCCCCATCTTGATGACAAGCGTGGAAATTACTCCCTAGGACAGAGTGAAGCTAAACAGTATGCGAGTCCCTTCTCTTTTCTTAACTTGAGTTTCTAAACAATGATCCTGTTGGATATTTCGTGTTTACATAGTGACTTCACAAACATATAAATGATCACTTTGTTTCAAACTGAGGAAAGCACACATGCATACTCATCACAGAATTGCATAGAGCAGTGCATAAATGTCGCTGTCAAAGAATAGAATTATTTCTAAGAGGAGGAAAGCAGTGTCATTTTTCTTCTTCAGCTTTGTAGGCTGAGCCACACAAGCGCTATAAAAATAGCAATTGTCCATTAAAAAGTGGACTAAAACCACCTTTAATTAGTTTAAAGTAGTTAAGGCAGAGAGGGAGAGAAACAAATACCATTTACATTAATTGCTATCTCACTTATACCCACAGAAGAAACAACACCCCATTTTACAGAAATCACACAAAGAAAGAGAATAATGTAAGGAACACTGATTTACATAAAGAAAGTTTTCTTTCATTGAATCCTTCCTTTAGTTCCAGAGAACTAAAAAGAAGTTTACTATATATTTAGGAAGAATCAAATATATCTCATGGAACAGGGATAGAATTCTTGGTCAAAGACTTAAACCCAATTTAAGTAGTTCACAAGGCTTGTGTGGAGCCCTGTCACAGGTCGATATGTTACCTATGGAAAGGTCAAGCCATTCTGTTGCTTCAGCACAAGTACTAAATAGGACTCTGTCATTCCGTGGTGTGGCAGAAGTGCAACAGGCTTAATCTGATAATCATTTGAAATTTCAAGCCATGGTTAACCTTTAAATATTTCTCTGAGCCAGTAATGGATTTCAGTTTCTAATGTCAAAATATTCTACCTGCAACAAAGTTTTAACTTTTGAAAATGTAATTTGAACTTTTTGTAATTATAAGTTGTCAAGAGTGGAAAAATAAGACAGAAATGTCCCAAATATCTGAGGGAATTAACATGAGAGGCTCACTTCACGCTTGATCTTTGCAAAATTGCATGTTGAAACTGTCAGACATTGAAGTGGTCTAAAATCCTTAATATAAAGTATCAATCTTGTTCAGAGTTGAATTCCTGGATTTCTCTGAACAAGTATAAAAAAGAAAAAGGGACTCTGAATTGATGCTAAACAAAATAAGTCCTTTCCTTTCCTCACCATCAAACAACACTCAATACCTTCATAATTTTTTTTTTTTTTTAAATCTTGATTTCATGGAATCACAGACTCACAGAATATCCAAACCAACCAAAAACCAAAATTGCAAATAGTTCCTATGAATTTGTAATCAACTTGGATCAAAAGCCAAAGCAGTGAGCTAGGATTCCTTTGGGTCAACAAGCTTCAAATGACATCAATACACTGAAAGAGTAAGAAGGTCTGTAAACAAGAGCAAGTAACTCCAGCTCCCTTTTTCCTCAATGGAAATAATAATTTAAAAGATAAATTATTCTAAATAACACAAAATATCTAATTCACAATCATGGGTGGATGAATTTTAAATCTAAGGTTATATTTATCTCCATTAACTTTAGGCAAAATTGTCCTTCTATTAACATCACTGTTTCATTGGTATTCTTTGTAATGATCTAGTAAAAATAGTGTAGAGAGAAGTGTATCTTGATAATTTAATGCTAACCTTTACTTTTTTCTCCCAGCTAACAATCATCAGATTTGTTTACCAATTAATCTTATACAATATTCTAGCAAAACTGGCATGTGGGCTCCTAAATCAAGTGAACTCAGAGTTAAGCTTTGTATGCGAGTAATTAGTGCTTTTCTGAGTTATTTCTATGACTTTCTTTTCAACCTTCAAATCAGGTGACAACTAAAGTGGTCCCTAACATGAGTATTCATCCTTTCTACCCTTATCCACAGTGTAGCACTGTGTTCTAATGAAGCACATTTTTTTTGTCAGGTTTTTAACACAGTAGTAAGAATTTGCCATTTTTGAGGAACTCAAACCCTTCACTAAGTGTCAGCTTTTTAAAGGGTGGTCATGACTGTAATTTAAAACAAACAAGTGAAAGAAACATTTTAGAAATTTTTTTAATCTTATGATTTAATAGTTGTTCATTAACTACTCTATTTTAAGAATAAGAAAACTGCATCTGTTCAATTATGTGGAGATCCAGGAAAATAAAAGCTTAGCCCATAGATTTTTACCACAGAACAGACAGGAGAGGCTGTATTGGAGGGATATCATGTAAGTAGTATAGCCTGGATGTCAAAAATCATTGAAAAATCTGAGCATAAGGTGATGGCCTGATTACAGGTTTGAGATATTATTGCTTTACACATTAATCAGAGCATGAGGAACCAGAGAGGGATTTGGAGGTGAAAACATTGAGATTCTTTTTTTTTTTTACTTATTAAACTTAAATTTATAACTAGTCATCCATGAAATCAAAAACTCAGAGATAAGCCAATATCGTCCTGAAGGCCTTAAAAGAGCAAAGGTAATTTACTAAGATTGTAAAAGATATTCATTTCTTGAAGGAGAGTCAGGAAGAATTTAACAACTCTTCTATATACATATTTTTACAAAATTGTATGCTGCTAAAAGAATTCAGTTATTGTTTGAATATAATTTGCACACTACAAATTTGTCCCACACACAGTGATTATATAGCAGGAAGTTGGCATAAAAGGAAGAAATCTTTTAGTAGTGTGCACATTTTTTCATTTTTGCTTTCACATATCAAAGTGTTTTACCCTTCCTGAGAACATTATTATAGTTTTTATAGCAACCAATGGATCTTTTGAGGATGTTACAGGGGTTTCACAAGGAAAATATTTATTTTTATTCCTTCATATCAATATTTGTATATTTATCAGTCAATAATCCAAGACCATGGTGCTAAGTACAGTGCAGACAAAAATGCTTTTCCTCTGTGAAGTGAAGTCAGCAGAGTACCACATTATTGCATTCAAATCATGAATGAATGTGATGAAATCTGGTAGCTGTCCTCTGTTGAGACCAAAACTTTGTCCATTCCATTACCACCTAGTTAATCCCAAACTGCAAGTCTGTAAGGCATGGACACCACGAAAAAGCCAGAAGCCTCCACAGTAACTTGTAAGAACTCCAAGTAATGCAACTAAGAACATAAGCTAGCAGCTAATGACATTTTCCACATCTTTTGGTCATTTCCAGACACATTTAATGTGTCAGAAAACCATTAGAAAGTGAATGAAACAAACAAAGTTTGAAAAAAAAATAAACAAGAACCACAAATAGAACAACAGTAAAGAAAACTCAAACAACCCCAGAAGGAAACATGAGACCTTTATTTACAATATATTTTTTTCTTGTAAAATGAAACTTTAAAAGCAAATGCTGTCAAGTTCTTCTGGAAGATGAAAAACATGTTACAAGCTTGATTTTGATCATGTACAAGGCCACTCAAGAATGTCTTAAACTGACATGAAAAGAAATGCTTCTGTTTTCTTCCTTGTTTTTCTACCAGATGAAAAGAATGCTTTATTGTACTGGGTGTTAGTCTTGGTGAGGATCTGAGGTCTATTTATACCAGACGAACAAGCAACACCTGGTGTTTCAATCCTGCTTTTTAGTTCTATTTTATCACTTTACTTGAAAAATCTAGATAATATTTTAGTGTCCAGATTTTTTAAAATACTGAAGCCTTTTCAGATTCATCAGTGTTTAGATATCCAGTGTGGATTAGTAAATTCAGTGAAAGTGTGTTCCCAAAAGGCTGTGATGAAATTTCATGCTGAGTTAGGGATCTGAATGCATATCTAGGTATACATCGCAGGCATGAACAGGGAGAAGACATTTGGAAGGAAAATAAGATCCTCATTTCTACAGCAAATAAAATCCCTCATACATCTTTATCTCTACGGCAACGGAATGTTATCTACCTGTACACTTCTCATTTCCTACTCTGACTTGAAATGAAAGCAGCAGCCTTTGTAGATTCTTATTTGAGTCAGTCAGTATTGTTTGCTGCTGGGGAATATGTGTGACAAGACACAGCTGAGACACCTTGAAAACACTTATATTTTCATTCTACAGGTGTTACTGTCTCGGTTTTCATGTGCTTGAGAGAACATTAAATGCTTGGACAATGATTGAGTGCTTTATGAGATACTTTTTGAGATAGAAATATTTTAGATCCAGATACTCATTGTTTTATGTACATGTTTTTAGATCTATTCTTACAACTAAGCTAATCTTACAGAAATAAATTACATTAATTTTCAGTTAATTAAGCAGAAGAATTCATTCTCTTCAGAAGTAACAAAACTATAGCATAGATACACAGAAAAATATTCAGATGCGAAACTGAAGAAAAAAACAGAACAAAATGGGAGATCTGTTGGCAGCATGCAGCTGATAAGTGGCTGCATTTCAGAAACTGCTTTGAGAAAAAGAAAATACTTTGAGCCTGAAGAGATACAGAAGTGCAATAGAAAAGTATTTGCCCAGAGAGTACTCTGGGGAAATTTAATTGATTATGACTAGATGACGCACTGTTGAATGTCCCAGATCTGTGAATCTTTTAAACTTTGCTGGGAATTTTTGTTTGTTTTTCCTGTTTGATGCCGTAAACATCCATTAGACTTTAAAGGAGTACACCAATATGCCACTGATCCTCTGGTCCTTGATAAGGTGCCAGCTACTCAGTATCACCATTTGCATAAACAGCTGGAGTTTTTCTGGACCTATTCCTATCATGTAGCTGGATGCCTTCCTGATGGTTTGCACTTCATCGTATCTCTAGTGAGCTCGCTTGTTTGTGATAGATCTGAAAACTTCACAGAGAGAAAAGGATATTTATTTAGTCACATTTAATTTAAGCAGGCTTCAGTATAAATTCAGTAGGGAGCACGGTCTGGAACATGCAGAATAAGCTGTTCTCTGCACTTTTATCGGTTTACTAGCAGACATGGGGAAATCTCTAGGTTACAGTAATCTCTCCTTTCCTTAACAGATTGATTGTATGCATGAGTGGCTTAATCTGTTCTCCCCGGTGAAAAAAACCCATAAAAATAGTATATTTCCTAATTCAGTAAAATTTCATGGTAGTAAAATCACAAAGTTGTAAAATGAATGGTACTCTGTATGAAAAGGCTTTGAACACAACAAGACATTGTTTTCCTTAGAAGAAATTACAAAAGTGTAGATTTTTTTTTTTAATTTTATGTTACACTACCTATTCAACAGGTAATGCTTCTGGTTTTATTCCCTTATATCTAATAAGAATCTGTTTAACAGATTTATGCTTTGGAAATTTGAATCTACAGTGGATCTAAGTACTCACAGGGTGTTTTTTGATAGTCTGTGACAATCCACTAAAAAAAATGTTATGTGACCCTGAAAGAAACATGAAATTTTTTAAAAATTAATTTTCCCACCTTTATTAAGGCTGTCACATTGTACAAGATTAAATGGTGAATGCCTTCTCTCTTTTATTCAGACTGCAGTAAAAATATATAAAATGAAAATAAATGTAAGTCAAACATTTTGTGGTAGTAGCCTTTTCAAGAAAATAAAAGAAGAACCTGGAGGTGCTGATGACTGAGAGGCTGGACATGACCCAGCCATGGGCACTCCCAGCCCAGAGAGCCAAACCTGTCCTGGGCTGCATCGAGAGCAGCGTGGGCAGCAGGGGAGGGAGGGGATTCTGCCCTTCTGCTCTGCTCTGGTGAGACCCCACCTGCAGGGCTGCACCCAGCTCTGGGGTAGCAGCACAGCAAGACATGGATCTGTTGGAGCGAGTCCAGAGGAGGCCACCAAGTTGATTAGAGGGATGGAGCACCTCTCCTAAGAGGAAAGGCTGAAAGAACTGGCTTTGTTCAGCCTGAAGAAAAGAGAAGGCTTAGGGGTGACCTAATTTCAGCCTTTTAATACCTGAAGGGAGTCCACAGGAAAAATGCTGAGTAACTTTTTACTAGGGCATGTTAAAAAGGGCGGCAGGACAAGGGGGAATACTGAAGACATTAGGTTTAGATTGGATAGTAGGAAAAAAAAATTATTGCCAGGGTAGTGAGACACTTGAACAGGTTGCCCAGAGAAGCTGTGGATGCCCCATCCCTGGAAGTGCTCAAGGTCAGGTTGCATGGAGCTTTGAGCAACCTGCTCTAGTGAAAAGTGTCCCTGCCCATGGCAGGGGGTTGGAGCTAGATGATCTTTAAAATCCTTGGCCATTCTATGATTCTTAAATTTTATAAATTCTTTTTTTGGGGGAAAAAATTAAAGGATATTTTGGGAATATTTCAGAGGCTGGAAAAATATTTAAATAAATTAATTAAAACTTAGAGCAAGAAATAAATAAACCTTCAGAAGGCAAGAACAAACAGGTAACATTAATAGATCTATGATGGATGATATTTAAAGACACTGATTTTCACAATTATATCCAGTAAAAAATAGGATTATGAAACATTTGAAACAAACTAGACAAACCTCATTAAAGATTACTTGACTAGAAAACAGAAGATTTATTATGGTTAGGGGTAGTATCAATTTACCGTCACTTAGTTGTTTGGGTTTTTTTTTAATTTCACTCAATATGGAGGTCATATGATGGGGAAAGACTAGAGAAATCATACTGAAAAACAAATTATAGAGTTTGTGGTAGAAAAAATCACTCTCAGCCAAATTTACCTGATTGGAGACTAGCATATGTTTAGAGCTGTGTATGATCCTGGAAGAAATAGAAGATTTAATCACTAGTTTTGGAGTTTTGTCATACACTTTTTTTGTCTAACAAACAGTAAAACACAACAGACAGTCCAATTTTTAAAATGCTGAGATAGAAAACTCTGGTTTCTGCTTTTCAACAATAAGTTCCTATCTTGTTCTTAGCTACACAGTGAATTAATTAGCTGTTGTCTATTCAATTGCACATTAAGAAAAAAAAGTAGAAACATTGTCAGAAAGAACTAAATCCTTTGAAGATTATTTTCACTGTTAACTAATTTTCTTTTGCAGTGTAAAACCTTAACATCTGACAAGTGAAATTTAAAGACTCAGTTCCAAAATCCATAGGCATGTATCTAATTTAAATCACACAAAATCACCAAAGTTTTAATGAAATTAAATGGAAGCTGAGAAAACAAAATCCAGTAAAAAAGTGATTGCTGACATTGGAGAAATGGCTGTTAGTTTTGTAAGAGAGTTACCGATTTTCACAAGCAATTTCTTCTGAAGGACTGTAAAGTGTTTAAGAATAGAACTGCTGTTTTTAATTTGATTTCTCATCACTATAGTTTTACTTTGCTCTCTTAGACATCTATAAGAAGAAGCAGCATATTGACAAAAATATTGACTTGACTACAAGATCAAAGAATGAAGATTAAAGCAGGATATGGCAGAATGTGGTAGGAAAAATAATCAGTCTTATTTTTGCAAATATTAATTTATAATACTTCAAAAATGGTCCATCCTGAAGTTTAGTCTAAGTTTTCCCCTATTTAATTTCTTCTCATCAGCTACTCATGTGCTTTAGATGATATTTAATAAGGCCTTATAGTAGTTTTTATCAAACTGTCTCTTCTGACACTTCTTTCTTACCTTCTTCCTTACTTTCTTCCTTGCTTCTTCAAGTAACACAAACATCATGGTCACAACAGCCACTTAGAAGCTTTTTGTTTCTGATGTTGGTGTTTCTTTTTTCTTTGAATATTAAGAAACCCCCTGAAAGGATTGTTTATCTGCTTAGTATTTTGGACAGCATAAGAACCTCTGTCTTTTTTCGTAGCACCTTACAGTTGTGAAACTCTCCCTTGTCCTAAGCCACCATCAGCCAGTCTAATCCTTGTTGGCATTGCTTGGGACATGAGACATGCTTGTGCTGCTCATAGCACTCCACAGCATCTCTGTCAAACTCATTCCACTTGCTGACCTTCTGGAGCTTTCAGACATTGGAAAAAAAAAACAACTTGCAGTTAAATTGGGCAAAAGAACACATACTATAAATGAAGCTAAGAATTTGTTATTAGTCCAATGGAGCAATTTTAATGCTCTAATTTGTTTGATTAATGAAGAAAAGATCCATTAATAACAGTCATTAATAGAAAAATGAAAGCCCAACCTCACTCTCCTTTTTTTTTAGCATCTAGGTCTTTCCTCTGATTTTATTCTCACCTTCTCAATGTACTTCTGGATCCCACAGTTGACAGATTCAGTTTTCCCCGAGAAGAAAGGAGTGTGTGTCTGTCTGCAATAAGTCATGATAGCAACTCAAGAGGTCCTCACTGGAAGGCTCATGTTTCTTCATAGCATGGGTTTCCTCCCCGTCAGTTCTGGGTCTTCTTGGGATTGCTTATGATTTTCTGTCACAATTCGTTTCCTTCTCTTTGGTGTCCATCTCAAGTCTCTAAGTTGCACTGGGTCTCCTCAGCCACAGCTGACAGCAAAGGCAATTGCTTCTTATGCCAGGACCCTGTTTGCTGGCCAGACTTGACTGGGATTTTCATTCACAGAGCTTCAGCAGAAGCTGGTCAGACAGTGGTCACTTGGCCACCACCCTGCTGCTCAAAGAAGCTGAAAAAAACTCAAGCCAAGCAAAGCCCAGGGATCCTGTGCTGTTATGTTAGTGCAACATCTCTGGCATTTTAATAATAATGGCAAAAAAAAAAAATTGTTAATGTACTGTAGTGGGAAATCCATAGAAAATTATCTGGTTCTTTTTGCTCTCTCTGTCTTTTTTCGGGTAACCTCTATGGCTTTTACTCGATTTCATCACCTCAAGAGAACTCATGAAACCTAAATCTTTCCTGCTGTTTATTAATTTTCTCACTGTTCATTAGTCCTATATTCTATGAATTCTCTGTACTCTCTGAATTTGATCAGGTTAGATAGACATAAGTTATCCATCATAAGGCATCTCAAGTCATTCTACTTGATCATTAACCCAAATTCCAAAACATGCTTGGAATTTGGCATGATTAAGTTGTACATATTAATTCTGTAATTGTCTGTAATGCTTAATACTTAGATTATTTATATTTTAGATTTTATAGAAATAAAATCTATAAGATAATATGTATACAGTAAAAATATATAAAACAATAAAAACCATACTGGCTTGCAGAAGCAGCTGCTTGTATTTAGTTTATTGATGTTAAGACAGCTGTTTATTTTGGCAATCTGGCTCATTCATACAGAGCAGAAAAAAAGATATCTTGGGCATATAAAATGAAATGAGGCTTTGAAATTGTGTCATTCTCAGAAGAATTTTCCATTTTTTAGAGCATTTGTGGAATCATCTCCATTTACTGATCTTTGTAGGGAGCTACCTGATTTGGTAAATATTACTCAGCTGTTGCCTTTTAGTGTGTAGCATTATTTTTAATTTAGCTGGCATTTTAAGCTTTTAACTGCTTTTCTCAAGTTTTTTTAAGGATGCCTAACCTAAATAAAATTACACTAGAAAGACTCTGCCATTTTTAAATCAGCATTTATCTCGATTCTTTTTAAAGTATCAGCATATGAAATTTGGGCCAATCTATTCCTTTGTTTCTTATTCTGAATTATCTTTCTTTCATTAATTCCGGTGGAAGTTCTCGGTGTTATTTCCCCCTTTCTGCCATGTACTGTTCTGTACTTTCCCAAGGCAGTCAATCATTCTAGTGCTAGTGTGTAATTTACTTTGTGAAACAGACATTTTCCCCTTAATATATGTGAAATGTCTTTCAACTCTAATTCAACACAGTCACTTCCCTCTGGTGATCATTTGTACCTTTCTGTGTTTACTTGATGACTTCTGTCTGAGGCAGGCTTTACTGGTTGGCTGAACTTCAGGTGACACTACATTAGCATACAGAGTTTTATGATGTGACTCAAGCTTACTGAATTCACCTGTGCTATTACAGTCACATTTTCGTAGAAAACAGAATACCTCTGAAAATTATATTTATTTCAGTCTCTTTCCAAGTTTCTAAAGTAAAGTTAATATTTGTGGAGTCCATTTTAAGCTCAAAACTGATAGCAAAGATTTAGCTATAAATATCAACAGTGTGTCCTGGCAGCTAAAATGGCCAACAGTATCCTGGGGTGCAACAAGGCTTAGCATCATCAGCTTGGTCCTTCCCATTGTGTGTTCCTTTGTCTGCCTTATATTGATTGTATATTTTATTGTAGACACAATATCTTCTTCTTCTAACAATTTTCATGGAGATTGGAATGGTCATATTTTTAACACTACAGATATGACAGATAACTGATGCAGAGGAAGATGAAAATAAAAGTTTCAAGATTATCATTGCTGAGATGGTTTCCTAACACCCATTTCCTTCTCTCTCTTTAGGTTATGATATGTCAAGGCCTTTTTGAAATGGATTTGAAATTAATAATTAAACAGATATTTTGAAGCTTCAAAATTCAACAAACAGTATAGATTAAAATAGATATTTTTGTGATATTGTTGAGAAGTAACAGTACAGGCTCTGAGTGTCTCAATTATTTCTCTCATATTCGTCTTGCAAGATTAGAAATTAGTTTCTTCACAGCCTGCCTTTAGCTTGCTTTTCAGCAGATGCATTGCCAGAGTAATCCATCGTACTCCTCTCCAGAAAAGCCAGTTCTGCAGTGCATTATGCATACATTCTGATTTATCTTTTCCTCTTACCTCTTTCTGTCAACATAAGGGCTGCAACAGAGTGAAAGGTTAATTGTGGGGTATCTAGTATGTTTTGTCATAGGTGACCATAAATGTATACAAAATTCAAGGAACTGGGGAATTACAGGGGAGAATAAATGAGATTTCATGCTCATTCTTTTCGCTGGAAAGAGCACATATTATTCAGAATTATTTCAGAAAAAAAGAGAAGTATATTGAAAAAAAATAAGATATTAAATTGACACAGTCCTTTGAGAGCAAGAACAAGATCTTAGGGATCCTGCCAACTTTATATTGATCTGAAAATCCTCTGTGTGAGCAGCGTGGCTTAATGACTGAGCAGTATTAAACATTGCAGGGGAGCACAGGAATGGGGAACAATGCACTTAGAACAGCACTTGGACAATTTGTGTGAGAACTTCCATGTGAATATCTCTTGTGCAATTTGGTGCTTTACAGAAACATCCAATGCTCATACAAAGCCATCAGGAGAAACGCAGTAGCTGGCATGGCTGAAGTGTTCCTCAGGCTTAGGTTGCTATTTCTACTGGCCAAACTGGTGCCATACCAGGTTATTTCAGGCTAGCAGGAATAGGCACTCCTTTGGAGACTTACATTCAAGTGCAGTGTTTTATGTACCTTTTATGTTTAATGCAATTATCATTTTCTTTCTCAATAAATAGTATTTTACAGTAAGTTTACAGCAGCAATTTACATTACCTTGTTGCTGTAGTTATTTTTCTTTTTGATTGTTCGTTTTTTTTTTCTTTTTCACTGTTTAACAACTTCAGCTGTATTGTTATTTATCTTGATTTACAAGGCATCAGTCATTGCTTCTTCAAAAGCATGTTATTTCATTTTGCAGAATGCTCAGAATTTTAGCTATCCAAAAATTAAGCATATACATAAAATAGTTAGATCTATCTTGTTATTCACAGAGAAAGCAAATAAATAAATTATTATGTTTTAGAGACTCTGTTATGTATTCAAAAGAATTAGCCTTATGAGGTATTTTGTCTCCGTTGATGAGGTGCAACCTTAGCATCATAATCCAGAAGTTTAATTTTTGGATGACTGTAATGATGAGGTAGTGTTCACGTCCACCAAATTTAGAGTACAAATATTCTGAATCTTGATTTCTCCTTGGCTGCAACTGAATTCACTCTTTAGAATATTTATTTCACTCCCAAGCCTCAAACTGCCTAGAATTCAAATATCCTTTCTAGGAGTTTTCTTCTGAAATAAATTGATTTATTTAATTCTCCTTTTTTTTATTTATTGTGGATGAACGTAGCACAGCTATTCCAAAGGCAAAATGTATTTGTTGAGATTTTGATAAAGTATAACACAAGCCATTCTATTCTTATTTTGCCTTCACAGAACTCTGGCAACAATAGAAGGTAGGCCAAAGTGTGAAAATATTTTCTTTAATAAAAAATGTACATCATCTAAAAGTTATTTCTCAAAATTTCATTTTAGAATTGACTGTAATTCTCTTCTCTATGCAGTGCTAGATTTTGTCACTTGAAAAGAGGCCTGATAAGGTTTGCTTAACATTGCTTAAAATTATTATTCTGCTAAAATTAGTCACTACTGCTGCTTTTTGTTTTAATGAATCGTGTCCATTCCTTGTATCCACCCAGGTAGCACACTCTGTGACTTTGTCACTTTAGATTAATGAGGACAGTGAACCCCAATGTGCATTACCATAAAGGGTGAACTGAAATGTTGGAGTTGTCTAATCTCTGTAGGTATCTGTCATTTCATTTTACACTCTCTGGATGATGGACATTTGCAGAAGAGTGAATTACTTTTAAAGTTTCAAATCAAATCAGGACATTTGCACAGCCTTCACTGTATCCCTCTTGTGCCCCACATAGTCTCTGAGGATTAAAGAGGTCTTACTTGTCACCTTTATCACTTAAATCAAGAAGGAAGTACATATACTGTTCCAATTGATCATTAAAAGATTTGAATCTTAGTTGCCTTTGGAAGACTCCTGATCTTTATAAAGGATGAATCTTTTTCTGTTGGAATCTGCAAAAACAACAGACTGTATCATTATATTCTTCCATTTGAAACTTATTGCTATGTTTTAGATATATCTTAAAATTCAGAATTTTTTCCCTGATAATGACACTATCTAACATATGTTTCACGACTGGATCAATTGAAAGTGGACTTAAACAACAAGCTTATTTTTTACCTTACAGCTACATCAGTAAATTAAAATTTATTTTTTTTGTGAGTTAAAATTTAATATTTTCTCTAATAATCATTCAGTTATTCATATTTCCTTCCCAGAATTCAAGTAGCAGGAAAAATGTAACATTTTTCTTTCTTGTTTTGTTTAAAAACTCTACCTGTTTAGCTTATTCATGAAACAATAAAATAATTCTGTCTTAAAACTATTTTAAGACTTACTTTAATTTTTTGACTGAGAAGATTGAGCTGAAGTGACTATGACGGTTACATATCGACATTAATTACATTAAACATAAAATGAAACCTAACACTTTGATTGAGAAATAGAGTATTTCTGATATCTTAGTGTCTTTGTAATTGAAATAGATTTTCTATTTTAAAGAAATGGCAGCCTTCATTTAAACTGTTAATTAGGACCATCCCAAGTTACTTGGAATATATCCAGGATTTGCCATCCAAAAGTCAATCAAAATTATCTTTGTAATCTGACTTACCCTTGTGAGATATGAATTTATCATTGCTAAAGAAAAAAAAAAGTTATGTAGGAAAATTGAGGAAAAACTGTATCTGCTGGAATCTATTAAGAATTTTGTCCTTTTTAAGAATAATTTTATTTTTGAGCTGTAAAATACTAAGAAACCTTTCATCTTTTGAGAGAAACTCTTCTTTGGGAGATTCCATCCTTACATTTTTAAGTACTTTGCAAGGAAACTTCCTGCAAGCAGGTAAAATGTAAGCAATGTCTTGTCTTTCACAAGATCACATTGTGCATCAAAGATAACTTATCTGCAGGAATGCTTTGCTAACAGATGTCCATAGTCTGGAGATAAAGTCAGAAAATTGTGTAGAAAGTCTTAGCGTATGTGGACTGACCACACTAGAATTTCTGTGCTGCCCTTCCTATGTTCATGTCATGCCTACCTGTGTTTATGTGATAGCTGATGACATTCACATGCCAAATTGTACATTTGTTCAATTATGTGTGATTTTTTAAATATCCATGCAAGAGTTCAATCAGAGTAACTATCTGTATTTTTAAAAAGGAATAAAAATGTTGCTGTCTTCTGCTAATTCACGACACAAACCTTAGCAGTATATAAACAACTTGATGTTGAGTAATAGAAGTTGACATCTATATATACTAAGAGGTGGAGAAAGCTGTGATAGATTCTTGTGGAGAGCTTTACTTGCACTTGATGTTCTATAAGTAAGGACCTATGATGAGGGCTTTTTAAACTAAAGAAAAACAAGATATAGTGCTTATTTGGGTGTCTGGGTAGAGTCTCATAAAGGTTACATGAGAAATAAGTTAATGGACTGAAGTTTATAGCTGTGTGTATAACTGTCAAATCTCTGTGTAAATTACCTTTCTCTTCTGCTGGCCAGAATGCAAAAATCCAATAAACTGTTAATAAAAATGGAAAGGTCATATGTAAATACCACAGATCTTGAAAATGAATCCAAAAAATAGTTTGCACACAAATATAATTTCATATTCTGTTTCATGGTGTCTAAAATGTGATGAGATTTGTGTGTTTTTATCAATTTATGGTCAGCAAATATTCTGTGAAAAAGAGATTTGCTTTAAATCTAAAAACAACTGTTTGATGACTAGTTGGCGTTTGTTTCTCCAGCTTAAAAAGAATTTTTCTACTTTATTAAGAACACCTAATAATAAAGACTGATTTAATTATTCTAGTAATTTACCAAGAGTGTTTGCAATGGAATATACATTCTGTCTTTTGAGTCCACTTGAGCATATACTTGTTTATATATTTTTATTTATACTGAAATATATTGGTAGAATGTTTTATAAAATAAAAAGATGAAGGATTTTGCAAGAAGACTAATTTAATGCTCAGAAGACTGGATTTTACTGTGCCATCTTTAATGAAGACAGTATTGCTTGTATTTTCACAGAAGAATGGAATGCTTTGGGATGGAGGGGACATCAAAGAACATGTAGTTCCAACTACTGCGCTGGGCCAGGAATGCTTTCAGCTAATCCAGGTTCTCAAAGCTTCATCCAACTCAGCCTTGTACACCTCCAGGGTTGAGGCATTCACAGTTTTTATGGGCAACCTCTTCCAGTGCATCACCATCCTCTTTCTAATATCCAATTTAAAGCAGTCTTCTTTCAGTTTGAAGCCGTTCCCCCTGGTCCTATCACTGCATTCCCTTGGGAAAAGCCTTTCCAACTGTCTTTTAGGTTGTCCTTAGGTATTAGGAGGCTGCTAGAAGGTCTCCCCAGAATTTTCTGTTCTCCATGCTGAACAACCCCAACTCTCTCAGCTTGTCTTCATAGGAAAGGTTCTCCAGCACTTTGATCATCTTCATGATCCTCTTCTGTACTCACTCCAACAGGCCCAAGTCACAAAATCTTTCCTCATTTTGTTCGTGAACAAAATATACTTTAATTTTTAAAACCTGGCATCCTACAGCTACTGGAGTGATATGCATGTATTTAATTTTAATTAAATAGAATATATAAAAAAATGTATTGTAAGCATATTGGTCTATGTTGTGGTTGAGGGAGGTCCATCTCTCTCCTGCGTTTTCCATCTTGTTTACTTTTTGTTTTTCATTAAATATGTAATGTAAATGTACTGAATACTTTCATAGTACTGCTTCTCTATTTAAGAATTTATTGTTTTTGTTCTGGACTGTTTAATGGTACTACTAAGGGATGTCAGCCTTAGTACTTATAACTAGAAGAGATTTTTGTTAAGGATGCAATTTTCTGTTAGAATGATCTTCAGGCAGTGGATTAGTAATGAAATGACCTGTATGATGTGCGCTTTGTAATCAGCACATGAATAAAAGGCCCCACTGCTTACTGCAAAACAACATCTTGATATCAAAGATGCTCTAAAATTAGAGTGATTACACACTTATTTTTCTAAACAGAAAGATAAATAATGGCTTTAATCAAGACTAACCTTCAAAAATAAATCAGGAAGGACACAGGAGATTTAGCCGCAGTGTTACATAGCCACATTAACAAACAATTTCTCTGTGTATATAATGATTTTTTGTCATTTTATTTAATGAATCATAATTTTATGTGCAAAGGTCATCAGAGCCTTTGGAGTCCTAGGGTACTTTATTCTTATATAAAATCAATATTCAAATTTGGGTTTTTTTTTAGACAAAGTTTTGCTTTTGCCTCAAAAATTATAACTTCTGACTTACAGAAAATTCATTACAAGAAAGAGATGTGCCAGCAGACCAAAAGCCAAGATCAGACTCATGCAGTATGATTTGTATGGGAAATATACAAGCATATCTCATTGCCTATCTGAAGGGAAAAGGGAGTAGAATAGACTACAACTTCACTATTTACTTGTACTCATTCTTTTAGAAGACCAGATGAAATCTTAGCCCATTATCAAAAGCTTCAGAAAGAAAGCGACCCCTGGATTTTTTGAGGCTGGACATACCTCCCATTATAGACTTCCATTTATGTATACCTCATCCTATGCGTTCTACTGGCAGTGCAGAATCATTGTAGCTGTATACAAAGAAGCATAAAATCCACTGTAGAGAAAGAAGCCTTTGCAGGCTGCCAGATGCTGAGGTATGTCTACATAAAACTGCGATGTGTGATGAGGAAACAAAAGGTAGGATTCATTTTGAAATGTATTAATATCCTAATGCAATTTTTCTAATTCTATTGCAAAAATGAAGAGCCCTAGTTTTTGCTGCATCCAAGGAAAGTGTTATCATTCCCCCACTTGCTATCTTAGGAAAGCCTGATGATATTAATCCATATGAAGATCTGGGAGTAACTCAGAAATCATAAAAAGATTAAAGGAAAATATTCAACATATCTTTAGATATGGCAGATATGGCACTTTAGATGTGGCAGACTAATTGATTATGCAAAACAACAACAACAACAACAACAAAATTAAATTAGCATGAATTCAAATTTTCTTGAATGAAAAAGGTACATGATAAAGAGTTTTAAGGATACGTGTTATACACTGTCGTAGGGATTTTAGGCTTACTGAGTAATGCGTGACTCTGTTCCCAGCTCCATAATTAAAAAAGTTATTGCAGCTCTTTTCTCCACAAGGCTTTTTAGAGTCTTGAGCTGGGTTACTTTTAAAAGTACAGGAATGGAACTGATCATGTAATCTTCAGAACAACTGTGCTGTCATATTGTTTCTTCTCTGTGCAATTCTTTTCTCTATGTGCCGAATCTCATGGAAGAGAAAGAGGTACAT
This sequence comes from Polioptila caerulea, assembly GCA_013397295.1. Taxonomy (NCBI): domain Eukaryota; kingdom Metazoa; phylum Chordata; class Aves; order Passeriformes; family Certhiidae; genus Polioptila; species Polioptila caerulea. The sequence continues at coordinate 364,240 of VYXF01009873.1, read as the reverse complement.
TCTGTAATCTCAGTAGAAATAATTGGGTTAAACACCTTTTCTTTTTTTTAAGTAACTCTCAGCACTTTTGAAATTTTATACTTTGAAGAATCATGGGACTATTAGCTGTAAACTTGCAAGTGTTTTCAATTAACATTTCATTGCTGCAGACTTTCAAGCACTATACAAAAATTTAAAAAAAACTATACAAATAAATCTTCATGATGGATAATTAATAATTGTGTGGAGGCTAGTGAACACTACACTTTAGAATACTGAGGCTGGGAGTAATTTCTATATATCTAAATATTTGCCAGAGTCAGAAGAAAGGGTCTTTTAATTATTTTAAAGATTTTGATGATGCTATCAGTAATTTACATAGACACGTAATTTGTCTTTTTCTATATTAAACTGATTACTTTCAGAAATAATCAACCTCATTGCATTCAATACAGACTCCTACTCTCTTTAGCGGGACAAACAAAATATCTGTATTGCATATGTTACAGATTTTTATTCATCTGTCAGTGTTATGTCAAGTCCTGAATGTTATAGTTTGATAACTGTTTTACCATTCAGAAATTATTTTTGTCAGAAAATACTGATAAAAAATAACTAAGGAAAAGATACTTTGGAAATGTATGAGAATATTTTTTAATAATGAAAGTATCTCATAGGCATTAACTAATTTAGATTTAAATATTTCTAACAAAATATTTGACATTTACCACTTTCTTTTCCTTTGACACTTTTCATGTTTTCCATTTCTTTGAGCTTTATCTCTAGGCAAGCTGATTAAAGAATTCTGAAAAGCAACATAAAATAAAAGAAATTTTATAAAAGAGGAAAAAAAGAAGAAGAACCTTGAGAGTCAGGGTTTTGTTTTGGTTTCATTTTTTTTTTCATACTCAGTCTTCTCACATATCAGTTTTAAATAACATTAAAACCTCTGGCTCCATAATTTTATAGGAATTTGAAAGGCAGATAATCAGTAGGTACTGAGCAAATGTAAAGCTCTCCAGATTCCTCAATCAGATATTGTGTATCATACTATCCATAAACTAAAGTGGCTCAGTGTACATCCTTTACTAGAATATTTTGTCAGAATATCAGACACCTCATTGAAAGAGCTTCGAGTATTTGCTGAGAATATTCTTGTGCAAGGGACATACGTTGCCTGGAAAGATGAGAGAGCTAATGCATAGCTTTTGGACAAAATATCCCACCACTTTGCCATGAACTTTTCTTTCTTTGCAAAATCTTGAAGTTTGTGGGCTGATTTTCTTTTTCCTTTTAGCTTTTCTTTCATCTTAGGAGACACTTGCTTTCATTTCATCTTTTTTCATCTGCAGAACTACAGTGCCCATATCAGTAACAATGCCTTCTCAGGTGTGGTGTTACAGCTACTGAGGCTGACAATATACAAAATAGGATTTTGGTAAGATTTTGATAGTATTACAATATTACCGATTTTAACAGTTAACAATACAGTTGTTACTATGAATAGAAAAAAAAAAATTACTTAACCATCACTTTCTCTTGTAAGTCTTATAAACCAAAGCAGCTGGGCTGCAGTGTTCGTGTTTTACTTCAATGTCCTTATTTTTCCCCTCAAATGAAGTTATATTTCCAGGCACTTCAAGTCCTGCAGCAAATTTCACAGAATTGTTTGAACTCTACCATTTTCTGAGGTCTTGGGGCTGCAGAATTCTGCTCACTTCTTTTGGAAACTGATGTTGATGACAGCTGATCTGAAGTCATAAACCTTCTGGATGGCATATGTGTGAAAACATAAATTAGATTTCTTTGTTAAAGTGAGAATAGAAATTTGGTATCAGAGGTGACAAGCTAGGACCTTGCAGATAATAATTTCTGTTATTAAACAGAGAAATTGTTGATATTGTTGAAGGAGATTGCTAAGTTTCTCTTGCATTTGAAAGACTCATGTATTCTACAAAATAAAATTGAGAATGTCAGGCCCTTGGAATCAATTATTTTGCTCTCTTCTCTTCCCACTGTATGATGTGCTAGTGTTATCACATCATTAGGTAGGCAAGGATTCTTCAGTTTTGGAAAAAAAAGCCACTGAGTGGGGTGAGCAAAAATTTTACAAGATTTTATAACAGAAAGAAGAATTTAAAGAAATTACTTGGAAGCCTTAGCATCAGATGATAGCTATTGACTCCACTGCTGCTATTGCTATCAGTTAAAAAGCAAAAATTACCTTAATGCTTTTCTTGCCACCTTTTTCATAAAGAGAAATGCATCTTATATATAAAAAAAAAAAAGAGAAATACATAATCAAGAGAGAGAATTTTATCATGACCATGATTTATTCTTTTTGTTTTCCTTTTGTTTGATTTGTGTTGGTTTACGCTGCTGAGTTTCATATTCACCATGACTATGAAGATTTGTCTATCTGTAAGGTGTAAGCCCATTTACTCCAGCAGTCATCTGACCAAAACTGTGTTTGTGGGATTGTGCTTCATTAGAAATTCCCTAAACTCCTCTACAATTCATGTATGACCCACATTACTCGGTGCCCCCTTTGCTAGAATTGAGATTATAGAAACTACTGAAGCAACAGTACAACACTACCAGAGGGTTAGCAGGATTCAGCTCATTTGCAGTGCATGTGGCATACCACTGTTTTTTTTTTTTTCTTTTCTGTTTCTTTTTTTCCTTTTAACATATTTCTTTAAAAGCATGCTTACTTAAACTAATAGCTGTGATTTGAGTCCTCATTATAGTCTAAAACCTTTATATTCATAAAAGCTTTTCCTCTGGCAAGCTTTCATAAAAGTTAAGTGCAGCACTTGTGCTCTACAACAAATCTGCACATAACAAAAGGGAATTTCACTCTTCACCCCAAGCAAACTTCTATTGTGTTGCTCAGAGATGCTTATGGTGACAGTGACCACTGTGTGGCAGGTGTTTCATGATGCTGGGTAATAAAATTCCTATGGGAAACTGCATAATCTCTTAATGTCGATACCTTCCTGCCAGCTTCAGCTTTTGAATGATAAAAGATACAATTAAAGCTTTTGAGATGTGCATAAAATAACTTGCCTGTTCCTGTTAACACTAAATAATTCTTGGCATATTATAGTAAAAATATAACTTTCCCTCTCAGTATGATTTTTTCTTCTTTTTTTTTTCAAGCCTGACATTCTTCAGAGCTTCAAAACAACAAAAGGAAGAAACCAACTAAAACTTTTCAAGAAAGTTACAGTTTCCAAGGATGCCTTGAGAACTAGCTAGAAGTAGTAGGACAATGAAAATTCCAGATGACATGTTCTCTATTTCTCTCCTATGATATGTCAAATTTTATTTACCTATTTAGTTAGAGACTGCATGTACTCAACAGTGCTTTTTGTATCCTAATGGACTTTAAGGAGATCTTATTTTGTCTGTTGATCTCTTTCTTATTTTGAAATTATACAAATTTTGTATAAAATCAGAAACTGTGCCCGTGAGTGACTTAAAAAACCTGGTAAAATTATTTGAAAGGTATAATTTTATTCAACCACATGGAAAAAATCAAACATTTAGCAGATAACCTAAGACTGAATTCACTTTACTCTGTGCAATTTATTTCCATGGATCATATCATTTGGAGCTATACTTTTTATGTGATCTGAAGATTTCACTGAATTTAGGAAGAGTATAAGCCAAGAACATTTGAAAATTCTTGAGCTTATAGGAAAAAAGAAGAAAGCAGCCACCTCACTCGTGGAGAGTAGGAAAGAAAGTGTAAAGGGGGGACAATCGACACAACTGATTTCTTCATTGGCTAAGTAATCAAATACTGATGACTTTGAAGTCTGAAGGCACTTGGATCTCTGGTGAGAGAGACATGGGAGAGGAATGATTTCTACATTTGTAGTGTTAGCTTGTGGCATGCCATGTTTCTGGAATACCAGCTGGAGCTGTCACCTGGCAGCTTTCATGAATGGACTCATTATAATAGATGTTACCTCATATTTCAATATCTTGATCTGTTAAAGCTTGCACTATTGTGAAGATCATGATAGCATTTTAATACCATTTTTCATTATAAAAACCAACAAATAAATGAATGAAGAACTCATCAGCCCAAACTGATATAGAATCAGATCAGAAGGGAGGAATCAAAGCTCTCAGCCAACAAGAAATCTTGTCATAAAAAGATGAGCACTTTCATGCTGATTGTTTGGTTGCCATGTCAACCCAGAATGTTTCAGTTTCCATTACCAACAGTGGCACCATTTCTACTGGCAAATTGGGGGGTTGCATTGGGTCACATTGATTCTGCTAGAGAAAGCTATTTTAAAAATTTGTATCTTTAGATTTAGATAAAGATTTGTATCTTTAGAAGAATTCTGAATATGTCACAGATAAACATTAATGTTCTCAAATGTAAAATTATTTTGTGTCTCTCTGTATTTGTGTATACATGTATGTACACAAGCATACTTCTACATACACTTTCTAGAAATTTACTCCTTATAATGACATTTCTACCATTTCTTGTCATGTTTTCCAACATAAGAAAGCAAAGTAAAAACACATTATTCTTTCTTATATCAAATCTCAGAACTGACTTAAGAACACCATGCAGACAGAGGTAAAGGTGGGTACCTTTGCTGTACTGTTTCTTCAGATCAACTGTTATTTTTCATTTCTTTTTCCTTTTATAACTAGCTTATAAAATCCAAGTACATAGTAACCTCTCTTTCCAAAACCTGGAAACTAGTCCTTTTTTACCCCATAAAAGCTAGAAGGCAGAAATTGAAACATAAATAATTTTTACTTATCTAAGTAAAATCTAAGTCTGGCAAATATTCTATAAACAGAAAGCCCATCACATAAGTTTGGCAGGAAATTTATTCAACAGTATATTTACATAGTATCAAGTTTTATTTTTGTATAGAATAGTAGTCTATAATGTTATACCAGTAGGAGAATATACATTATAATGTCATAATTTACCACTTGATATATCTTAGAATGAATCACAGAATTGTAGAATGGTTTGGTTCAGAAGAAACTTTACAGATCTTGTTTCAGCCCCTCTGCCTTTGCATGAGACATTATGTGGCCTTATCTGGAAAATTCTAATGAAAGAACAAGCTTACAAAAAGAGTAAAGATTTAAGGACAGTTTAATGCTAGTTTATCCCTATGAGGATAGACAGTACTATAGCTGCAATTGTCAAATTAAATTGTAATTGCAAATTATTTTGTTATCACTGCTGTAAGTTTATATTCCTGATTGTTATAAAGCATGTTGTGATACCATTAAGTTGAGATGTTGCTTATAGAAGACTTTCTCATGATACAGAAGATAAGGAGTGTTTATTAAAAGGCAATATTTTTTTTTTTTTTAACTACAGATAACTCTGGCCCTGACTTTCTTGTGGTACAGAGGTCACCACTTTCATTGACTGTAATTCTATTTTATTCATCTGGAGATCAAAACAACAAGAGCATATGAAAAAGCAATATAAGAAATACTATGAAGTAAATGGGAGTGTGTTTTCCTTTCTTTAATTACCAAAGAATTTGAACATTAGGCTCATGTAATAGGATTCCCATTTAGTTTACATTTGTAATCCAAGTGTGAACATAAGCACAAGAACCTTTGCTCAGTCAAGATCTAAACTACAGCATTCTACTTACTCACTGCTTTTTAAAACATCATCCACCCTTACTTCAGGTTTTCATAGGTGAAATATGGACAGTACAGTACATTTGCTAAGAGGTCTGACAGGAGACAGCTAGCAATTCTTGTGATACTTTTTGATCTCTTTCATGAGAAGATGCAATATAAAAGATCATGACCTGTTCTGTTTATTCATAATAAAACCCATAATTTCTAAAGTGCTGTCAAGCAAGTCTAAGTGTGAATATTCAATTTTTAATTCTTATTTTATGATTATGTTAACTTTGAAGTGGGTTTTTTTCCGAAGAAGAAGAAGAAGAAGCAAAAGCCCTACTGTGCAGAATACCTTTCGTTCAAAGAGAAAAGTCTGTAGGTGGAGACATTTGACCAGATTTCAGTTTAAAGTATTTGCACTCATGTATAAGATGCAGTGTTTTGACGAGTGATCATCCTGCCCTGCTCTATACTGGTGTGACTTCACCTTGAGTACTGTGTACACTCTTGGGCACCACAATGTGTAGTGGGTTGACCTTGGCTGGATTATTCTTTATCACATTGCAGATGGATAGGGGAGAGAAAAATATAACAAAGGGTTCATGAGCAGAGATAAGGTCAGAGAAAGGTCACTCACCAAATACCGTCATGGGCAAAAAGGACTCAAAATTAGAGATATTGATTTATTACTAGCAAAATCAGAGCAGAATAAGGAGAAGTAAAATAAAGCCTTACAAACAATTTCACCTCCACTGCTCCCTCCTTCCCAGCTCTATGTCCTCTTTCTGCAGCACAGGGAGACAGGGGATGGTGGTTATGGTCTGTTCATTACAAGTTTCTTCAGCTGCTTAAGGAGAGGAGTTGTTCCCCTACTCCAGCAGGAGACAATTCCCTCTCCTGCAGGAGACAATTCTTCATGAAATTCTCCAGTATGAGTCTATCCCACAGACAACAGTTTCCAGGAACTACTGCAACATGGGTCACTATTCCACAGGGTGCTGTCCTTCAGGCACAACCTGCTCCAGTGTGGGTCTTCACGAAGTCAGAGGTACTACCAGGAGACCTGCTCTGGTGTGGGCTCCTCTCTCCATGGGTCTGCAGGTCTTTTCCAGGAGCCTGCTCCATCCAGCATGGCTTTTCCACAGGGTCACAGCCTCCTCTCAGGCATCCACCCACTCTGGCATGGGTCTCTTCCACAGGCTGCAGGTGAACCTCTACAACCTCATTGTCCTCCATGGGCTGCAGGGGCACAGGTGCCTCACCATGGTGTTCACCATGGGCTGCAGGGGAATCTCAGCTCCAGTGCCTGGAGCATCTCCGTTCTTCACTGACCTGGGAGTCTGCAGAGTTTTTCCTCTCACATGTTCTCACCCTATTCTTCTTGGACCACAGTTACATCTCCATAATAACTTTCTTTTTTATCCTTATTCTTAAATAAGTTATCACAGAGTTGTTACCACCATTTTTAACTGGCCCAGCCTTGGCCAGCATTGGATCTCCTGGACATGGGGGAAGTTTCTGTCAGCTTCTCAGAGGAGTCATCCCTGTAGTCCCCTGCTACTTAAACCTGGCCACAGAAACCCAATATATTAAAAGACATTAAACTATTAGAAAGCATCCCCCAAAGGAGATCAGCAAAGATGGTGAAGGGCCTTGAGGGGAAGCCGCATGAGGAGAAGCTGAGTCACTTTTCTCGTTCAGCCCTGAGAAGAGGAGGCTGAGGGGAGACCTCATTGCAGTCTTCAACATTCTCCTGAAAGGAGGCAGAGGGGCAGTTACTGACATCTTTCCTTTCAGGACCCAGGGGAAACAGCTTAAATCTAATCAGGGGAGGTTTAGAGTTGGATCTCAGGAAGAGGTTTTTCACCAAGAGGGTGCTGAGCACTGGGACCAGCTTCTCAGGAAAATGGTCATAGCACCAAGCCTGAGCATTCAAGAAGCATTTGGACAATACTTTCATGTACATGATGCGACTCTTGGGTGTGTCTTGTTCAGGGCCAGGAATTGGGCTTGATAGTTCTGGTGGGTCCCTTCCAACCCAGGATAGTGGAAAGGTTCTATAATTTTAAGATCAGAACTAAGGATTCTTCTTTTGCAAGAGGATTTTCACGGCTAAGACAAGGGAAGCAAGACTTCTAGACTTTTACAAAACTTGTTTGTTACTACCAGATTATTAGAAAATTTAATGGTTATGATCACTGAGTAGATGCATTACATGCAATTTATCTTGTTCTAAGGGCAGAGTCACAAACTGTATATTGTATTTTAGTGGATAGTTGCCTACAAAACATTTCTCTTCAACTCTTACCTGTGTCCTGCATATCTCAGATTTAACGGTTTGAGGTCTGATTTGCTGCTAATTAGTACATTTTATTTTGTTAGCTCTTCAGTAATGGCAACTGTTTTCTCTGTCCTCTTCCCTATAAATAAATGCTGGTGGATTCAAAGTGAGAAATCCTGGAAAGTTAGAAAATTTAGAAAAGAAAAGATAGGTGATGTTTCAAAGAAAATAGGGCAGATTTTGATTAGAAGGATGTAGAACTTTAAAATATGTGTTTTGGCGGGAATATCTTTACAGAAAAATCAGACAACCTGGAAGTTGAATTGGTTTGTACTAAGTAATTCATAAATAAGGTTCTTCAAAGGGCTTTAGATAATATAGATGTTTTACACAAACATTTCCCCATATAAATTAGATATTCCTGAAATAAATTTCAATCTCATTTTCAAATATAAGTAGTAGATATGACGAACCATTAAGGACAGCAACAAAAAAATTTATCTATCTATGAGAATACAATAGGTGTATTCCATTGAAGATCCAATTAATTCAATATTTTATAGAAAACAATGACCAGAAATCAATTTACAATGTATGATATAAAGATTTCATGTAATGGTGAATCCATGAAACATCTTAGGCATATCAAGTTGCTGAGCTTTGGTACTTCTCTAGCTAAAAAGCAATACAAACAAAATACTTTAGAACGGTAAGTCTCAGATTAGTAACATATGTTAAATTTTAGCAGGTGATTTGTTTTCATATTATTGACTAACTGAAGTAGTAGCTTTGTGTGTGTGTGTATTCAATGCAAACAAATATCAGGTGTCAAGACAGTTAATAGATATGTTAGAATGAGTGACCCAGCAATGTGCGCTGGCACAGACAGCCCACAACATCCTGGACTGCACTGAGGGAAGCATGGTCGAGGGAGGTTGAGGAGGGTAATTATCCCCCTCTACTAGGAAGAAATTCTTTACTGTGAGGGTGGTAAGACACTAGATCAGGTTGTCCAGAGAAGATGTAAATGTCTCATCCCTGGATGTGTTCACAGCCAGATTGGATGGAACTTGGGACAACCTTGTCTAGTGGAAGGTGCCCCTGCCCATGGCAGGGTGGTTGGAACTAGATCTCCAAGGTTACTTCCAACCCAAACACAAATTCTGTGATTCTGTGATTCTGTGATTCTGTGATTCTGTGATTCTATGCTTCGATGAGTAAGGACTGAAATAAAGACTCTTGCATAAGAGTAAATGCTTTTCTAGGCATATGGGGAAAAAATACAATATGCATGAGTGGCTATTTAATTAGGCATCAGCTTCGCTAAGGTCATACTTCTGGGAATTCCTTGCAATAATTTAGTAGATAGTGATCTTAATAATACTTGCAGGACAGAAAGCTCCCAATATCTTAATTGACAATTCTCAGTTTCTGTCTGAGACTGCTAATTTCCCTTTTTCTGAAGCACTTGTTCTGGTTTGATTTTGTTAGATCAGATAATAAGGGATTACAGATTCATTCCCAAGCTGTTTTTCATGGTAAAACCAAGTTTCCACTGCACTTTTTCAGAATACTTGATAACTAGATGCCTCACAGAATAACAACACTTACTAGAGAGCTGGCTTAGAGAGATAGTCCAAAATTCATATCCTGCTTATATCTGAAAATGCTAAAACTTACCCAAATACTTACATTGACTCAAATATATGTTATATGGAAAATTCCATATGTTACCATTTGGAAAATTTAGCCCTCATCTCTGATTGATATTATTGTGAAGTCAATTTTTAAATTTTACATGCAGTCTTTATGTTTTCTTATTATTCATGTGTTTCCTGGACATGTATTTACTGATAACATGCACAGGCTTTCAATTTCCTAGTCAGTATTATCTATCAATGAATTTAGTAGTTTACAGCCAAGTGGAATAAGTCACTTGATTTGCTCTAAACCCCTGCTTCACTTTATAAGAGGCTTGAAAAATCAAATGTTTAAAGATCACAAACTGTTCCTAGAGTTTGGTTGCTTCCCAGCTACCAAAAAATTTAAAATGCATTTTTGTACCATGCAACATCTGTCCAATGATGTTCTAAGAAGAATCTGAAATTAATATTTACCCTTTCTTCCCACTTCTTTTCCTCTGTATTTTGTCCATCTGCTAGTATGCCGAACTGCTGCAACAATGGAGGTACAGGGACATTCTGGAGGGTAATTGGATGTCTTCCTGAAGATCAATCAATCGTTTTACGTGGATCAATTGAAAACTCAGAAGCTTTCTTTTCTATATTTTTCAGATTTTGTGCAATTCTAGGGCACAGAAACAACTGCAGCTTTCTTTATAGGGCAAAAATATACTTTTTTTTTTTCCTTTTTCCTGTTATAAATTTTGGAGCTATATTAATAAAACAGACTTCTTTGGGATTAGAAGAAATTCAGAATTAGACTACCAATCTCCAAAGTCCATTGAAGTCCTGTATAGTGAGTACAATTCTTTAAGTCCTGGTGATTTAACACTGAGCAGATCAAAGCTTTAAAAAAACTTCAGGAGGCGGAATTTATTAAAAGCAAAGTCCCTGATTAAATGTGTTGTTTATGAAATGTTCTAGTTTTCTAGCCTGAGAAACTGGAGTCATGTCTATTCCAAATAAAAGGCTCTCTGTAAGTAACAGCAAGGTATCTGTCCTGTATTTCTGCAGTAGTGTAAGAGACATGATGGACGAATGCTGGGGAGCATCCAGGAATATAAAATGTGTCTAAAGTTGGAAACGTGTAGGAAAAATGTTTATCAGATAGAAACCATCTTCAGACTAAGATCTGAAAAGGAATTAAGATTGCAGAGCAGTTCAATTCAGTTGTCTGACTTTGTTCATGTAGTTCTACTAGTACAGAGGCCAGGTTTAGGCATTTGCTTCTGGTTTAAATGATCCATGTTGTTTTCATCCCAATTCTGCATCCAGGTGTAGTGGAATAAAAGGGAAAACTTGAATTAATGATCTAAGAAGATTCCTTTGTAGCTACTAGTATGCTTATGCTAATGGCTGAATAGTTTTCACTGAAGCGGTAAGACAGACCACTCAATCTCAAATTCATCAGTGTAGGCTATAAAAATGGAATGTGAAGGGTTAAGCTTTTTTTTTGTAGCTAGTGCATTATTTTTCATTGACAAACCCCACAAAAAAGAAGCAACAGCAATGCTCAGTCTTCTAATAACAGCCTTCAGCATCTGCTTTTATTTCTTGTTCTTTCTATTATCAGTATATTTATGGTAGTGCTGTTTGCAGGCTGAAAGCTCTAAAAAAACCAGTGAGAGGTGGTTACATTTTCAGAAGATTCAAAAACTAAAGTGTTCTTTATAGTAAAATGATTAACAGAAATAAGGACAGAATTTCAATTGTTTTTCTCTCCATTGAGTACGACAGGAAAAAACCCTCTGTGCAGATAAAGTGAAAGTAGTAGTACTGCATATGGTAGTGTCCACATCAAAATATGTTCATCATCTGGTTTTGCATACCATTCATGCAGAAAACTGGAAGGAAAAAAACCTACAAAACATTGGAACATATTTTATCTTTACCTTCAGTGCATTTCACCTCATCTTTTACAATTAATTACCTTCCCTCTCCTATCATTTTAGTGGTTGATAACCAAAATGGAACACCTGAATCTCCTGGCAGGGTGGAAGTCCTTTGCCAATAAGTCTTGTGTGACAGGGTTCACTTTTACCACAGAAATAAATGTATAAAAATATAGTTCCTACCATTAACATAATAGATTGAAGTAATACAGCCTGATGCAATACTGGGAAAAATGTAGCAGATTTAATTTTCCTATTCCTTCATAAGTACTGAATTTAATTACTTGGGTGACATTCTTCCTGCAACAAAAAGGAAATTTTGTACTAATTTTGTACTAATTTTGTACTATTTCAGTGAAGTTACACAAAAAAAAAAATTTGGTCCCGAAGTTTTTAGCTGCTTAACCACTGGCACTTTGCAGAAGGAAAATGGAAGTCACTATTTAAAAAAAAGACTTCCTATTATTGGAAGAGAGTGATTGATGAATTGTCTGAGTAATATGGATGTTGTAACCACCTACTGTTTTCGTATCTTACTGAGAAATGTCAAAAGATGCAGCAATGAAAATATTCCATTTCCTTCCAGTTCCCAGTGTCCTACCCAGGCTAAGTAGCTGACAAAGTCCTGCTTGCCAAAAGCTAATGTTAGCTGGTATTGTGTTGGCCTGAAAGAGAGATCATCATTTTAGCTAAGGTTACAATGACTCTTCCTGCCATTACAATTCCCAGTTGGCAGAAGACCTACAGCACTTGGATCTTTCTAACAAGAAATGCTCGCATACTTGTGTTGTGTCAGTTCTGTATTCCTTACTTTACAGATTTTACTTCACTTGGAAGCCTTGCTTTCAAGTTAAGCATTTTTGCCGTTGACATTTGTTTTAGCAATTTATAGCTGTCCTGGGCATATATCCCAACTCTCAGATTAAAGTGTTGGGAGAGATACGAAGAAAAGTCTTCTATAAATCTTTCTGTAAAAAAAATTGAAAAGAAAAAGAAAACACTTTAAAAAAATGTCCTCTGCTTTAATACTGTGTAGAGATGATAAAAAAAAGATGGTGGGCAAGTAATACTGGCATGATTGGCATACTTTCACTTATTTTGATTTATACCTGGTTAGAATTTGGATCAGTATTTCTGATAAGAAAACGCTTTGCAGTGTACACTGTTACTTTACAGCAAATATTACACTTAATTTTATTTCAAAATGGAAATTATTTAGCTGGCATATAGGCTGTAATATCAAATTCATGTCAATAGATTATATCTGATGTTGCAAAGAATTATTCAAGAACTTCAAAATGCCAAAGCTTTTTCTTTACTGTCCACCTGCTATTTTTAAAGCCCAGGGGGAATTTTACTTTAACATCCAAAGGGATTTTTTAAACATATTTCACACATTTTCCACTAGCTTTTTGTTCAGACATTGAAGCACCAAATACAAGATTGTTGTCACTTTGACAAGCACATTACGTTCTCAGATACACATGAATTCCTACAGCAGAGGTGATTCTGTTATTCTGTGACAACAGTACTGATAAGAGGAGGTGAACAAAATGTCTCTGTCTGTATTTTTGCCTGTGTACAATATATATCCTACTGATTTGTAGCAGGGTATGCAAGCAGCCTGTTAGGCTGCCCTTACTACCCTAAGTATTTATTTTATTTTCTTTTTACCGATTGATTGTTTTTTCTTGTTTCTGCAAATAGAAATTCCTATCTTAAATCACACATCAAGACAGCCAATATTTGGGCTGGTTTTGTATAAATGTCTTCTTTTATTGTACCACAACTCAGTTTTCCAACAAGAAATTAGGATTTCTCTTTCTACGTGTAAATCATTATTTGCTTCCATACCATGCAGCTGAACAAAAAGATGTAAAATATTTAAGTAACTCTAAAGTCAGTGGAAATAACTGACCCTTTGGAAAGTGGCCTGGGGTTGTTTTCCTTTAGAGCTGTTATAGAAACATCAAGGTTAAGAGTTTATCCCTCGCTCTTAACATTGTATTTTCACTTCACTGTTACTCCATTGAGTAACTGGATAAAGGTGAAGCTTGAGGAGTGACAAGGAAGGTGACTCTTACAGGAGAAATTGATGTTAGGGTAGAGCTCTCTTCAGTCAGATTAATGGCTTGAATCAATGGATCTGAGATGTCCTTCTGTACCTAAAAAATCCTGCAGTTTCTGGTGTCCTTTTATCCCCATCTTTTGCTGCAAAATTAAAACGTGTTTTGAGATAACTTTTTGGGGTTTGCAAATCCCAAGTAAAGGATAAAGATGCAAAACCAGCTGCAACTTCAGCCACATAGTTGAAAAAAATCAATTCCCAATGGGTTATATTTTTAAGTAAATAAAACTAGATGTTATTATTGCAGTTGTGACTTTAAAGATTTATTGTGCAAGCACAGTCCAACAAAGTTTTATCACCATATCCTCTCAATTTTGACAACATTAGTATAGAAAATAATCAAATTACTTGCTTTAAAATACATACCAGTAATAATTCACTGGTATGAAAACATTGTGAAATAGACTGTGAAAATTTTTTCCAAAATATTCAGTGACATGGCAATACAAGATTATTCAGTGACAATGACAAAGGGTTAATAAATTCTAATGCCCTAACATAAGATTTCTTCATAATCTAACTATGGAAAGCAGAAATTGCCTTTAACAATTTCCCATAGCTTTAAAAGTTAAAAAAAAAACAAAACAAAAAAAAAAAAAAAGGAAGTGAAATATTTTTAAGAGAGAAAGATGTTCGCTGGCAGAAAAATTAAATGATAGTTTGAAAGAACTACAGTATATGTTAGGATAAATGGTCTGATGCTTGAAAATATTGATGCATTAATTGAAACATCAAATTAAAAACTACCATTTAAAAAGACTAAATCATGGGAGAGAATCTGAATCATATAAATTGTTCTTCATGAAAAATAAACCTACAAATTTTTATTTCAGAAATACAAATTATATAGTCAGAGTCCGTTCTTTAATTTACACTTCTAGATTAATAAGAACATTCATATATTAGTATGTGACTAATTCTCTTTGTTAATTGTCAAGTTTAACACAAAATGTAATAAATTTAATTCCTGGATCTCACATTAGAAAGGAGACTTACTGCAAAGATATTTTCATTTTATTTCAAGCAAAGTACTGATTTCTTTAAAGATATTAAAACTGAAAGGGGTAAGAAATGAAAACAAACAATATGATCAAACAGAGATCTCAAAAAAGCACTTTCAAATATGTGTGTCCTGGTGTAATCTATACCCTTGACACACAATACAGGAAGACAAGCAAAACTTTTAAGAATGGGATTCACTGAAGCAATTTCCTCATTATCAAAACTGCCTTAAGTTGTAAGCAGGAAAATCCCTCCTCTATCTGCTGGCAACATTCCTCCTTATGCAGCCCAGAATATCATTCACCTTCTTTACTTGCAGGGACACACTGCTGGTTCATGTCAAACTTTGCGTCTTCCAGGGTCCCCCAGACCTATTTTGCTGAGCTACTTTCCAGCTCCTTGATCCCCAGTGTGTACCATGTATGATGCTATTTGTACACAGGTGAAGGAATTTACACTTCCCTAGATTGAACTTCAAAAGTTTTCTGTCAGCCCATTTCTCCAGCCTGACAAGGCAGCATGACCCTCCAGTGTATCGGCTACTCATCCCAGTTTTGTGCCATTACCAAATCTGCTGATGGTATGCTCTACCCCATCATCCAGATCATCAGTGGAGATGTGGAACAGGAGTTTACTCAGTTCTGGGACACATTGCTAGACTCTCATCTCCAAGCAGAATTTTTGCCTCTGATAAGTAGTTCTATGGCTATGATCTCAGATTATCATCTGAATTAGAGACCCAGAGATTTTCTCTTAAAACCTAGGTGTAGAAGAAAATCTATTTCTCTCTAGTGCAGAGGTAAAATTTGGATTCAGTTTTTTATTTTCCTGCAATTTTTAAACCTGTTTAAATTTTCACAAGGATACTTACTTAGGCCATTGACATCTATGGCCCAGCAACCTTAAGGCCTGTGATTAATCAAGTTTGCAAGCACTGATTAAAATGCTGATTAAATTGGGAGCAAAAAGTGGAAGTATGTACATTAAGGCAGATGACTGAGGAAAAGCATCATGAGGGTTTTGACATCAACCTGAAAAATTCTAAAATATAAACAGCCAAAATAAAGGTTATTGGAACTGAACATAGATGAAAAAGAGACTTTTTAGCTTAATAAAAAAGGATCACAAAATGGCATGATCTATAAAGACAGCTATTATTCTGAACTCACTTTCTGCAAGAGAGCAATAGCACATAAATGTGTATAAAATGAGAAATCAAATGAAAAATACATATTGATAAACTATGCCAAAAAATATAGATTTTGATGGGTCAGAGTTACTGTGAGAATGACTGACTGGAATAAGAATTACTGAACACATGAATAGGATTTTGTGTATGTGTCAGCCTCAGATTTTCTGCTATTTTTATTTTATTCCACTGTGCAGGATGTCTTGAATGACCAAAATTATCTGAAGCAATTTAAAGACCTATTTAGGAAACAGTTTACAAGATGGAGTGAAATCTATGTTGAGCAAACTTGAAAGGCTTTGGAGGTTTGATTTAGATAAGCATACAAAGTGTGAATATTTATTTGAACCTATTTAACTTCTTGTAGCTTGTTTTTGTTCTGTATCCAAATGACTCTTTCAAAGCTATATTGGATGAATATTTGTAATAAAAAAGAATATATTAACAGCTTTTAAAGTGTTTGAACTTTAGCTGGAAGGAAATGTTTTCCTTTTTGCCTGTGAAGTACTACTGTATATCTGAAAAAAACCTGATATGTCACAGAATCACAGAATAAACTTAATTGGAAAGAACACACAAGGATCACCAAGTCCAACTCCTGCACAGCATCATCTCCAAGAGTCACACCATGTGCCTGAGAGCATTGTCTAAATGCTTCTTGAACTCCATCAGGCTGATGCTGTGACCACTTCCCGGGTGAGCCTGTTCCAGTGCCTAACCATCCTCTGGGTGAAGAGCCTTTCCCTAATATCCAACCTAAACCTCCCTTGACACAACTTGAGGCCATACCCTCAGGTCCTGTCACCTGTCATCACAAAGAGGAGATCAGTGTCTGCCCCCCTCCTCCCCTCAGAAGGAAGTTGTAGCTGCAATGATGTTTCCCCTCAGTCTCCTTCAGGCTGAACACACCAAGTGCCCTCAGCCACTCACACAGCACCCCCTCAAGGCCCTTCACCAGCTTTGTTGCCCTCC
This sequence comes from Polioptila caerulea, assembly GCA_013397295.1. Classification (NCBI taxonomy): domain Eukaryota; kingdom Metazoa; phylum Chordata; class Aves; order Passeriformes; family Certhiidae; genus Polioptila; species Polioptila caerulea. The sequence goes on along the minus strand of VYXF01009873.1, from coordinate 347,478 downwards.
TTCGGACACTCTCTAGCTTTATTTCCTTCTGATATTGTTGAACCCAGAACTTCCTCCAGCACTTGAGGTGAAGCTGCCCCAGTGCAGAGCAGAGTGGGACAATCCCCTCCCTTGCCTGGCTGGTGATGCTGTGCCTGATGCACCCCAGGACACCCTTGGCCCTCCTGGCTGCCAGGGCACTGCTGGTTCATGTTCAACTTTCCAATGACCAGGACCTGCAGGCCCCTTTCCATGTCACTGCTTTCCAACATCTCTTTCCCTAGTCTGTCTGTAAATCTAAGTGTATCCACCATCCCAGGTGCAGAATCCAGCATTTTCCCTTGTTGAACTTCACATGGTTGGTGATTGCTCAGCCCTCTGATTTGTTGAGGTCTCTCTGCAGGGTGTCCCTGCCTTTGAGGGAGCCAAGCGCTCCTCCCAGTTTTGTATCATCTGTAAACTTGCTCAGTATTCTGGCCAGTCCTGTGTCCAGCTCCTTTTTGATGATATTGAAGAGCATAGGGCCTGAGATGGAGCCTCGAGGAACTCTGTTAGTGACAGGTCACCACTCTGATGTCACCCCATTTACTGTAACCCTTTGTGCCTGACCTGTGATCCAGTTGCTCACTTATCACATGATGTTTTTATCTAAGAGACAGTATCGAAAGCTTTACTGAAATCCAAAAGGATTACATCAACTGGCTTCCTATGACCAGCTAGGTGGGTTGCTTTGTCTTAAATCAGATTTGATAAACAGGACTTTCGTATCACAAAACTTTGCTGGATGTGACCAGTGACTGTGTTGTCTCTCAGGGGCTTTTTAATAACTTCCAATATGGAAAGAATAATCTTCTATGTAACCATGCCTGTCACTGAGGTGAGACTGACAGACCTGTAGCTTCCAGGGTTGTCCTTCTTGGCTTTCTTGAAAATCAGGACAACATTTACCAGCTTCCAGCCAGCTGGGACATCTATGGATTCATAAGATTGCAGAAAAATCAAGAGAGGTTTTGAAATGACATGAGTTGAGTCCTTGAGGATTCTTGGATGAATGCCTTCAAGCCCCATAGATTTTATGGAATCCACCTGGAACAGCAGACTCACACAGTTTCAGGGTCATCTTTTTCACAGTCATGTTGATCATTCTCACAGTCATGGTACGCTGCAGTTCAGGGTACTGAGACCCCTTTGGTCCATCATCCATGTTGCAGCAGGGGTAAAGAATGCATCAAGCACCTCTGCCTTGTCCATGTTTCTGCTTGTGAGGTGATCATTTTTATCCTATAATGAGCCGATGTTATTTTTACACTGTCTGTTGCCATTAATACACCTGCAAAAACTCCTTTTTATTGTCTGCCAGAGTTCTGGCCAATATCAACTTCAGTTGAGCTTTGGATGAATGAGTTTACTCCCTACAGTGGCCTGCAGCATCTCTGTATTCCTTTGTCACCTCACCTTACTTCCGCTGGGCATACAACTTCCTCTTTTGCCTTATTTCCAAGAGAAGATCTCTGTTCAGCCAGGGCAGCCTTCTGTCTCATCTGCTTGACTTGTGACATTTGGGACTTGCCTGGTTTTGTGCCCCTAGAATGTGATGTTTAAAATGAGACCAGCACTGATGGACCCCAACACCTACAAAAACATTTTCCTGGGGACTTTATTTACCAGTTCCATGAGCATGAGGAGAAGTCTGCTCTCCTCACATTCAGAGCTGAGATTTTGCTTGGGCTTTTCCTCCTGTCAACACAGATTATTAACTTGCTCACTTCAAGATCACTGTGGCCAAGATGTCTGCCAATCACAAAATCCTCTCTGTTGACAAGCAGCAGGTCGATGCAGTGCATCTTCCTGAGTTGGCTCCTTTAAGAACTGTTCCATAAAGTTGTCATCCAGGTTTTTCAGGAATCTTCTAGCCTGGGTTGCACCAGCTGTGTGATGCTCCCAGTTAATTTCTGGCAAGCTGAAGTTCCTCATAAGGACAAGAGCAATTTGAAGCTCAGAAGCTTCCTTTAGTTCCTCAAACAATAATTAATCGGTGTCATAGTCCTGCCCAAGAGGTCTACAGCAGACTCCTACGATGTCATTCACATTATTTGTTTGCCCTTCATTCTTATCCAGAGGCTCTCAACTCTGCCATGGACAACTGTGTCATGAAGATAAGAAAAAAAATTTAGAAAATAGAATGGAGAGAAAGAGCATACTATCAAGTACTGAAAAGGGGAGGAGAGTTACCTGAGGTATAAACAGTGTGGGTTCAAAGTCTGTCTTATTTTATATGGGCTATAAATGTTGCTAATTGACCATGGAATGAATCCATAATAAAAAGTTATATCTCTCAAAACTAACTTTTGAACAAAAATACGCATGAAAAGTAATATTGCAAAAGTTTTAAGAGGAATTCTTGCAGGTATTCACTGATAGGAAAGTGTCCTAAGGATTAAAAAAACACCAGCGTATAGAATTAACTGAACATAAGACTTATGTGAGCAGTAGGCTATTTTTGTGTGCTATGTTGAACATCAGTTGTGGAAAAAGGCTTAGAAACTATTTTAAGAGATCAAGTGAGAAAATACTTTGAAGAACTCAGGTTGATTAGGAGCAGAAAATATGAGTTTAAGAAAAAAAGAAATTTATGCATTGGTGACTTTTTCCCCCTTCTAAGGAAAACCACCATACCTTCTGAGTTGGAGAGAGTAAACTGAAACTTTACTGTTTTAAATATTTTGGCAAGATTTGCATTGCAGGTGTAGAAGTTTTATGTTATTAAATAACTGAAACAATAAAATTATTCATCGGCTAAATGATAATTAAGAAGGAAGTTTTTTACTGACCTATTCAGGAGCCACTAGAAAGCAGGGCTTCTTGTCTGGATAGCATAATAGTGTGTTTTTTGGGCCACTGTGAGAGCTTCCCCAAAATCATTTGTTCATGCAGTCATTTTGGTGTATTACAAGACTCTGAGACTAGCTCAGCCTCAGCAGGACCAAAGAGAGGCACAAGGGGTAGATATGAGATGTTGAGGTTAGGAAATGAGACCTCTCATTTTCTTTCATCATTTCTAGAATGAGTCGACAGAGATTTACTTGAATGTGTTACTAGAAAATTGTATTGACTCTTTTATCCTTCTTTATTTTTAAGAATTTTCAGTAGTTTTTAGCNCATGGTACGCTGCAGTTCAGGGTACTGAGACCCCTTTGGTCCATCATCCATGTTGCAGCAGGGGTAAAGAATGCATCAAGCACCTCTGCCTTGTCCATGTTTCTGCTTGTGAGGTGATCATTTTTATCCTATAATGAGCCGATGTTATTTTTACACTGTCTGTTGCCATTAATACACCTGCAAAAACTCCTTTTTATTGTCTGCCAGAGTTCTGGCCAATATCAACTTCAGTTGAGCTTTGGATGAATGAGTTTACTCCCTACAGTGGCCTGCAGCATCTCTGTATTCCTTTGTCACCTCACCTTACTTCCGCTGGGCATACAACTTCCTCTTTTGCCTTATTTCCAAGAGAAGATCTCTGTTCAGCCAGGGCAGCCTTCTGTCTCATCTGCTTGACTTGTGACATTTGGGACTTGCCTGGTTTTGTGCCCCTAGAATGTGATGTTTAAAATGAGACCAGCACTGATGGACCCCAACACCTACAAAAACATTTTCCTGGGGACTTTATTTACCAGTTCCATGAGCATGAGGAGAAGTCTGCTCTCCTCACATTCAGAGCTGAGATTTTGCTTGGGCTTTTCCTCCTGTCAACACAGATTATTAACTTGCTCACTTCAAGATCACTGTGGCCAAGATATCTGCCAATCACAAAATCCTCTCTGTTGACAAGCAGCAGGTTGATGCAGTGCATCTTCCTGAGTTGGCTCCTTTAAGAACTGTTCCATAAAGTTGTCATCCAGGTTTTTCAGGAATCTTCTAGCCTGGGTTGCACCAGCTGTGTGATGCTCCCAGTTAATTTCTGGCAAGCTGAAGTTCCTCATAAGGACAAGAGCAATTTGAAGCTCAGAAGCTTCCTTTAGTTCCTCAAACAATAATTAATCGGTGTCATAGTCCTGCCCAAGAGGTCTACAGCAGACTCCTACGATGTCATTCACATTATTTGTTTGCCCTTCATTCTTATCCAGAGGCTCTCAACTCTGCCATGGACAACTGTGTCATGAAGATAAGAAAAAAAATTTAGAAAATAGAATGGAGAGAAAGAGCATACTATCAAGTACTGAAAAGGGGAGGAGAGTTACCTGAGGTATAAACAGTGTGGGTTCAAAGTCTGTCTTATTTTATATGGGCTATAAATGTTGCTAATTGACCATGGAATGAATCCATAATAAAAAGTTATATCTCTCAAAACTAACTTTTGAACAAAAATACGCATGAAAAGTAATATTGCAAAAGTTTTAAGAGGAATTCTTGCAGGTATTCACTGATAGGAAAGTGTCCTAAGGATTAAAAAAACACCAGCGTATAGAATTAACTGAACATAAGACTTATGTGAGCAGTAGGCTATTTTTGTGTGCTATGTTGAACATCAGTTGTGGAAAAAGGCTTAGAAACTATTTTAAGAGATCAAGTGAGAAAATACTTTGAAGAACTCAGGTTGATTAGGAGCAGAAAATATGAGTTTAAGAAAAAAAGAAATTTATGCATTGGTGACTTTTTCCCCCTTCTAAGGAAAACCACCATACCTTCTGAGTTGGAGAGAGTAAACTGAAACTTTACTGTTTTAAATATTTTGGCAAGATTTGCATTGCAGGTGTAGAAGTTTTATGTTAATAAATAACTGAAACAATAAAATTATTCATCGGCTAAATGATAATTAAGAAGGAAGTTTTTTACTGACCTATTCAGGAGCCACTAGAAAGCAGGGCTTCTTGTCTGGATAGCATAATAGTGTGGTTTTTGGGCCACTGTGAGAGCTTCCCCAAAATCATTTGTTCATGCAGTCATTTTGGTGTATTACAAGACTCTGAGACTAGCTCAGCCTCAGCAGGACCAAAGAGAGGCACAAGGGGTAGATATGAGATGTTGAGGTTAGGAAATGAGACCTCTCATTTTCTTTCATCATTTCTAGAATGAGTCGACAGAGATTTACTTGAATGTGTTACTAGAAAATTGTATTGACTCTTTTATCCTTCCTTATTTTTAAGAATTTTCAGTAGTTTTTAGCATGTGTTTGATATTCAGCAGTCACCTTTCAAGCTCAGTGATTGAAGAGATGTCATGTTGTATTATTTCTGTTTCCTGAGTAGACGAGCTAGTGAGCAATGTTTTTGTGGTGTTGCCCAGTTGTGCTGCTCCAAGTGTTGGACCAAATGAACATAACTAGACTTTGTGCCAAACTGACTTTGGCTTTCTCACTTCCTTGCCATGAGTGAAAGACAGAGTTGTCACATGAAATCTTGTATTGTTTAGACTATGTTGTGAAGGTCCACAAATTATTAAAGTTGTATTTCAGTTGTCAAATCAACAAAATTTGAGAGCAGGGTTCGTGCTCTGTCCGATGCTTACATATCCACCATCCTTCTTTTTTGTATTCCCTATCAAAGAGAACAAGGGAACAAAAAAGGAACAGAGCAGCAGAACACCAAAGCTAACACAAAACTGTACACATGTAGAGACAGAAGTTGTAGATAAGTTCTGCTATGTACTGAGATAATAGTCCACAGCAGTGGAGAAATGAAACATACAGGCTACAACCTTCTAAGAGTGTCTTAATCTAATGTTGGAATAACATGATTGTTAGTGAATACAGCTTTATTCCTTGTTCATTTGTCATCTTATTAAGTTCAATGCATATCTAGGTCATGTATCATCTGGTTTTGTTCATAAAAGGGAACTTACAAACAGTTATTGCTTCTCTAGATAATGTTAACACCAGTCGACACATTTACAGTTATATCTTTTAATTTAAAATGTCCATCTTGCAGCGAAACATAATTGGAAGAATTCACGTTAGAATGGAATTATTTCTTTTCCAAACAGAGAAAAAACCCAATCATTGATGATACAAAATGATGAAGGTATTGGGATAGGAAACCTACAACCTCGATTCTGTTCTGAATTATGAACAGCAGAGACATGTCAGCTTATGTTTTATCTAGAGAGACTTCTGACTATAGGGCAATTGGGTATCCAAGCCTCTATTTACTTCTAACACTACATAGTTTACAAACAGTACTGTGTTGTGTCATTTTCATCTTTTTCTCCATTAATGAACAACATTTTCAGCTTTCAGAAGCAAGGAATTCTTTTTTTATTAAAGGAAGACTGCCTTGCCAGTCCTAAGCATGCTAACATCATACCATTACTGTAATTATTAATTTAAGAAAAAAGAGCTCCAGGAGGGACAAGTGGTTCAAGTTTAATACATTATTAAAACTGTTTCAGAATTTATTACTGTATCAGTATTAGTTTGCAAAAAAGTGATAACAAAGCTTGCCTTTCCCCCACATTTCACAAGAGTGGTCTCAGGTGAGAGTCTGCAGCCAACACGCTTTAATCTATGGGAAAGTAGAAATGGCTTTTGTGTCTGTCTAATACAGAAACATTGCAGGGTTGGCTTTTTTCTTTTGGAGGATTTTCATTAGGAGTACAGAATAATAGGCCAATGTTCAAAATATCCCACCACTGCAAAGTGTTTTTCAAAGATCTGGCTTAGGATTGAAATTGTGTAATAGTAGTGTAATAATGTGCTCGCTTCAAGTTTCCAGGGTCATATTTTCTGTTTGCCAGATCATTTGCAGTACTCATAGGCATGAGTGGTTAATGTAAATCAGAATATACTTCAATAATGAAAGGAAAATTCAAGAAAATCAGGAGTTTTACATAAATGTATAATTTTTTGGCATGTTGTTTTGATTGGGAGGGGTTTTTGTAATTAGCATCAGAGATTATTTATTATTTCTCTAATAAAAGAATTGGTTATTAATCCTATTTTAGTATTTTTCCCTCTTACCTAATAACTACATTTTTTAAATTTTAGTAAAAAAATGTATCCCCTTGTTTTAAATACATTTCGTAGCTTTCATTTCATTAAAAATAGTAGACTTGATGAAGCTATATAGAAAGGCAGAATATGTTTATTTCTGTTTCTAACTTTCTGTCCATTTTCATATTTAGGGGACAAGAGGCTAGAGCCATCAAAGTGGGGCTTGCTCCCAGCACTCCAAAGCAACTCACCCATTGAAGTTATTGTAGCCTAACTGCAGATGGGCAGGTCACAGTCTAGTGTCAGTTTTATGTTGTTTTTTGAAGCTGAGGATTGAGTGGAAAACCTGATCATATTCCATTGTACTTACACTGGGCAAAGGGAACGCAGAGTTTTGAAAACCCCAGAAAACCCAGCCATCTAGTTTATTGAATATTTTCCCATTACAGAAACTATTGACAAAAGATGCAGGCAGGTTCACAAGATGGATGTCAGGTATATGCCAGGAACAGAAAATATCAGACTTGATGCTGAGGATGAGAGGGCTGAGGATGAAAGAGGAAGTACAAAAGTGCTGTTGAATTGTCATCTACAACAGCAGACACACACCAAGCGAGCCTGTGTGCAGTGTGCCCCTATCCAAAATACTTCATGATCAGGAAGTCTCAGAAATAACTGAAAGCCACCAGCGTAAGAATTCTGTGATGCATCACAAAAATCTCATGCTTTGTATTTTATTATTTNCAGAAATAACTGAAAGCCACCAGCATAAGAATTCTGTGATGCATCATCTCATGCTTTGTATTTTATTATTTGGAAAATAAGAAAGAGGTTTTGTGGAAATTTTGTGCCTCCAGAAGCAGGGGAGACACAAGTTCCTTTACCCTCATTTTACTCTTCTTGAAGATTTTTTACTACATCTTATGAAAGTGAAATAGTAAATCCTCATGTCACAACTGGCAGGAATCCTTTTGTTCCTAAACACTATAGCCTGCACATAAACTCCTCCACAACTGAGAAGTTCAATATACTGATATTTGCAAGTGTAAAGAGTGTGGAATCTCCTGGGAGAGATGAAAGTTGTGTTCTATTAGATCCTGATGATGAATCATTTCCAAGTAGGGAAAAAAAATTTTTCACACCATTTAATTTTCACACACACTATGTTTTTAATTTAATAAAAAGCTATGTAAGGACACATAAAAATATGCTTATTATTTTGAAAGAGAGTGAAAACTATTCTTTCAGAAAATAGTTTTGCTAGTTTTATAACATTAAACATACCACACCAGTTTTCTAGACTTTTAGGTGCCATACCTTAAATTACTGACAATGAACCAAGCAAAGGATACTTGTGTTTATGGTGCTGTTTACTCTAATTTCTGTGGCAAATGGAACACTGACATGAAAACAGCCACATTTCCATTTTTCATCAAATGTGTGGTTGATATTTAGAAGTAGGTGGGCACATTTCACATTTAACAAATGATCAGTTGGGTAATTTTAATGACAAATACGTCTCTGTGTGGTCTGCCATTTTCCAGGCAGAGCATTTATTCCTGTCAGCACTGCTGTGAATTTCAGTACATCAACTACACAAAACTGAACTCAATCTTTTACCTGCCTTGGGAAATATCCAACACATTTCTGTGTTTCTCCTAAAATGCAGCTGACTAGGATGCAGTGCATCTTAAATTAACAAGGATTCATCAAAGAATAATTGTTGCCACTCTGACCCCATGACTCTTCCCCACTGTGTACACCTAGTCATGTGTGCTTGCATGTACAATTCCTTTAAAGCATGCCATGCTACAAAAAATCTATGTGTCTGTGTGTGTGAAACAGGACAGTTCTGCTGTTCTGACAGCTGTGGAAGGACACAGGTATCAGGATTCTATTGACATGGAGCTTTTAAGAATCTCTTGCAATGCTTTTGTTTTACATAATGAAAACACTTTTTTGTAGTCTTTTGTACAAAATTTGTTGATATATTCTTTTCTATTTAAATTATGTTTTGTAAAAAAAAAAAAAGTTAGTGAGTTATGCTTTGAAATATGTTCTCACAGATGTAAAAATTCACTTTGAATAATTTCTGCTGCCATTCACATCAGTACATATTCTCTGTATTCTCTGTATCAGGCCCAGGTATAAACCTGGCACATACTAATACCAAGCTGCAGGTGAAGCCTTGTCTTTTCCATTGGGTTTCTTGTGAAAAGCTGAATGCTGTGAGTGGTGTCAGCATTAGGGGTTCCATGCAGGGAAAGAGAAGAAATGTAGAGAAAGATCATACAATAACATTTCTGATGAAATTGAGTTGGTAACTACAAGTATGGATCCTTGCTACGTAACTGTTATGTATCATTGCTCCTAAGGGCAGCAGAAAAAGTCTTAGATTGTAGGGCCTCTTTGTCCTTCATTAGCAGAGTTCAGAGGTTAGGAGGTAGAAAAGCCCCGAGATTCATCCCAGTTTTAATTGAATTTGAGTTCAGTTTGTTCAGAAATAAGAGAAAATTCTGTCCATGGACATGGATACTGGTAAAGCAGCAAAAGAGTGGAAGGATGTCTGTTGCTTTGACACAGAAGTACTTGGAGTTCGACCTATTGGTTTTGCTTCTGCATAATATAACAAGATTTCTTTTTGTCCTTATTAAAAATTCTAAAATTTTCTTTCTTTACCTATGGACTGCAGAAAAAGAACAGAAAAAAATAGTGAATCACTTGGGTCCTGCAGTGTACAAAGCAGCATCAATTCTTGATTTATCACATTTCATTAGATTGAAATAAAAAAAAAAAATATTAATAGCTATGAGGAAATGAGATAAGACAAATGAAGGTGTGGGCAGTAGTAGTTCTTCTCTACATTCTTGGCTTCAGATATTTAGCATTCTGCCCAGAGTTCCAGTCTTTTATTCTGCCTGCCTCCTGTTTCTTGTTTTTCTGGCATTCAGCCTTACTTTGGGCGAGCTGATAAGAGGCAGCTGGCACAAAGGCTTATTTGCATCTTTCTCCAACTCTGCAGTGACTCAATGTGGTACGTACAGCTATGGAGGTGGAAAAACCTGGGATAAACTAAGATTCTAGAGGAAATGCAAAGGAGAGAAAAAGTAATTAGATGGAAAGCAAATTCAGCATGGGCTACAGAGATCAGTGCTTCTGAAAATACACTGTGGGGACAGTAACACACTTAAAACCTTCAAAGAAGGAGACTGATTCTCTGCAAAAATGTACCAAATAATGGTAGATTAGATGTGGTGAAGGTAAGGGATTTATTTGGGAAAGAATCCTTGGGGATTTATTTTAGATTTTTGTAAACCTAATTAATATTCATAAAAGCAACAAAACGATGATCCTATTTTTGCATTTATATTTGTATTTAACATAAATGTATTCAATAGATTTGGTAAACATATATATGATGAATGGAGGAAAAGTAGATTCTCGACACACATAGCAATTTGCAGTATTTTTTAATCTGCAGTCTAGAATATTTGTTGTTTTCATTTCTAGTTTTCTTATTTTTAAATGAAGGAAGATATTTTAATATGCCTATGTGAATGGTTTCTCTGTTTTTCTGTCTATGATTTGCCACTTATTTTATAAGGAAATTCATCCAAAATGTTATTTATACTCTAAAAAGTGTAGAATGTCCTAAAGAGCTGGAATTACAAAAGTGAATGTTTCAATAATGAGAAAAATGCAGCCACATTTCCTAAATTTCTCATATGATTTCTTCCTGAATTATTTATCAGAAGACTTGGATACCAAGAGCCTGGAAAGTTTGTTTGTCTTCATGATTTCACTTATCAAATCATTGCATAAGTTAGCAACATATTTGATTCCCAGCTGACTTCTAGTGTCCTTAGAGATGCTTGTTTTGCAGATAAATGTCAGAGAAATATTTAAGCAGAAGCTGAAATTGATCCCTTAATACGACTAAGAATAAGCTAATCTTAGCATGTTGAAATTGTATGGGAATTTAAAAAATACTTTTCCAGATCAGATCAAGTGGTCCACCAAGTTCAGTGACAATAAGATAATGCTTAGGGAAGGCAAAAAAATCTGACCAATACCTCATATTCATTTTTCTCATGCTTCTCCACTGTCTTTGGATAAATGATCTTGACTGCTCTCTTCATCATCTAGTTTACAAGCCTATTTCTGGGTTTTTTTCAATCCCTTTTCAAAGCAGCTGATTCCATCTGCCTCCACAATCTCCCTTAGAAAGAGATTCCAGAAAATTTCTACCAAATATGCAAAGAAATATATTCTTTCATCTATTTTAAGTGGATTGTGGTTGTCTGAATGGATATTCTCTAAATCTAGGGTCAGAGAATTAGGTGACTTACTGTTCCATGTTCACCTTACCCATTTCATTAATGAATTTGAAAACATGATCTCAACTCATTCTTCTCTACATGTCAGTTGCCCTCTTTGGGCCTATTCTTTCTGTAGGAAGGCCTTTTTGAGATACAGAGAGCAGCAGTACAGGTGCCACTACAAAACTTGCACAATTTAAAGCTTTCCAGAGAAAGGTACTGATGTTTCTTCCTCTCTCAGGAGAGGAAGGGAGAAAAAAGTTATATGTAATAGTCAAGGTAGTTAAAGCTAAAATTTGACAATATTAAATGGGATTTGAGAAAGAGAACATAAAAAAGCAGAAATAATTTTTAGTTTGCCATAAAACCTGTACAAAGTGTGATTATGTAGTTGTTTTGATTGCACATAAGAATAGTTTTCCATGTTTAGGAAATATATTTTTATATTATTACTCATATGAGAACTAAAGCTGCAGATTTTGTGGTTATTCTGAATATTCTCTCCTGTGTTTATGATAACTGCCAGTTATTATGTCACAGAAAATTTTGGGATCAGACAGTATCACAGTGATAGAAAGTGTATCTTTTACTCCACTACAAAGTAATAAGAGTTCAGCAAGAGTGTAAACTGTCAGGATATCAAGTAAGGGTTTTAGAGTTCAGAAAGACTGCTCTCCTCAGAGACAGAGATGAGTATTTCTGAGGCTCCAATATGTTCAACTGATAAGAGTCAGGAAAGGTTCATGCAACTCTCACAGTTATGGAACTGTCATTAAAAAATTATTGACATTCTAGCCTTCCCCCAAGTGTATCTGACAATTTTAATGAGATCCTAAATAAGTTCTAGCTTGAATAGAATAAGAGGGGTTCACATTATCAAATATGATTCTATTTCTTCAGTCAGTGTCTAAAAAAGCAAATTATACACATAATTTCTTGTTCCACTCTTGAAGACATGGGTTAGGTTTATGTGCTTGGTAGAAAGAAATTCTTTTCCAAAGTGAAGTGGACAGGGAAAATAGAGAGCTGCTCATGACACATGATATTCTTCATGTAAAGGTGTTCAAAGCAATAAAAGAATAATTCTTTTTCTTGGTGATTTGTGAAAGGTGGGTACGTCAGGGTTGGAATGCACCTGATTGTTCAGTCAGTAGATTCTTGGTACAAAATATCTCTGGGTATAAACACTACCAAAAGACTTACAGGGCTCACACTCATATTTCATGTGCACTGACAAAGTGGTGGCACAAATGTTACTACTACAAATTATTACAGATCTGGAGAAAAATCATGTCTTAGCAGGAGAGATAAGGGAAAAGAAGACCTGAGTGCCTCTCTCTCCCTGCTCTTTCTTTTTTCCCCTCATTTTCCTTTAAATATACATTTTCCACAGTTTTAACTTCAATTTAGTGACCTATAACCTCATCTGTTTTCAAGGGCACTTCAATTTAAGAGCAGCAGTAACAGCAACAGGAATAGCAGAAGTAGCAGCAGCAGGGATTCTGCCTGTGTAGCTATGAGAAGTATTTCAGTAATGAAAGGGATAATTTTGGCTCCCTACCTCTGCTGTAATTGAAAGTCCAAGATAGTGCCCATTTCATTTAACTTTATTGCTTGAGTTCAAATTGTTGTATAGAAGGGAAAGCAACACTAGAATAATGTCTCTACTAGTGCTTTCTTGTCCATTCACCAGTTTGAAACCTAGCATTAAAGTTCAAAGGAAGAGCAATTAGACATATTCAATAAATTAAAGGGGGAGAAAAACTATAATTATAAACTTCAGTAATGAAAAAGGATTGCTTACCAAATATTTACTTACTAGTTCTTATTACCAGGTTATCTCCAGTGGGATGGGAACTAAGTAACATGGCAACACAATTGTCCAGGAAATTTATGCTGAATTTAAATAGAAAAATTTTTCAGTATTAATTGAAATTACTTGTAAATTATTGGCTAAAGTTGTTCCATCCACTGATGAAGAATAATCTGCAAAGTTTTGAAGTATTTTCACTTTCTAATTTCTCAGTTGCCAATGAAGATATGTAGTACTATTCACTGTACTCTGATAACAACTATTCTTGTACAATATGTTTTTCAAACTTTCTTACCTTTTATCTGCTGATCTGATATCTGAGTGTCTACAACAGCATACATGTGAAGAGAAATACAATAGGATTAACAATTCTAAATATATATTAAATACTATGCTCATAATTTTCAGTTATTTGTATCACTGTGGGGAAAAAAATTTTGAAAATAGGTACTAATTATGGATTTCAGAACTATACTGTCTTATAAGAAACTGTAGACCCAAAATGGTCAGTGTTCCTCCCACCCTGACATGGCATCAGTTAAATAAAATGATAAATTAAAATAAAACTCATGTAAGTATTCTGCAGTGATAAGTCTATAAAGTCTAGTTTTATCCCTATCAACACTTACATTACTATATTTCAAGTAAAATTAAAGGATCTACTATGGATTTACCTCCTTTAAAATCAGAGCAAAAATTTTCTTTGTACTGAATTCATGGGCATGGAGCGTGGTACTTAATATTTTAGAGCAAAATTCAGAATAAGAAATGCAGGGAAAGACTCTTCAAGGACATGAAATAAAAAGAAGCCATAAACAATCACACCCATCCTCTTCTGCCTTCATGAAAAGTGGCAGTGCCGTCTGTTTTTTGTGTTTTTATATTTTACTATCTGCTCAGGACTGTAAATTATTTTTAATAGGTGGATATTTCTAATAGGTGTAAAGGGATGGAGACTCATTTAGACTTTCCATTCTATATCAGTTAAACATTTTGAGTCAATACATGTCTAATTCATGTCCTGTGGAGAGTCAGGCATCCTATGGTAGTGTTAAAGAACTATCATGGACATACAGAAGCAAAGATCAAAGAGAAGAACAAACTGAGTATCACTGTGATGTGATGTGATGGAGAAGATATCTGACCAAGCTGAGATTGTGGGGATTTCATAGCTATGTAGTCAGAGGCTTAATGAAAGATAGAGAAAAATTTGGTTTGGGTACAAACTGAACAGGGGAGTGAACATTGTTGACTGATAACCTTGTGAGTTCAAACTGATCTGCATAATGTGATTCCTTGGACAAAATATTTACTTATGTTTAACATTGTGGTTATCTACTACTTATTCTCTAATAAAACGTCTTATAGTCTTATAAGCTATTTTGTCTCTGTTCACAACTTTGTGACAATAGTTCCAGTTAAATAATCCAGTTCTACTTGGATTATACTTTGATGTGCATGTGAAAGCATTCCCATGTCACTATTTAACATCACAGACAATGGCACCTGTCTCAGAGCAACTGCTTCCTAACCTTACTCAGCAGAGCATGCAGAATTTCACATAATTGGGCAGTAATAACTGGATTTCAAATTACATACACACAGTTTACCCTCAAAACTATTTCCTAGTGGTGCTGAAAGATGCAGTGATAGTGAAAAAAAATATGTTTGTAGTTTCATTTTTCTATATACTTACTCGGCTCTGTTATGATAAGGAAATTGGTAAAGAATGACATCAAAATTAACCTTTACTTCTGTGCTAGAGAACTAGAGCTCTGTTTCCAGAGATCATAAAAATAGGGTGGGACTTTTGACACATCTTGTCATTTCTACCTTAAATATCCTAGAAACCTAATTAATTGAAATTCATGAGGAATTTTACTGCCTGTGGCACTGAGGTTGGAACTAGATTATCTTCAAGGTCCTGTCCAATCCAAACCATTCTATGTTTCTGTGATTCTATGATCTTATGATAATTTTTTCAAGTTCCTTCTAGGCAGATCAAATTAAATAATTTCCATTACCATTACAAGGTAACATCTTGCCTCTACTCTGCTGCCCAGTAAAGAATATTCCCTGCAGTGTCCTTAAAGATTGATATGAGATAGAAAATCTGAATTTCTCTTGCTTCATTTGTTGTTTTGGCTCCAGCACAGTATATACAATTAAAGTAAATTTAAGTATATAGTACAATATAAGTACAATTTAAGTATATAAAATTTGTTTTCTCCCAACTATATTTTTTTCAGGTACGATTTAGAGACTCTGTTTTGTACAATTGAACAGGAAAGTATAAAATGAAAATTAGTTTAAGATTTTTTGAAAAAAGTTTCAGTTTTCCTGGATATTCCCAGTTTACATTAAATATGAAAAAAACCCAGAAAATCACTATGGTATAATCAAAAAAGGGAACCTGAAACATGGTTTGTTTCCAGGAGAATGAAAACATTCTCAGTTCTAAAAAACAAGTAGAAATGAGCAAATAGAAATGAGCAAATAGAATTGTTTCCTGAGTATTCATTAAAATTTGAACTGTTGGGAAGCCTTAGCTTTCCTTCCACAGTGGAATGCTAAATCACTGTTGATAAGGGAAACAACGTGAAAATTAAAATCAGTAATAGAATTATAGAATTCGTGCAATTATATGGGAAGAAATTTTGTATTACAGAAAAGTAAGCTTTGTAAATGTACTGAACACAGCATCTGCATATCAAATTTGCCGAGGAGTTTGATGTTAGGCTGTCTGTAGGGTACATGAGGTTTACCCCACCACCATTCCTTAACAGGCAAAACAGAAACTATTTTGCCACTATCATAAGTGTCATAGCTAGTTTTAACTGAAAAGACTTGCTTAATTCTTGATAATATTCTGTGAAAGTTGTAGGAAGTGTCTATTAAAAAAAAAAGTTGAAATTGTACTCAATGCAGACTGAAATTAGAAGAAAAAATATGCTTGATATAAAGGTGGAGAAAAATTCTTTTCTAGGATGAACTGGAGGGAGTGAAATTGTATTTGGGATTATGATTGTGTGCACACTGTGCACTGGGACGAGGCAAGATTGGACATATTCACACACTATACAAAGACTGGATTTATTCCAAGGTGTGGGCTGAATTTCAGATAGGTTACTCTTTTAAAGGAATGATCTTTTCTTTCCTATTCTATCACTTCAACTTCTGGACATGTAGTTGCAGTCTTGGTGAGAGCAGCACAGTTGAAATGCACATAATAATAGGTATACTTCCTTTATTCTGCAAGATATAGAGGTCAAAAATGTTGTTTATGCTGGATGGATGCTTACAAACTCAAGCTTTTCCTAATGGAATAGTCTTGACAGCTGAGATTGGTTCAGCTTCATGACATTCAGAAATGCATCAGTACATGTCATATTCTTCACAGCAGGATACTTTATGATTATGTATTGTAAATTGCTCTGCAAACACATAGGTATAAAATATTTTTAAAATATCAGGAATGAGGAACCAGAAATCCAATTAAAGAAAATTGTGACTGTAAAATACAACATTATTATACCTAGGTTAAAAAAGACTGTTAAAAAAAAAAACAAAAACCAAAACAAACCACAAAAAAAATTACAATAATGCCTCTGTGAATTATTTTATTTGTTCAAATGAAATTCAACTTTACAAATAAAAATAACATTATTTAACCAGAAAACTCACATATACCACTAATCGTGAATATAATTAAAATTTCATTTTGAGACAAGTACATTGTCAGAGGCCTTTTTCTCTTCTGATACAACCAAGATGAACCTTAAAGATACTCCATCTTCTTTGAGCTTGTAAAGCTTATGTCTTCAGCTATGTGAGATATGCAGCATGTGATGGAATTATTGCACAGTGTTCGTCAGTAAGGAAGTAGTCTCAGGAATAGCTAATTCTGCCAAGTATTCTCTGAGGTGATTAATTGTTACTCCTTATTTCCATAAGAGACTAATTTATGTTGCCAGAGATTTACTGCCTGCTGTTTGGCATGTGACAAAGTGATTCCAAACTGTACTAAGTTACTTGAACTGCAGTGAGGCTGCAGTAGTTACGGTGTTATATAAGTGGAATTTCAATGGAAGCAGTTTAGATAGACCCAGGGAAGTGCAGACAGCTTTTTTTTTTTCTTTTTATTTTTTTTTTCCTCTATATAAGATGCTGCTGCTGTACCTCAGTGTACCTGCAAAGAAATAATGATGAATTGAATATTAAGATTTAATTTATTTATTTTGTTTAAATTCAATAGTTACTTTGGATGAAAGGATCATACATTACTTATTAGCATTTTTAAAGTACAGACTACCAGGAAAAATAGTCTGTTACTTCAGTACAACATATGGTTAAGAAATTGAAGGAAAAACGTATATCCAACAGTTCCTACTCATGTCTCTTGAAATGGAGACTGGAACAGAATGTTAGTGTTGGATATAAAGAGACAATTTTCCTTATGTCAGCCTCATGTTCAGCTTAAAAACAATGAAAGAGCTTCTACTAAACAATAGTTTCAGTTCTTTACTTATGTTTATAAAGTCTTTCAGCCAATACCCAGTAGATAAATTTGATCATATACCCAATTTTGTGTTTTACAATCCCGTCTGGTTCTTTGACTTGATACTTGAGAAAAAAAGATCTTATGTAATCATTTTTTGTCTATCTCAGTGCATTCAAGTCACATTTCCAAGTGGTTTGGGTTTTTTTTTTTTTGTTTGTTTGTTTTTGTTTTTTTCTGTAACAATAAGGGACAGAATTTTTTTATTTAATGGGTGGAAAAATTTAAAAACATGCATTGGAGAATGCACATTATCTAAATTATTTTTCATTCTGTCACCTAGAGCAGACAGTGCTGTGAAGAGACAAAACAGAATTTCAAATCTTGAGCTAAATACTGCAAGATTTGGGACAGAATCAGAAGACGCAGAAACAGTTTCTGTTTTTATGGAAATCAATGTTGTGGAAAAAAGAATTCTTCTGGAAATGTGATATTTTCTTTACTCTTGTAAGATAAACAGAAAAGAGAGGCATCCAAAAAAATGAGTTGATCTTCAACATATACCCTTTGAAGTTATTGTGATGAACTAGTGATAGAGTTCCTCAGAGAGAATCTACTTTTGATCAGCAGTAATATATGTCAGAGATTTTTCCTCAAAAATAGATTCCACCACAGAACACCTGTCCAGAACCCTCTATGAATATATCCAGTTTCTCCATACCACAGCTAAATCAAAAATCTCCCCACAAGTTTGAAACTAATTCTAAAGTGTGCTACTAAAGTAATGTCTCTGACAATTAACTTTCAGTGACTCAAGAGACTTCTTTATTAAACTTTGTAATAAATCAACCAACTTTATATAAGGGTCAGATTAGGGATTTTCATACTGGTAAAAGGTTAAGCAAACCTCTATGCTGTTAGTATTTTTAATTTACATCTTTAATGAGGTGTAACATCATCAGAATTGCTGGTTTATCTTCCAAACTCTATTTGATTACACAGGACTTGAGTTTCCTTACATGTATTTGCAGTCAACTCATATATAAAAAAATGGAGAAACATATGAATATAGAAAGCAAAAAATCATCAGATTTCCTGCTTAACACATAATAATTTACACACAGATGAGATATTTCCATGGGCCATTCTAGTGTAAGCATATTATCATCTATCAGAATATTGGAATTTCTTTTAATTACATTTTTTTAAATTTAGTAAACTCCATGGCAGCATACTAAAATCTCAGGCTAACAATCTAATGTTTCTCATTGCAACCAGAAAGTGTTGAAAGTGTTTTGTTTCACTTTTTGTAACTCAAACACTGGTTTTTAGGTTACATTAATAATTATTATGTAAAAAAGGGCTATTTTTGTTTACTTTCTCTGATTATAAGTGGAATCTTCTTAGTACAGAAGGTTGTTGTTTTCCCTGATGACAATCAATGCAAATATATGTGGGAAAATTCTTCTAAAATCACAGTAGATAAAAGGGGATAATATTTCATGAAGATGTGACTATTAGCAGGTACAGAGCTTTGATGAAGAATAGCAAATGAGAATATTAGACTAATGGGAAAGTCTGATTCAGCCTTATCAGGACATTTTTGCCTCTTTGATTTGAATTTAGAACTTTTTTTCTGAGAGACTAAATTTCATTTAATTAATTTGCTTTATAAAGTTTTTTTATGTTGCATTTTGGGGTGGGGTTTTTTGGGGTTTTTGAGGGGGGCAGTTATGGCCCTTTCAGGAAATTAACTTAAGAAAGTGAAAAAATATTAGGAAAAAAGCTATAGTAATGCTAGCTAGAAATTAATATCATGAAAGACTAGAGGAAAGCTAAGAGAAAAAACTAAAGAATATTAAAACATCTTGTAAAGTTGCATGATAGTGTCCAAATGTGGATAAATTGATTAAAGTCTACTTGGTTACTTTCACCCTCACAATCTTCAGAACTGTAAAAGGGGAAAAGGATCTAATTGAAATTCAACTGTTAAAGTGACTTTAACCCACCACTACCACAAAGCCACAACATGAGTAGTTGTAGTCCTGCCAAGCAACTAACTCCAGCAGAGATAGGGGAATATAATATTAATACAAACATTTAAGATCCTGACAAAAACCACATATTTTTTGAAAGAAATTTATATTTCTTCATTAATGAGGCTAGACATTGATGTCCCATAAGGCATTTTTTCTGGCCTTTTTTCCTATGTTTGCTATTTCCAGTCTGTTTTCTAGTACACAATAATGCATTGAAATAGCTGGAGTTGCACTGAATGTCTGAATCAGGGCCCAAAGGAGGAATTTCAGCTGCCATTATCTTCACATGTAACACATTATCTGACCTAATGACATTCTTAAAGATCTTACCCCAAATATCAATATTTCTCTTCCAAAACTGTAATATAGGCCACTTGGATTTAATGGGGCAGTGAAAAACAAAACTAAAAAAAATTTGAAAATGTGATTCTGGCCTTTAGTCTTTTTATTCAACTGTGTCTTCGCAAGAATATGTCTTTGTAAGAAAAGTAGTATGAAGACAAAAGCTCACATAACAATCACATTTAACGCATGTATGATTGTCATAGTTCTGAATTATTATTGAAATTTTCTAACAAATTCTTTTTACCTTTTAGACTTCTATTATTAATATTCTGTATGAATGTCTAGAAGAAAAAAATCATATATATATATATATAAATAAAAAATTAACTCTATCACAAGTTATTTTGTTCATTTCTGGGAGGGTATAGGTATTTTGACCTTAGAACAAATTGAAATTACTAACCTTTACCTTCAATATCCTCTGAGGACTCAGAAGTTTCAGCACCATGAAATGAAGCTGCCAGGAATTTAAATTTATGAAACTTGTAGTAATTTGTGGTGGATAAGCTAATATTTTAGCATTTTATATTTATAAAATTGATCTCAATGTCTTTATTCTTAAAGGCAAAAGCTAAAAATGAGCAAAATTAGCTAGTTTGTTCATTTGTTTTGATATATCATTCAGTAAAAATACCCATGTATTCAAAAGAGATTAGGTTTGGTAGAACTAAAATTTGTTTTCCTTTGTAGTAGCAGCATACAAAACTCTGACAGAGAAAACAAAAAAAAGAAAAAATTACTCCAGTAGGGATCTCCTGGTATCTAACACGGAAGCAGAGGGAGAAGGACATTTTAACTCAAGATGGCAGCTGACAAAGGGGAGGGATTCCTGACATGGGAACCTTGCTGGCTCCCTCCATTGCTGAGCAGGGACTATTGTGTCTGCTTGGGCCGCCCTGGCTGTACTGAGGTCTAGTGCCTGCCCTTCAGGAAACAAAGTCCTTAGCAGGTGACTGCTTTAGAAGCCAAGCCATTAGCTCAACTTCTGCCAAGTCCTTGGAGAAACCTAACTCCAGCTCAAAATCTGAGGGTACAGGTGCTCTGGAAAGCTGCACTCTACAACAAGGATACCACAAATTCATCTGCTGAATGTAAGATGTCTTTCAATTTAGAAACATCATAAAAATTCATGTTAAAACATAGATTATAATGTAGAATGATCCAGTATATCCTTAACACTAAATGTGGTTATTAATCATATTCTCAACATTTCTTTTTGCTCAGCATTGCCATTTGCACTTTACTACAGATGCATATATATGTACACATATGCAGTGTAATAAATCTGTACCAAGTTCTGCTATATTGCTGAATCACACCATGTTTAAGCAACAGCTATTGAAAGTAAAAAAGGACAATAAAAATATGGCTCAGATCGTGCTAAACCGGATTTCATTGCTGACAACAGTATTCATATATAGCAAAATCTGAGATTTCCCACCCTCCTAAAATAACACAGGCCTACAAGGCAAAGGAGCAGCAGATGGCATTTTCTCCACACAGTACCAAGGTTTGCAAAAAGTAATACTGACAGAAATGGGCTCACTGAAATAATGTGAAACTGGACTTAGCAGGGGACTTTATGGATGATTTCTCAGGTCCTGATCCATGCTGGGGGTAGTGGGAAAAAGGACAGGGATGACAATTCGAATTGTGGGAAAGATTTTAGATTCCTGTGGAAAAGAAATAGGTACTAATTAGGTAGATTTTAGTGGACACTGACTTTCATACCATATGATCCAGCACAACAAGTGTAATTTCCTGCTGACTTTGGGCATGCAATTAGAAACACTAAATAGTAGTGGAGTTTGAGAACTGATAGGCATCAGCACGAGTTTCAGTCAGTGAGCCTCAGATCCTGCTAAAACAAATCCCAGCAAGGGATTTTAAAACTGCCTGTGGCATTTTCAAATCAATCTATCAGTCTCTAGGTAGCAATGTAAAGAATGCACAGCTGGCACAATACCTGTTCCAGGCAGTGACAACTCTGCTGGTGCATTCTGAGCAAGCCACAAGCAATTCAAAAGTCCTGTGAGGAAAGAATCACAATAAATGAGCCTCTATTCCCAAGAGGTTGATACATGATTACAAGGATCAGGAAAAAGCAGTGTCACTTGAATGAGGAATAATATATTATAAAAAATTAGGTGCATGGAAAAATGTTCTTGCATACAGATCACCCTAGATGATGACAACATTCATCTTTCTCATAATATTTCTTTTTTTTTTTCATTGAATCTAAAGCCTATTTTCTTCATTGTTGCATATTTCTTTTAAAAAAAAAATAATTTCATAATTACTCAGAGAAAAACTGCAGCATTTCAGGCCAAACTTAAATTCATTCTATAAGGTTTGACCCATCAATGAAAATGTTCTTTTCTGTGCTGAGCAATGAAACCTAGTGCAGATGAACAGCAGCTAGATGCTATCAAGATTATTATAATGTGCTCTGGAAGAACATGGTAAGACAGACTTTGGAGTCAGATTTTAGTGACTGTATTAAAACAGCTCACATTGGTAATGGTGCTTTCCCATGAAGTAGTATCTGTAGGTGAACTCTAAAATGGGCTTTCATTTCTGGAAGGTGATGTTCAATTGGTAGTGAAAACCTACAGGTAGTGAAAGGACAAGAATTGCACAAAAGATTCTCTGAATGTTAGTGGTTGAAAATAGCTATATTTCTCTGTATTCCTGCATTTCCTGGAGTCTTTTGGCAGAGACCATGTTTATTTCTGTTCTATGAGTGGCCATTTGGTTGATTGTTTCCAGTATATTTGGAAATCTTATCTTCCAATCATCAAGTACACAAACAGCCAATCCAATAGCAGCATGTTTTTCACCCAGGTAAAATACAAAACAAAAGGAGAATATTTGTTTTGAAAGTCTTTTTTTCCATGGAATGGTGTTTAACTCAACATTTTTTGTTCTTGAAGGCCAGGTCCTACCTAGGTGTACAGTGATAAGCTCAATGATACATAGAATTTTAAACTTAAAACTGTCTTCTAATAAACAAAATACAACAATAAATAAAGTATATTTCCTTACACTAGCTCTATATTAAAACAAATTTTCACAATTAAAATAGCATTTTATGAGATCTTGTTAGTCATACTCATCAGAATTGTGGTTAATGAGATTTAAATCAAGTCTCACTGCCCATTTTCCATTAATGACTTGAATTTAAACTGGCATTTATCAAGCTACAAAATATTTTTGTTTTATGTACCACTCTAGATTATTTGCTGGTATAAGTTTTAAGGCAAATAATTGAAGCAGACTAAAGGTAAGAAGGAGTATTTAGATGGGAGTGGAAGAATGTCAATTAATCTGTCCAACCTGACCATTCCTGAAAACTTTATTTGAAGAAATATCAGAAAATAACAGTGAATGGATTATAACTAAAACTGCTAAGGAAAAAAAAAAACCAGACTAGAACTACATTCCACGTGTTATCTGGTGTAAAAACCACATTCCATTAAGAAATAATAGACTAATATACCAGAAGATAGAAAAGCATGTTTATTTTTCCCATTACGCATACATACATACATATATATAACCATTTAAATTTTTCATTTAAGCTTTTTTTCCTACATGTTTCAAGGGAGTCCTAAGGATGCTTGGACACCTGCTTACTTGTAAATGTTTGCATTTCACATAAAGCCTCTTCCCTGAAAGGCTTACAATGTTATTTAGATTAGATTCCTTTGCAGGTTATATACACCTCACATTCTTGGTAAGCTTGGTTATATTGTGTTATTCCATATTGCCTGTAAGATAAAGCTTTTAGACAAACCCATCACCCTTGGGTTTGTCAGGGTTTTCTTTGGGTTTGGGTTGCTGGTTTGGTTTGGTCTTTATTATTTCAGTGTTTCCTTTTTAGTTCCACACAGATTATCATCCTTTACATATTGATGTTGACTACCTAGATTCGTTGCTGTCCAGAGTGCGAGGACTTTATCCTTAAAAACCATGTCTTGTACAGTCATGTGGTCAGTATATGTCTTCAGACAAATTCTCATGAGATTAGTGAAACATGAGATCTACCCTAAATCAAAAGTAATAATGAACAAGTATTTTCTTAGAAAATAGAGTTTGAATTTCTTCTAATTTTTGCAATCTGCAATATGTTGCCACCATGTCCAGTTCCATTATTACCCTCTGTTCCAAAAGCAAATTGAATATAGTTATTGTGACAACCCAGCATGAATTTTTAATACCAGAACACCATATGAAAGGTAAAAATTAGAAGGAAGTTACAGAAGAAAAGAAAGGGTATTGAAATATAAAGCTTTCATCAAGTCTTTCTGAAGTCTTTTCCATAATTCCTTGTTCTACAAATTGCATAATTTTAAAGAGCATACTATTTATTTTCATAAAGCCTAAAACAATAGAAAAAAAAAGAAAATTATTTATTCACTCAAATGCTGTCAATGTTGCCTCTAATAGTTCAGTAAAAAGTGACAGCTGTGCTCTAGTGTTTTACAATGGTTTATTGCAATCATATTTTTCTACTGGTGCATTTTATTTTTGATCTTTTCAGGATGAACTGGTTTTGAGTGATAACAAGTTTTTTTGTGATTTCACTTATGTTTACTACAAATTACTGCTTGTCTAGAAATTTATATTCAAATAGTCTTTACTCAGGTGTATAAAACATGTATATTTAAAAAAAAAATCCATTTAGTGCTGTTGTAGTATTCAAGTTTAGGGAAACAAAAAAGGAAAAAAGAGTTTTAGAGAATAAAAGTATTCTAGGAAAAAGAATAGGTGATAAAAAGTATTTCTAAATAATTTAAACTCAAAGAAGGATTTAGATTAGGATTATGACATAAATTATAGTTTCTTTCTCCCTCTGTGAGATGGAATAACAGAAACAAAACTAAAAAATAGGATGATGGTATCTAAATCAGGTCAGGTTAGCAACTGTAAGCAGATCAAAGAAATCTATAATTTACAAGAGAAAAATCAACCTTAGAATGTTATTGTAGGTACATTTTGTTCTGCATATAATTCTACTAAAAAATGAAGAAACAACACTAAGACATTTACAAATTTACATTATTTAACACGCACAAGATTATGAAGATTTCTGGATTTTTATGGCATCATAGACTATACTACACCCTCTTACTGAAATAAGCAGATCAATATAGACGCATCTCCTGCAGTCATTTTCAAGCAGACTTCTGGGCATCAGCCGCTGCTGCCTGCTGTGGTGACTTGATTGTGGTAAGCAATGAAAAAGCATCTCTTCATGGATGATCAAGTTCTGATTTCTCTGTGAAAAAGCATAGCATGAGACTTCAACGGTTCCATGGTCTTGGGCACCTTGGGCCTGGGTACCAGGGTGAATCTTTCCCAAGAGCCATACTCTCAAAGGCAAAGGTATTTCAATGCTTTTAAAACTTTAGTGATGTTCATCATGTGGTTAATGTAGGAGTGGAATTATGCACATCTGTACAAAGGAATTGGGTGTATGCAAATATACTCCATACAGCAAGAGTCATTCCAGGACTGAGCCTGACTCTGACTGTGCTAAACTCAATAATTTGCAAAACTGGAATAGTACAGCACTGGGGTGAAAAACAACAGTGTTCTCAAACAAACCATTACTACATTACCTCAGAGATCTCTTTAGGGATGGTTAGTGCAAAAATATACAGCCTAATAGCAGTTAACACTTACTGGTATGTCATCCTTTATCCTTCCCAAAGCACTTCACAAGCCTTGACTAATTAATTAATATGTATAACTCATCATTAGACAACATTGCAAGAACTCGGTATATGATTCTCTAATGGCTGTTACTAGAAAGTCCCTCTGGGAGGCCCTGAAAAAGGTTAATGATTAGTGTTGCAGAAGTCATTAGTTCAGCCTTTCTCGACCAATTGCTCTTGTATAAATTAAAATATCCCACATACTCATAATTTTATATGGATTTATGTCTTCGAAGCATGGGGTTTATATACTTTTTGTTTTCTAGAAAAAATTCTTGAAGAAGCTATATTTTAATGTAATTTTTCCTTATTATTTTGTAGAAATTTATTTTCAGTCTACATTGTCCAGCCTGTAAGGAGACAAGCAAAGCAAAAAGCAGTAATATAAGGGTGCTGTACAGTGTGCTTTTTGTGATGCTTTTCAGAAACAGGTGGTGTAAATCAGAAATGAGAAAATATTAAATTGCAATGTTGTTGCTTTTTGACAGTTTTCTGAGATGCTTTTTAAACATTTACTTTTTTCAGTTAATGATAAAATCACAAGTTGCTTGGTTATAGCTTTCCAAATCCAGGAAATATTGAGTTTCAGCCCTTTGTTGAGTTACAACAGGAAGTCTTTAAAATCTCTACTTTTAAGATTTTATTAGAGAAAAGAACTCCAAACCTCTTTTCTGGGCTTCTGTCTGGGGATTGGGTTAATATTGCTCATTTGCTCTTTAGCATGCCACTTAGCAATAGTGTGCTGAAACTGACAGCTGGGGCATGACAGCATCTTGTTTAACAATATTTTGCCAGTATTTGAGTAGATTTATGAGAAATGCTGACATATTTTGTCAGTAGTGTTTATATTTAAGCTTCTTGTCATATAAATAAAAGGGGAAAATGTGTAAAATGAACACATGTAAATAACTTCTGCTCCAATTTAAAGAATTTCCTTTCTGAGTTTTCACTGAATAAAAATAAACCCAGAAACATACTCCTTGATTTATGCCTACTTCATTTTATGTTAATCATGCCAAGGGACACGTTTAAGTAGAGTCTGGATCTGTATCTCCTTACATCCAAGACGATATTTTCCATATTTTCCTTTCAGTGCCTCAGTTTTCCTGCTTCAGGAATGAATTGGTTTCTCCAGAACTGAACCCAAGTGAGAACTGCTATTTAGGCAGTATAAATGATTAGGTGCAGAAGGAGCCAAGCAGAGCTTGACTTTTAATCCCATGTTATATTCAGCTGTACTAAATCCTCCAGGAGGAGATTTTTTTCCTGTGTACATTAGCCTTTCTTTGGAAAAAGATTGTTTGCGATATTTAATCTCTCTAGAAAGTTTTCCTCCAAAAAAAAAAAAAATAAAAATCAACACTCATAAAAAATCCTGAGTGAGTGACCTAAAAAACATTTAGGAGCATTTTATTTTATGTTTTAAGAAAATAAACCGAACATATTTTTATCGGCAATACTAAAGATACAGAATCAAAACCTATAAATGAATTTGTGAAGCTAAGCCTGTGAAGAAGAATATCATAATCTTCTCGGGGATGCAGACCTCACTTTCAGATTTCGTTTCTGTAGCACAAATGTAGTCCAAAGCTACTGTGATACCCTTCTTCACTGGCAACAGCTATATTCACACATACTGTCTAAACATTGTGTTTTAATGCAGGTTCTGTGCATGAAAGTTGAAGAAATAATGTTTGTCTTTCTTCATGAGATTAAAAAAGTTCTATATGCTCACTTGGCGTTTATAGCAGTTGTTTTGTTTATTTTTTGATTGAGGAATTTAAACTTGTTTTATTTTTTAATTTTAGTTTGCACAACCCCCCAAAAAAGATAAAAGAAAATATTAGGTTAAACCGTGTTCTGACTGTATTTTGTAATTTTATTAAGGTAATTGTATTTAATTACATTACATTTGCACCAAACTTTAAAAAAAAAAAATTAGGAATGTAAGACCAGATCTCTTTGCCAAACATTTCACTCATTATTTTCCAAGTAGATAAATGCCAGAATAGATTTGGTCAATTTTGCAGGTGAAATTTGTAAATATGGGAATATTTGAAAAGACCATTTAGCATGAGGTCTTCAGCAATTCTGTAGGATTTTTAAGATTGCAGAATAAAAATAGATACAGTGAATAGCTGAATTTCTATCATTTCATTGATGATTTGCTATAACTTCAATCCAGACTAATTTTAGTGTTTTATTTTATCCTAATTCAGATAAGAAATAAAGTGAACATTTGGTATAAATTTTGTTTGGTGTAGGGTGTTTTTTTTGTTTATATTTGTTTGTTTTGTTTTTTTCTTTTGGTTGTTTCTGTTTTATGGGTTTTTTGTTTTGTTGTTGTTGTTGTTTGTTTTTCTCTCAAAGAAGTAGAATCCAGTGAGTTCTTTAATAAAGAATTATTTTATTAGTTATTTTGAAATTGTTATTAAAAGTAAGGAGTAGTTCCTCCTTTTTCCTTTCCTTTTCTCTCTTTTCCCTTCCCTTTCTCTTTCCTATTTTTCTTTATACGTTTTTTCCCTTTTCCTTTTGCCTTTTCATTTTCTATAAGAGGGAAAGAAGTAGCAGAGGGACTAAATGATCCCATATTTAATTGGTTAAAAGCAATTAGATTAAAATAAAATTAAAACACATCTAATAGCTACATTTGGCTCCCTGAAAGGACTCTTGCTTGGTACTAACCTTGCCATACTTTTACCACATTTGCTTGTTCAGGAGGTGTCTGCTTGTTTTATGACATTATGATAAGTATTCCTTTCCCCAGATTGTTCGGAGAGTATCTTGGATGATGGCTAACTCAGGCTGCATTCTGCCAGTGACAAATACTAAATTTTGGAAACAGACACTATTCTACCATGATAGTCTGTGACACTGAAGGATTAACAGATTATTTAATCCATATAACCCATCATTTGTTCATAAAGTGGAAAAATAAAAAAAGATCTATTCATTAACTCATGGTATTTTTTGTAGTAATATTCATCATAATGTTCCAATTACCTATTAATGTACGTGTCACACCTGTTATTATAAGATTTGCTCTGTAACTCATCATTGATTAACTGGGCAATCATTTTGAAGTGCTAGAGGAATTATACAAAATAGCTGTCATCTGCTTTCAACTATGTTTAATTTATGCTCATTACAGTTGCCAAGGATAAATTTTTTGCTGCATATGCAAATGTTATGATGCTCTGTCTTTTAATAAATCCAAATAAATATTTTGACAGGGAAAGATTCAAATGAAAAAAAAAAAAATACAACTCATGCACAAGAAATGTATTTTGTTGTTAGAGAGAAAAATGTTCCTACTTTTCTGTTAAGTTTTAACAAATAAAAATAAGAAAAAATGAAAATTAAAATAAAACTCCCCCTTCGCATCTATTACTGCAGTGCTTGGAGGTATTTAAATCTGCAGTTAAAACCCAATTTAAATAATACCCAACATAAAAAAAAAAAAAAAAAAAAAAAAAAAAAAAAATCCAAGCCACCAGTGAAAATATTCATGTGAAAATACATGTTTCATTTACAGAAAATACCCTCATGTCTCAAAAATTACTTTGGACACTGATTCATCAAAAAAGATTGCTAAATTTAAATGTCTCTCAGATGCCAACTGGTCTGAGAGTCATTGTGGTATGCACAACAGAACATAATTTACTGCATTCAAAGGAGTCTAATAATATTTTGTCAAATGATACCCAGACATTTCCATTCCTGTTTATGCTGCTACCTGGGCAGTATTTCTTTGAAGGAAGTATCTGAGGATGTTCTACAAGGGCACCTTGGATCAATGAAGTAGGAAATGTTACACATCAGAGGGTGCACAGACATAGGGATAACAAAGAAATTCCCCTGGTTTTGTCACCATAAAGGTTAAAGAGACCTTT
The DNA here is from genome assembly GCA_013397295.1 of Polioptila caerulea. NCBI lineage: Eukaryota > Metazoa > Chordata > Aves > Passeriformes > Certhiidae > Polioptila > Polioptila caerulea. The sequence continues at coordinate 317,947 of VYXF01009873.1, read as the reverse complement.
AGTTTACTTCAGAGCACAAATATAGCCCAAACTTATTAAGAACAAACACTAATGAACAGTAGGAATTAATGTCTCTGATACAGATTTGAATACTGTAAATAGGCCCAAAAGGAGGGGTTTTTGTAGTAAATATTGACGCATGCCTGAATCTGTCTTTAACATATAAAGACAGAGAGATTTAGGCAAAAAATCAAGGTCTTAACTTTTACATTGATTATTTTTTTCACTCTTTTCTTTTAATATGATCCCTTACTGGGACTTTGATATTTATGAAAATTGAGAGTTCATGACTAGGGGCTAATGGCATGAAACTAGTCTCCAGATATCTGGCAGAAGACGATCTAGGTTATTAGTAAATTATGAGTCTTGCAATTAATTCTATTATTCCTTTACAGTGAATTTAACTACTTAATTTATTCTTCTGCACATGAAAGAGCCTGGTCTATCCATTAATTGTATTGCTTCCTCTTATTTTTGATGAACATATTTTCATAATGTTTTGTAATTTGAATTCTGCTTACTTTCTCCCTGATACAATGGAATTCCAGCCATCAAAGAAGAGAGGATTTTTTTCCTTTATGACGTGGAATCTGTGTTGTCCCAGGAATAGTTTTAACTACAAGAAAATAAACACGTTACAAGTTTGATTTCCTAAACTGCTACTTAGCACTGTTGCTTGGTTTCATCTGTAGAAACAGACATAATCCTATCATCATCAGAAATTAACATTTTTAATCTTTGGTACATTGAAAAAAAAATTATGCTGTTTTTAAATTGTACATTCTTCTGACAGATAATACTTCATTCATTAGGTAGCATCACTAGTGGAAGAATTAGAGTTAATTTCATAATCTACTAGGAAATGAAATTTGTAGAATTCTCAGAAGATAAAAAGTTCTTTAAAATGGTACATTTCATTATTTAGACAAGGACAAACATTGCATTATGTATGACATTTTGTTCATGAAAGAAGAAAGAAATGGGTTGCAAAGTTTCTGGGGAAAAGCTTAACCTGTATCAAAGTGATTAAGAGAAATGGAAAAAAGTAACTGGGCAATGTGCATTTAAGCTAATCTTCTAGAAAAATGTTTTATGATTAGCTAATTCTATTTTGGGGGGCTGCATGGTGACTTAGCTGCATTAAGTCTGATTACTCTGGAATGCTCTTTCAGATAGTTTAAATGGAAAAGAAAAAACATGAATGGCTGTAAAAATAACTTATGCATTTAGACACAAGCTGGTGTTGAATTATTTAAAAAGGAAATTTATGACAAATATCAAGTGAGAAAAAAATAATCCAGTTTTATGTACACCAGAAAATGAGAGAGATCTTTTATGAATTATTATATGAAGAAAGCTTAAGAATTGACAATCTAAAAGCACTATATGCAAAGTAAGATTAAATTGAAATAATACTTCCTTAAGGATGTTAGTATTACACTGATTTAAGATGGCATGGACTTTATATAAGACCACTTTTTCAATTAATTTATATATTGCAGATACTTAACCGACTTTAGAAAGAAATACAATCTATGGTATGGTTATGATTAGCAAAATAACAAATCTAGGCTTATGGAAAGAAGGGTTACTGAGCATCTACAGTTATAATTACTCTGTGAATGTTAATATTGCCACAAATTCACTGAAGTATCTAAAAGTATAAAATTAAAGAGATTAAAATTTGAAAATTTTGTATGATAGAGTCCTGCAGAAAAAGTAAATATTAATCTAGGAGTTGCCAAGAGGGCAACTCCCTATGTAATACATGTACATGAGCTTTGAATAAAAAGATGCCTTCTTCTGGACCCAGTAAATAATACAATAAAATACTTAAAACACCAATAAAATTCCAGCTTCCATCTTGTGGAAACCAAGGACGGAGGATTGAAAGCAAGTTTAAAGGCTGGACGGTGTTGTGGCAATGTGTTATGCTGTTTGTGTTTCCCATTATAAGTCAAGATGATGTCTCAGCTGATCTTGGTGGTTTGCTTCTTCCCACATTGTAATATTCACTTCTGGCATTATACCAGCATGGTGTAAAAGCTTCCTGTTGTGGGACTTGAAGGGGAACTGACTCTCCCATGTAGCAAGAGAGAGGACAAGAGGAAATACCTCCACCTGTACCAGGAGAGGTGTAGATTGGTTATTGGAAAAAATTTCCTCACTAAAATGATTGTCAAGCACTGGAACAGGTTGGCCAGGGAAATTGTTGAGACACTATCCCTGGAGGTGTTTAAAAGATGTGTAGTTGTGGCACTTAAGTGTTTAGTGGTGTTCATGGCAGTGCTGAGTTAGCAGTTGGACTTGATCTTAAAGGTCTTTTACAACCTGAAATATTCTATTATTCTTATACCTGTTTTCAGGAACCATGTGTTGGCTCCTCCTTCTAATGTTTTATATTCATTGGGAAGTTTGAAAGTTTGTGATAAAAATGTCAGAAAGTATTTGTATCTGATAATGTAACATTTCAGTAAGAAATCTGCCCATAAGTTTCAAAATGTATGATTTCTTTTCCTTCCTGTTAATGTTTAAAATTATCTTACACTTCCTTAAAAATTTTAGATTTTCCACCTTTTAATCTCTTATTCTTGCTTATTTCTTTTCTTTCTTTTTTTTTTTTTTCTTTTGTTCTCTTCAAGGCAGGATCCTAAAGAACTGCCCTGTCTTTTAGTTTACTCAGTAAATGTACTGATGACATGATCTGCAGCAGAGTAAATTTCCACATTCTTCTAACTGTGGAATTAACTTCATTCCTTGGAGGTTTCTCTTCATATTTACAAAATTATTTGTTATATTTAATCTCCCAAAATCCTTAAATATTTTGTTTGAAAGTACAGTGTTTTACTCACACTTTTCCAAAACAAAACTAGTACCCAAAAGAAAATGTTGTGCCTAAATATTTGTTCTTGTTAACTGGACTGCTACTTTACCCAAATTCAGGGGAGAAGCCTTTGGTTATACAATGCTTCAGTATGAACCTTTTCATGCATCCTTTAAGTAAATGACTTGGCACAGAGCTGTTACTATTTTAATAACAAAAAAGACCAAATGTTCATATAACTACTCTGAAGAACTGACTCTATTAAAAAAAAAAGATATGAACAAAAAATACATTGACTTTATTTGCATGATTTACTTATTGCGAACTGGAAATGGAGGTTTTAACTTACATTACCATGCTCCAAGACAACATGTACATATTCTAAAGCTGTGTGCTATTAACAAAAGAGAAAGACTTCTGAGTTTAGACTGATGTGTAGCAGAGATATAAAATGATAATATTTTCTTTTAAAAAAGATAATTAATGTTGTTTCCAACCTGAATACTTAAAATATAAAATAAAAGTTACCCATTCTCAAAAAAATTGACTACTCTAGATTATTAGATGTAAGTTTTAAATTAATTTTTCATAATGTCTCATGTGAAATATCCTAACTTTATCTGTCATTTTCAATGAATACACTAATTTACTTTTACATGTAAAGCCCCTCCAGTATTAGTAAAAAGACAACTGCTAAAATGTTCTATTTTACGATAATTATACTTCTGAGAGAAAAGAGACACTTCAAGTAACTGTACCTTGAAATGTTTCAGAAGTCTGATCTGTAATCAACAAATTTTGGAGAAAATATATATGAAAATAATAACATCCACAGAGAGGGACTTTCTGGGAAGTTTACAAATTACATGCTTTTGGAAACTTTTGCTTCATACCACATCTTCAGCATTTTTTAATTAATTAAAGTTTTTCATATCTGCTAAGAAGTTAGTGTCCAAAACTCTTAGCTCAAAACCATTATAATTTAAATAAGGAAATGACCAATCAATCTAGGTAAGATTTTACTGTGTAACCTACACTATATTCCCATGAGCTCTGAATGCAAAAGAAGAAAAGAGAAGTTTTCAAGAGTATAAAGCCTGGAACAGCCTCCAAAATTTTCAAGAGGATAAAGACTGGACCAGCAATAAATAAACTAAGCAAGATTTTTTGAAACCAAGACTAATTTCAAGGACATTAGCAAGCAATATTTACAACATTTATTGAATTATAAGAGTATAACATTGTGTCTCATACAGCTCTCATACTTGTTTTTATTTATCCTATCTTGTGATGCAAGTGAAAACAGAATAGTATGTGATGACATTATATAATTAAAACATTCACGAATTAATTTTAATATAAACACAAATTATATTCTCAAAGTTTTTATTGAAAACTGTGAATAAAGGAGGGAGATCTCTAGTAACTAATTTAGCAGATCATTGAAATATTTTATGTAACAGTTGTAACACTATGGAACTTTAATTCCAAATCTAATGTGAAGTTGAGTGTTTGAAAATTTCTGCTGTGCAAGAAGTTGTGATTTGAAATATTTGCTAATATATAAGCTATTTACACATCTGACATCCTTAATTCTCAATACTTTAATTCAGCTATTGATTTTTTATCAAACCTCTCTCTCCTTCTCTTCCTCAGTGTAGTACTGTGCTAGTACCAGTTTTGTGGAACAGTCCCAGAGTTGTAGCAAAAAAAAAGTTTTTTAATGGGTAATGATTGTTGGCTTTCTTATAGAAGATGAAAATTACCCCTAAAATATACTGAAAGATTGATAATACAAACATGTAGGGAACTACATTATAAGTAGCATGTAGGCAGCTGGCTGTATTATTATGATACTTTCTAAACCAAATTCTTGAGATATTGCAATTTGTATTAAAAAAATGCCCTACAGTGTATAAAATTGAATTCATAGGTATTCAAGAGCACACTAGGTAGTATTATTCCCTTCCAGTCACATGAGATTCTCTTAGTGGTACAAATACAATAATTTAATTATGATAATTATAGGCCAGATCTTGGCAGGAAAGTCACAATGAATAACTTATAGATTTTGCAAACCAATCAATTATAATCCTTTTTTTCCATTGAAAGTTTATTTGGTTTTTGTTTTTAGCTCCAAACTCTGTGTGGACTATTTTTATCAGCATAAAATATGCCTTAAATATAATTTTTATCCAAACATTTATTCTCCGATATAACATAGCTGTTTTGAAAAACTCATGACATATACAATACCTATAGTTCAAACAACTGCCAGTGTCTCACATCTTAGGTGAATTTTTCAGGTTATCAGACACTGCAAAAGTGTCTGAGAAAAATGATTGCAAGATATACCATTGCTAGTATAAATAAATATTAGTAACTTCCCAGTGAAGCTGAAGAAAATGTAAGTGACTCAGGTGAGAAATAAGCAGACACACCATTACAGCCTGAGGCATAACTGTGCAAAGCTGCTTTGCAGAGAAGCTGTGGAAGAAAAGTTAATCTTGAGCCAGCAGTGTATCCTTATGGCAAAGGTGGCCTGCAGTGTCATGGGATGCATTGGGCAGAGAGATGGCAGCAACACTTGTGAGATACACCTGGAGTGCTGTGGCCAGGTGTGGATTTCTGCCACGAGGGAGATGTGGAATGAGTTCAGGGAAGGGCCAAAAAACTGAGTAAAGGGATTGGATTATTTTTCATAGAAAGAAAAGCTGAGAGACTTGGAGAAGACAGAGAAGGTCTCCAGGACATTCTAGTAATTTTTTATTTAATAAACATTAGTGAATAAGATTTCTCTGAAGCAGAATAAATCCTTTCTCTTTTAAAATTAGATGTTTTTTCTGTAGCTGTGATTTTTACAAAAACCTCTGTGCATACTTGCACAAAATTTTGGAAATTGAATCAGAACATTTTTGATTGCTGCAATGTTGCTTCTTTCCAACTACCTTAGTACAAAAAAGTTGGTTTGATTGGATGTTCTTTAAAGGACAACTAGGGCCCTGAAATTAATGGCAGCAGCAACAAAACCAACAGGTTTTCCATGTAGATGTCTGCAGGCAGAGGAGAAAATCTTGGCGAGGATCATATTCAAGTAGTGCTGCTGTCAGGGATTGCCCCTGACAGTAATTTTTTTTCTCATTTCCAGTTGTTTTTTTGTCAGTTGCTGGCAAATATCTGTGCCAGGAAGAACACTGTGAGAGAAAATGAAGTACTCTGACAAAATTAGAGATGGATAAGTGCCAACATATGTCTGCTTATTGAGGATTGAGGGAACTACTGTGCTGGCACATAACAACATAGCATTACACTGAAAACATTTACAAAGAGAAAAAGCCAAGATAGAAAAAAAATATTCTAAAGGCAGTCTGCCAGTTCTTTTAATATGATTTAATTTACTAATTGAGAAAAAATACTAGTGCAATTTACTCAGCTTGCACATGCTACTGCATCTTACCAGCCCTGCAGAAAAAGGACTCTCTATTTGAACCATATGAGTGCTATTAAATTGAAAAAAATTATGATTTTGATACAAACAAAGTTTCAATACCTAATGATAAACACTGAAATTACTTATTTAGCTACACTTTATAACATTTTTGCCCAAGGTTGTTTCCTGGAATTTTGGCTTTCAATTTGCTAGATGACATCCAGACATTTTGAAATCAGTGAGGAATGAATGTATCATATGATTCCAAGTTCAGCAAAGAAAATTCCTCCTCTATTCACATATGCTGGGAACAACTGGCTGCAGAGCATATCTTCAGGAAAAAAGGACCCAGGTGTTTTGGTTGAGAATGAGTTTAATGTGAGGCAGCAGTGCACCATCATTGTGATGGAAATTCACCAGATTTTGGACTGCAATTGGTCACAATTTGCCACAAAGAAATTCCAGGTAGTAATGAAGAAGAAAGTCCTCACCTTGAAAATTACTCAGCCCTGGAACAGGTACCATAGAGACGCTCTGGTATGGTCATCCTTAGTTATTTCTGAAACTTGACTCCAAAAAAACCCTGAGCAACCTACTTTAATGAGAAGTTTAGGGTTGGTCTGGGGAGATGGTTACATTAGAAGATTTCTTACATGTAAATCTGTATTTTTCCATGGTTATATATAAAATCTTACACTAGAGATTTCTCTAATGTGGAAGTCTACTGCCGTGTTTTGTTTTATTTTATTTTAATTCTAATATTAATTCTCTTACTAATGATTTGTATTATATCAGTCTAATCATTTAAAATAGTGTTCTTTTGTAACTTTATTTGCTGATTTGAAAATTCTTTTTTCTTTGCTGATTATATTCAGAAAGTTTGAATCATAGAATTAAAGAATAAGGCATTTCATAAATGGCCTTTTCCACTACCTTTGTCACCAGGTCCCTTGTCCCACTGAGCTCCTAAATTTGTTTCTTGTCACGATTCCCTAAAGAAATCTTTCTGTTATCCTTCACCTTCTTTGCCTTGATTAGGCAATATCTCTAACTCTTCTATGCAGCCTGTCCCTGTTTCCAACTTTTATATGTTTCCTTTTTGTTCTCTGTTCTGTCAAGGGCTCCATGTTATCCATGCTCAGCTTCTGCCTTGCCTGCTTGATATTTTGTCCATTGGAACAGACCATGCTTGTTCTCTAGAAAGCTACACTTAAAGGGCAACAAATAAATAATCTAGGCTCAGGTTATAAGCCACTATTTGCTTTCTTCTCTTACACAGTGATTATCCACATTATCTAAAATATGTTAAGCATTTTAATTAATATTCCATCAATTTAAATGTTTAGTTTTATTATGTTATTAATTAATTGATCTAATTTTTCTTAGAGACTTTAGGATCTTCAGCTAAGTACTTTTGAATACAGATAAATTAATGCATTTATAAGCCTTGTGCACTAAATCTTAATAAAGCAGAAGGCATGATTGCCTCCAGAATCATAAGTAAATAGAAAATAATTCGTGGGTACACATCACAAATTTTTCTGCCCCAGCTTACTGCTTCTAAACATAGAAAATAAAACTGGTAGATGCTTGTCTTATTTGTTTTTAATAGTATTCAGTCGCTCATATTCTAGTGCTTCCCCTGCCCTGCAGCTCATTTCATTTTACTTAAATTTTTAATAGAATTGAGACACTCATATTGCAGTGCTACCCCTGCCATACAGCTCATTTTTCTTAAATTTTAGCTCATTTCTTTTTGTTCTATACTTCATAGACATGGAGAACATTCATTTTTGTGACAACCCTTAGCATTGTTATTGCATGTCTTCAAGTTTGCTCCTTTCTAAATAAATTAAACTCAATTGAGTCTTTTTTTTCTGGAGATGTTTCTGGGTTTTGTTTTTCTGGATTGCCTCTCATTATTAATACTCTCTTCTTCTTCATTTGCTACCTAAAGAAAGAGTCTTTCTCCTCAGTTACTGAAGCTAGAATTAACGAGTGTTTAGCTCCTAAGAATATCACCAAAACTGAGTGTGACCAGGCAGGCCAGGTAGGGAACTGGTATTTCAGCCAAAACAGGAGTGATTGTTCAGTGCTAGTCAGAAAGTCTCCTTGGATAAAAGCATCAGGGAACATGCTTGAATCCTAATGTGTCCCATGGAGTTTAACAATTATTATTGTAGAGAAAAAAATAGTAAGATGAGCATGATATTCTGCCCAGTGGAATGTTAATACAAGGTGACATATGGAACCATTAAAAAAAAAAAAAGGAATCACCATTCAGTATGGTGTCTCCTCCCTGTATGGGAAAGTTTTAGAATTGCATACAGCTTCTTGGAAAGGCTTTATTTGGACTCAAACATATAAATCTGTTTGAGTGCTCTTACGGCATTCATGCTCTTACGGCATGAATGCATGGAAGATATAATAAAAGTGCCAGTCATCTTATATTGCAATATTAGGGAGTCTCTGAAAAAAATTCTAGCAATTGTAAACTCCAGGAAAGGCAAAAAAACCTTCCAAATGGAATACTAGTCATACAGTTAAAAGTAACTAGTGAGGATATGTTGATCATTAATATATTTATAATAAAAAAAATTCATAGCCATTTGAGCAGAAAGAGTCTGGAGTCTAGTCTTACAAGGGAAGAATAATGAAGACTAACAAACATTTTTACTTCTAATATTGACATTAATAAATATATGGACATAGAGGAAGATTTGGTGTCTCAGTATCAGGGACTATGCTCAGTGAATCCACATAGTCACTCTTATTTTGTGGAGAAGCTGTTCCTCGACGTCCTCCCTGCTTTCCTCTTCACAGTATCAGGGAAGAAGTGAACATTGTCAGGCTTATATTCCTGACACCACATGAATTCCTTGGGTGTGCAGGAAGAGCAACTAAAAGGTGTACTTCAGGCCAGAGAGGCAGATGACAGGACTGTTGTTCTGTGCCAGGGAATGGTTCTGATCACACTACAGGTTGTAGTACAAACATATCTCATATTTCTTAATTTCTGATATATAATTATTTAAAAAAGACCAATGTTCTCATACTACTTATACATATAACAGCAGTAATTATCATTGTTTGGGAGGGGAAAGAGGTGTGCTTCAACATCTAGGGAAGAGAGGCAACTTAAGACTGCTTAGCGTGCTGAGGAGGCAATAGTCAAGTATCCATTTGGTCCATGATCCAGCCAAAGCTCCATGAACCAGTTCTAAATCCAACTGAGGACTGCAACTTAGATAGAATTTCATACCCTAATGACAATATGTAAAACATTACCTTACTGAATTTTATTGAGATTTTATATAATCTTGGAGCTTGATACATTTACTGACATTTAGCATTGTTTATTCTATAGGCTTTTGTATCTGTGATCATTTTTTACCTAGGGAACAGTAGTCAGTAACATCGATTTTATCGTGCAATTTTCTTCCTCTTGTTGCCCTACAACAAAGTACAAAATCTCTAAGGAACCTGATCTGGTGTAGAATGGATTCTCTTTTCTTCATCTGTATCTGTTGTCAGTATTTTTTTGTGTTATATTAAATTTATCCAGAGTTTATCATGTGAGTTTTTAAAATTAACTTTAGAAATTTTAACCCTCAATGCCATGTTATATGCACCTCAGTTTATATGATTTAAACAAAGTTAGGATTTATTTATTTTTCATTCCAGCTATGAAGGTATATCTATATGCTTATGCTAGTCTCTTAGTCATATTGTTATGCACAACAGCATTAAGAATTCATTTGTTTTTAGGTGTATCAGGAGCTATCTCATCAAGCTGATAATTAGACATTAGGGATAAATTCCTGTCTCCATGGCCTGAAGCTCCAATTTTTTATTTAAAATTATACCAGAGATGGTTTTCAGACATCTGCTCCTTTTGAGAGTAGATTTGCTATAATGTACATATTGGAGAAAATCCTAGAGTACAAAGTGATTTCTCTCACTCACTGCAGATTTTGGCAGTTGAAGATGCTGTAAATGAAAGGAAAAAAGAGATAGGAAGTATTTATGCAGAAATAAGAAACTAATATAAGTAGAAAAACATATTTGATTGGCATGCTGCACAGCATGTATAGGCATGAGTACAATATGTTTAACTGACATGAAAAGAAAAACGGTGTTACTTTTTGCTTACAATGATACCTGGAGCAAGAAAAGTAATAACCTAAATATCTACCATAAATACAATAGTATTTTAACATGCAAATACCAAACAATGGAAATCTAGTGTTTCTTCAGTTAAAATAAATGTGGTAGAACTTATTCTTAATATTTTTCTTTTTGTCATGTTATTGTCTTTTGTCATAAAGCAATTATTTCATTATTAGATTATTTGATTCTTTGTTTCTTAATTTAACTTAGAACCCACACATCACAGTAATCTATATGGTTATAGACCATGTTCTCAACTTTTTGTGTAATTGTACAAATACTTGTAAGTACAAAATATAAACATATATGTATGTAGTCTTACATGCACTTTCATACGTACACATGTGTTAGTAAGCCATAGGAGTAAGGTGGTCACTGCTAATTTTCCATCAATTAATTCATGGAATGTACTTCTAGAAGCAGTTATAAAATAGATCCATTATTAAACAAACTATATAAGAACGTTGAGGCCTAGGGATATGCCTTTTGGATATCTTAAAAAAAAACCCTTTTCTATAATAATATACTATATTAATATTAGAAGCTCTTCCACCTAATACCCAAATTAAAATTTTTCTGGACTAGATAATTTATAAATTATGTATATACAATCTGTAAATCTCTTCACAGTCCATAGCTCTTTTTCAGTGGATATGCAGATCTGTGACCTCTTTTTGAGCTCCTTGAAATTCCTGTTAGCCTATGTCTTTGGTTTGTATTATGTTTTTAACATACAAAAATTTATAATGTTCTGTTGTGTGGGTGAGAAATACCTGTCCTTCTCCTTACCAAAAGAGCTAGCAAACCTCTTTCTCACCTCCATAAACTGCTCTCTTTCCAAAACTTTTGTTGTTTCCTTGCTACAGACACTTCTTCATCCAGTATGCTACCCACTCAAATCCAGCATATTAATTTTACATTGGCATATATCAACCCATGAACTCTTTCACAAAAAAAGGTGGCATAGTTTGCTTCACTAAATTCAGATTTTATTAATGTATATGCTGACAAAAATGTGTGAAACGGACTTTGCAGTCTATTATGTTATTCAATAACCAATAAGCATCTTGATTTTTTTCAAAGGAAAGAATAATTCTGTCAAAAATAGCAAGACCCTCTACACTCCAAAACTTCTCCAGGAATTTCCTCCATACACAACCAATTTAAACCTCCTAATTTTTCTCTGATTTTGACACTTTTCAGTGTTTATGGATAATATTTTTTTTTTTTAGCTCTATACTGGGATTGAAGATGTTTTATGGAGAAAACAATCTTTGTGTCTCTCCTTTAGAACAAATTCTGAACTTGAAAATCATGAAGTTAAACTATGCTTATACCATAACATTTTACTTGACAAGTTGCTGAAATAACTGGTTTCTATCAGATGAAGTTTGAGCTCAGATATCTATGAATCAGAAGAGAGAAAATTCAGGATCATATTTATTTTCTTAATGATTCCTGCATATTAATGAGCATGATGTGTGTATAAAATATTTTGAGTGTCAAAAGTGAATAATATTTACTTTCAGATATGCACACTTTTACAGGAAAATCAATACAATTACCAAGAGTATTTTTTTCATCTGATATGAAAATCATCAGTAGGGTAATAACATTTTATTTAGAAAGTCTTCTAAACAAAACCACATAGTGTTTTTAAACATAATATGTTGGCCTTTAATCTGTTGCAAAATAATATTGCATTTCATTTTCCTAGTTAAAAGTTAACACTATTTTAAACATTTATGGGTCATACAATTACAAATTGTGTTTACATTCTGATTTCTGATGCAAATTGAATAAATTAGTGTGATTTCTTATTACACTTATATTTTAGTGCATAATGCCTTTCTCTTCCTTTATTTCGAGCAGTTGAATCCCCAAATTAAGATGTTTAGAAAGAAAAGAAACAATAAACTGTGAAAGAAAGACTTCTAAAATGTTGACTTTTTGTAAACCTTTTATTCTCTGTGGAATATGCAATAAAATTTTGAAGCACATTATAAAATCAATATTTTACACTCACTTTAAGGCACTTACATCTGGAAAATACTGATGTAATTTATGGGTCAAGTGCAGATTATTTAGGTCATTTGAGGCCTGGTGGTAAAATGTCAGAGTTCTTTTCATGGTCTCTACTCCTAATTCCTTTTAATAACTACAAAAAGACCTAAATCTTTCAGTTTAATTTCTTCTAATGTGCAGAAAACTATCAATTTAATTTCAAGTTTTATGAAGTGATTGATAGTTCCAACAAACAAAAAAAAAATGTAGAGTATGTACTGACCCCTAAATGTATCACAATTTGTGTTCTCAAGCTTGAGTGGAAGTCTTGAATGCAAAGGAAAAAGGACAGAATATAAAACATGTTAACAAGAGGATGAGTTATGAGCTAAGTTAATATCAGATATTCTCAGCTCACTTCTTATTGTCTCTCTCACATGTCTCTCTTTCTCATCTCTCCAAGAAGGTTAACCAAGGAGATGCAAGTTCTTGGATAGCACATGTGGAATAAAGAAAAAAATGCACAGATTATTATTAGTGTTGCTGTAATGGATTATAAAAATTAGGAATCTGTAATATATTGCTCTCTCATAATTTTACAAATAACATAAAGTAGTCTCTTTTTTTGTTTTTGGTTTTGTTTTGGTTTTGTTTTGGGGGTTTTTTGTGGTATTTTTTTGTTTTTTGGTTTTTGGTTTTTTTTTCCAGTGCAGGCAATATAGAACTGCAGCAATTTTCCAGGTCAAGAAACTTTTCATCACTCTACCAACATCCTCTCTTGGATCTGTTCAGTTTAATGTCCTTGCAGTTATTCAACTTCAAGTAGGATTTTCTTTCCTTCACTAGGTGATGTGGAGTGGCTCAGTCGTTATTCCCCAAGGTCAGAGTTTGCATTTTACACTGATTTTATGCATTTTGCCTTGTGCTTTGAATTTTTCCTTGTTTGCCTTGTCTGATGTGACACGTACACCTTCCCTCAACAATTCTGTCTGATATTAATTCTGTTCAATACACTTCACTAATCTATTATCTATGACAGTAGTGTGAAGCAGTTTGTATGGACATAGAATTATTTTTTGTTTGAAAAAAATCTTACTGTAAATTTCTGTGTTACCTTTTTAGTAACCTTACAGCTCCTTGCTTAATTTTCTAGTTCTAAGAAATGAATTTTCATTACTTAAATGCTTGTACATACATAAATAAATATATGAAATACTAAAATATTGGTGGCAAGAAAATGCAATAATGCTCAGAATAACCAAATGTTTCATAACAATTTTTTTTTTAATTAAAAAATAAATATTATGTAATATAATCTTACATTATATAGAAATAGTTGAACTCTCAGACTCATTAAGAAAAAGTAAAATTCCTAAGGTTATTTCGGGAATCCTAAAATACATTCTGAGTATCATTTTTACAAGACCATGAAAAGATTTTGACAGTGAAACAATGGAAAAACCAACCTTTTCAGAAGTGCCTTAAAATTACAGGCATTTAAAGTCACTCTATTTATGTCTCCGAAGAAAAAAAATTATTTACCTTTTTTTGTTTGTTTGTTTGTTCGTTGGGTTTTGTTTTTAGTGTAACACTTTTTGCAGTTAGATTATCCTTTATATGTAATTTTTGTACTCACAAAATATGGAGACAGCTAGGTCAGGCATTTATATTATGGCATTCAGACACAATACCCAAATTCGTAAGTACACTGGGCTCCCTCTATTTTTGGTGCAAAGAGATGCATTCTTCCAAATCCTCATTCTGATCTTGCAAGGGTTGTATCATCCTTTAACCTGCAGACCTTTGAAATTCTCTCCAAAATTAGCACATCCGTGTATTTTTGTTGCAAAAACAGAAGACAAACATTTTGAAAGTTAAGTTTCATGCACTGAAATCTTATTTAGAAATAGTTTGGGCAAAAAGTTTATCTTTATTTCATGGGGGAAGAAAAAAGGCACTCCAGGGGTTTTCTTGGGTCATCTGCCTTGGTTCCTACTGAGATGCATACAATTTTGCAATTTGAGTGAATTTGAGAGGTTAATAACAGTAAATGAGTGCATGTCTGGAAGGAAGAGAAGAGCAATTGTACAGTAAAAAAGTGAGAATTTTTGGTGTTGGTCTTAACTTTTTTATGAGTTAGCTGGCAGTTACATGTCTGGAGGCTCATTTCTGTGCTATTGCCAACATGTGAACCAAAATAACTGAAAAGGTGTTAAAAAGCAACCAAAAATATTCTGCATGTTCATTCTTTAGCAAGAGAAAAGGAAACTCAGAATCAGAGGATGGGCAGAGGGTAGAGACTGATTCTTCTACTTTGAGAGATATATGGCTATATTTTTCACTCCATAATAGTTTGCAGAATTTTGATCTTTTCCAGGCACAGAATAATTTTCAATTTTAATTTCTACAACTGTGGTCTTAATCTATAGATCCTTTCGCTGAAGTTCACTGAAAGCAATCTAGTTTAGGTGGACATTTTAGCTCCAAGAAAGTCTAGGATTTTTGTCCACCTGTGAAACATTACTTGCCTCTGGCACAACTCCAGTGCTTTTATCTCCATGCTGCAGAAGTGAAGTGGATTTCTGTGCATTCAGGCTTTGGTCGGTCCTGCACTGGTGTAAGGCCATGGAGGAGGAGACTCTGCACCAGAGCCACAAAACTTGGAAATGCTCCGGATTTTACCAGCTGAGATACAGCCTGAGGTGTATGGTTGCATGCAGCTGTCTATTTTTACTTTCTAGCTGCATGAGGAAGGAAGAAATTAAATATGAATTAAAGAACAAAACAAACAATCGGGAATTAACGTAAGTATATTGTGTAAAAGACAAAAGCATGTATCTCAGTAGAGAAACAAAACTATTGCAATACTTCCGACAATGATTTCAATTTTATTTTGACTGACTATGCACTCTTTCAACCTGTCATGAAGTGTCAATTGAAAAACAAAAGGGAAATGAGATCTGTGCCATTGCCACTTGAAAAGGACGAATATACAGCACAAAATAGACCGCTGATGAGAGTTTCAGATCTCCTGTTCTGCTCCCTTAACTGCTGAAACCATCAGTTCCAGAGATCTTTGTCTTTTGTATTGGTTTGTGTTGTTTATGAACCATCAATCCTTACGGTTTCAGCAAAACTGCATTAGTTTAGGTTCAGCCATTCTATTTTATTCTTCATACTTTGTCACTATGAAACCACAAAGTTTTAATGAAACTCCTATGCCATTGTTTAAGACCCAAGAAAGAAAGCCAGCCTTTATTTATTAGGGATGTGGATGAAGTATTTCATATTTCAGATGGTCATATACAATGTCAATAAACCTGCAGTTTCACATACCTATTCTTAGTCAAGTGGGCAGTGGTTTCCAGGGAGTTTAGCTGTCCTATATACTGAAATAATAAACTCAGTCAGAAAAAGAATATAAAATTCATAAACAATATTAGACAAAGAACAGTCTAGGAAATGGAGTTTCATCTATAAATTTCGTGACTGTAAATGGTGAAACAGCAGAAATCATAAATAATAGAGGATTTTATGTTTTGCATTGTGTGAGTTTTATGGAGTTCAAATGGAACATAATAAGGAAACAGCAAAGCTCTCCCTGGGTACTTGATAAGTTGTGGGTTGAATTTTCCTCATTGATGCCAAGTGAGCTTTTTTTCCCCCACTGCAATATTCATATAAACAGCAGGGATGCATTTAATTTCAAAAAAGCTATATATAACATCTAATTACAAATGACAAGAATTGATTGATGTATACCTGATCTAGCATAAGTTCTGTTTCAAAGGATAACCCTCTGTGGTCCAAATATAAGGTTTTGAGAAACCCTTTTTACCTTGGAATTGCATGTATAATTTTTAAAATTTAAGTGATAGGTCTTCAAAAGAGCATTGGATAGACACAGAGATTACAAAGAAAGACAATTAAGAAATTATTTACTAAGAAAATAGGATGAACTGCAGTGATGAGGAACAGAGCTTATTCCGACAAGCTTACTGTCCGGCTCCATTTTACAAGTGACCAACCCCTTCCATACCCCTCTCTGTCTATTCTTTCTTTGTTCCTACTTTGTGGCCTTACCCTGCACATTCCCTCATTGCCTCAAGGGCCTTCTGTAATATCCTTGGCCCTTGGGTTTACATCTTAATCACTGCACACCCCTCGTCTGCCTGCAGTTTCTTGATAGTCCATCAGTTCATATACCTGATCAGGTTTGTTTCTAGGTATTGTCTCGCTTAGCTCTCTGTCTCTGCATATTTTATTAATTATTATTTTCTCTTTCTTGTCATGCTATTTTGACAAGGTCCTTGATTGCTTAATCTTACAGAAATAAATGTTCTCACATGCTGCATGCCTTCATCAATTAATGGTTGAATAGCTTAGGTCCTACTTCTTGCTTTCTTTACCACTGCCGATCGTGTTTGTGTCTTGGTTTGTTTGGTTTTGACTTTTCTCTTTCTCCTCTTCCCCTTTTACATTAAAAAGGTCCTTGACCAGATACAGTAGGGAAGGAGGAAACAGACACTTTCTCTTTCCACATACCCTTACACTTAGTCTCAAAAATTTCTATTGACACAGTGCTTTTAGTAGAGTCGCAGAATGGCTAAGGTTGAAAGGCATCTCTGGAGATAATGTAGTCCAACTCCCTGCTGAAAAAGGTTAAAATAGGGCAGGCTGAGCACTCTCCCCAGGCAACGTGATCCAGTGCCCAGCCATCCTCAAGCTGTGTTTTTTCCACCTGTCCTGATATTTAAATGGAATTTCTTTCATTTCTGTATTTCTTCTTGATCTCTTACTGGGTACCTCTCAGTCTCATTTGTTTTCTTTACCACCATGTCATCAGGTAATTATACACATTCACAAGAACCCTGTGAATTTCTCCGTAATCAAACACTTTCAGCACCCTCAGAGTCTGTCACAGATGCTCCAGTTTCTTAAAAACCTTTGTGGCCCATAATGGTGTCTTACTGTCACTTTATTAAAATAGTGATATTCTATGTCCAAATAATGATTTTTTTTTACACCATCCAAGCAAGGATAGAGTAAAGCGGAGGGGTAGGAGGTAGAAACTTCAAAAAAGTAAAAGTTTGGGAAATTTTAATTTTAACCTGCAAGTGAGTAAACATACCGAGCCAAGTACTGGTGCAGAAATCCCACAGCTGGGTCTCATCCTGCTTGAAAAAGAAATCAGAATACTCCAGAGTTCAGTCTAAAAAATCTCCCCCGGGGAGATTGTTTAGGAGCCACAGCAGCTATGGCTGCTGGCAGGGAGTGCAACCAGCTGGACTCACCACACCTGTGAAGAATGTAGGGTTAATAGCTAGGCTTTTTAAGACTTCTGAGAAACTGCATTGTGATGGTCAGAGAAGTGGTCATTTTCACATGCTTTTTATAGTCTCTGGGATTGCACAGTCCAATGTGGAGTCTTCCAAATGTTATGTAACACATTGGCCACAGGGCCAAAGATATAGACCAAGAATGGATCAGTAGAGAATCCAGGGCTGTCGGCGAGGTCTGTTGATATCTCAGATAAAACAGGGCTGGAAGCTGTTAAGTGTCAAATTCTAGAGTATCCAGCACAGCTTTTTCTGCCAGTATGGCTAAAAGACTTTTTTATCATAAATAGTCATTCCAAAGTTAAAATCATGTTGAAAATCATATCTCCATGCTTCCTTATAGAGTTAGTGGAGATGACATTTTAAGCATCCACCTTCAGGCTCTCTAAAGATTTAGCTGGCAAATATATACACACTATTAATAACTAAATTTCTTGGATAAAGGAAAAAATAAAATAATGCATGGATATAAGCCTAGTCATCACACAAAACCATTAGGTTTATTTATGTAGTCATGCAGAAATGTACATTTTCCTTTGGTTTGATTGAGAAATTACTTTCCACCAACCTCAACAAAACAGGACACAATTATCTCTGAAAAGCATGTGGACATAGATTTAGTAAATAATTACTTATTATTTGAAGAATTTAAACAATTAGTAAAATTAGTTATATGTAATATTCAAAAAGCCGGAGGTATTACATAATTGATAAAAAATAAGTATTACCCATTCTTCCACCCACAATTTAAACTACTCTAGATAAGAAAATAGACTTCAAAATGAGTGTATTTCTAAGAAAGTGAAATGTCTATGAAAATGTTAAAATTAAGCACTTATTTTTTTAACTAATGTCAAGTATTTCTACAATACACTTTTTTCCCCCACAATTAACATTGTCTGATTGACACTTTTGATAATCTTTGGGGGGTTGTTTGTTTGTTTTGGTGTTTGTTTGTTTGTTTTCTGTAGAAAACAGTCCTTTAGGGGAATTTCTTGCTTTTTATCTCTCATGGTTTAGGATATTTTGTGTTAGATATGTTGAAGCACACTGTAGTTATCAATCTATTTCCGGCCTTTACACTCACTCTTCTGTAATGTGTATTAATTAGCAACATCACTCTAGCTCTTTTGGTTAGCTGGTTAATGTTATTTTTCTTTATTAGGAACTGGAAAAATTTCTTCTTTCTCTCCAGATGGAGGTTATGTAAAATATAAACTCTACACGTGTGCTCCTTTGTGTACTTATAAAAGCTTTATAAAGTCTAAATATTTGTAGGCCTCAAGGTAAATATGTTTATTTTTTTAATAAAAGGAGGGTAACTATAAATTTGGAACCAGATTAGGGAAATCTTTGTAAATCAAGTTTAGAGGGACTGTCAGCCTTAATGTATTGTCCTTGACCAATCAGAATACTGTTAATTGAAATACAGATTTGTAGTAGAAGAAAAGTTCCTTGCATGTTTTCTTCCTGAAACATGCACTGTTTAAATTGTATTATTTAGGCAATCTGGATTTTAAACTGAGGGAAATTAATGGCATTTTTAACAATCCAGAGGATTTGATGTAACATCTTTTCTCATATACTGATGATCATCAGAGAAGTTGATCATGCTTTAAATTATGGGTTTGCTTTTGACAGACCTCTAAATAAATAGGGAAGAGCTACCAGAGTAATCACAAAATAAGAGTATCTATGTACAAACAGGAACAGATCTATGTTAGCTCTGCCTACTGTTAAAGCTTGTGGAAAATCAGCCAATTTAAGCACATGTAAAACTGCATTAAACTTACAAAAAATCATATCCCTGTGGTTTATTTTTCCTATTTCATGAAGTTGTTTAAACTCGGGATTCAATAATAGAAAATTTTATTTTCAATATCATTAAGCAAAACAGATTTGTTAGACTGACAATCACAATATTGGTAGTATACAAATTTTTGTTGATAAATGTATATTCTTATGTCATGGACAAAGGCCATTTCTGTTTTACGACCAATTTCTCATATTTCTCAGAACTGTTAAGTGTTATCCTTTTTTTAGTCTGCCTTTCTCATTTTCATTGGAGATTTTGCTGAACATTCCCCCAGAAGACAGGTCTTTTATCATAAAGTTCAATGTTAAATTTCAAGTGTGGAATAGTGAAAGGTTTAAGAATGTTTTTGGTATCAAATGTGTTCTCAGAAGACTTAAGAAAGCTTTGGATGTTTATGGCTTTAAAGTGTAAGTGAAACAGGAAATTCCTCCTGTAATTCAAACCAAAATTAGATAAGTTTTAAGAACTCCAGCCTTAAACAGAAAACAGATGGAATAATCTTGAAATCAAAGATAAAAACCTCTAATAATTAAATGCTTTTGTTGATATTATCAAATGTTGATTGATTGTGAAGTTAGATGTTTTCTGCTTTATTGGATGATCATTTAATTACTTACCTGGTATGGCCAGTAATAGTTCTGAGAATGAGGTAGAAAAAGAGACTATTCATTCTGAAGCAAATGGCTTTCAGTAGAAAAGAATTGCTGTCTAATTGTCTTTTGTCTCAAGTATTATTTTTGCCTGGTGGGAGCATTCTGAAGTGATATGAAATTCTCTATTTGTGTGAAGGCAGGTTTTTTTGTATTACTCTTAAAAAAACCCCAAAAAAACAGTTCTATCATTGAAAGGAATGCATTTAATGAAATACAATTATTTTGAAAATAGATGAAAGATGAAGAACATGAATCCTACAAAAAAAAAAAAAGAATTATGAAAAAAAGGCTTCCAGAAACCCAGATTTTATTCCCTCCTTTAGTTGATCAGACATTTTTTAATAAAACACAAACTGATTCTAAAAATGTTGCTTCTAGAGGAAAAAAAAAAGAAACCAAAACTATTTTACTTTTTTCCCAAATAAAGTCTTAAGAGAATGATAAATAAAGAGAGAAAGTGAACAATATTTTTTGTGTTTTGTTAGTCATCAGATGAAAACATTTTGTGAAACAGAAGGTTAGTGGTCTTTACTGCCTCTCAGAAGAGATTCTCTTCTTTCAGGTTGCTTGTTCCTTGAGAAAAATTGTCTTGACACCTGGGAAGACCATCTGTCCTTGTAGTTCTGTTTCCTCCAAGCTCTTAAAATGTCTTTGGATGTCAGTTTGTGGAATGTGGAATATTACTTTAAATATAGTAAAATATAATAACTTATATGTCCACAGTCACATGTAGCAACCTAATAAATCCTGCATTAAGCTAACAACGGAGGAAACAAAGCTTATTAGACATTTTTAAAACTTTGGCCTGTCTGGAGTTGTGTTTGATCTTATTTAGCAGTTACAAAAATTACATAAGGCCCATACTTATTGGCTGTTATTTACTTTGTTTTAGCTGCTGCATTTTGGTTGCATAATGCTTGTTAGTGTAAAGATTGTTTTTTTTAAATCTTAGATACTATTGAGAATTGTTTCTAATGTACAGAATGAACTATCTATGACCCTTGAGTATAATGCAGTGCAGTGTAATATTCTCTATGGTGTGGCAGCAGTGGACTTCAAAGTACAGGCACAAGATGATTCTGGAATTGTAAAGAGCTGGCCAGTGGTCACTTATTGATGTAATCTTGGGAACTGCAGTTTTAGCTCTAATAAAAAACCCAAAGAACAAGTATTCAAAATGCACAAAACATGTGATACAGCAAATTTGCATGGAACAAGTGAAGAGAGTACAAGTCATTTCTCTACATTTGATAACATGCTGCAAGTGGACCTAAGAGTGAGGAAAAAGAAACCATGAGCACTGCAAACCTTCTGGAAAAAGATTTTGTGAACTGATGACCTTTTCTACACTCTCACAGAGCAAGCCCATTTACTTGAGTACACAGAAGGTGGAAAGTTCAGCATAACACAAGAAAAAGCAAAACACAAATAAGTCCCAAATTATGAGGGGAGGTACGCATATAGTATCCAATAAATGCTCTACTTTGTCACTGATTACCTGTTGTCAAATAAATGGGAGGCCTGTGACCTCCTACCTCAATCCTTTAGGAACATTTTTTTTTCATTTACCCCTTAACTTCAAATTCCACAGTTTTATGACTTAGTTAAGTTCCCAGGTGCAGTCTGAAAGAGAATCCTAATTATTAACTACTTTAGAAAATTAATAGAACGTTCATTATCTACTCCATTATGAAAAGGTCAGAGATCACCAAACAATTCTCTGTACAACTGTCTTGTCTTTTAATGTTAAATTCAGATCTTGGTTATACCTTTGAAACTTAGGTAAGGGGAAACTACACATCAGTAGATCTAACTTTATATGCTTCACAAAGTATTAAATGAATTAGAATGTTTCAAGTATGGAGGAAGTACCTAATTTTACTTTCCCAGCAACTTGCACCTAAAATTTCAAAGATTTATTCCAAAATAAAATTCAGAAAATAAATCGATTTTCATGATGCTCAAAGCTAACTTAAAGAATTTGATGTTTTCCTGGTTTGTGTATTGCAACATGGAATATTTTATGTCCTAAGAGTTACATGTCCTTCACAAGTGTGTTCCCTACAAAAACAAAAACTAGCCAATTTTTTTTCAAAGAATTTGTGTTGAATATTGGAAAAAAAAAAAAAAAGAAAGAGCCACACCACCTTCCAAATACAAAAAAATGTAAAATAACATGGAATAAATCTATTCAGTCCACAGACCAACAACTGTAAATATCCTGCCTTGAAACAATAAACACGTCTTTCTTTTAGAAATGTCTTTTCTAAAGCTAAATTGTGTAATTGAAGGCAAATAAATGTTTAAATTTCCTGTCATTTAATAAGACCTACAAATCTTACATCTAAACTTAGAAATTAGGGACTGACAAGTGGGAAATGTGCTTATACTTTTCTGTTGTCCTGTGAGACTGAAGATTGGCAAATTTTTATCTCTCCTGCTTTTTAAAGCCTGCTTTCAATATGTGCAATAGAATTTGAACAGGATATGTGAAATAGCCATTAAAACTACAATTAAAACTATGTATGGCACTGCATAGAAGGTTGAAAAGCTTCTCTAATGTATTCAGGCAAGGAGAGAAACGCATAGTTTGAGAAAATATGTATTAGCAAAGATTATAAACACTTCAGAAAAGTTTTTCAATGTAACATTTTTATCATGTTTATGAACATGATTAAAAAGCATAAAACCACTTTACTCTGCCTCTTCTGTAACTAGTTTTTCAGTGATAAGAATAAATTAGCTCTGTAGGCACGTCTGCTGTACTCTGACAGTAACTTCTGTGAAGATCAGAAATACCATAGCCTTGTCATTGCAGATATTCCTCTGGAAAAAGATAATCCTAAATAACTATGAAGACGGAGCGTGATTTTAACTCTGTTTTCACTATAGCCTTATCTATTCACTCCAGCACAACACAGACTTCAAAACAACAGGTAATTTGTTGAATTACAGTACATGCTGTCTCTCTGTTCTGTGAGAATCCATTAAGCTCAATTAGTACTTCTGTTTCCATAGAGCCTTTAATAACCCATTTCTCAAAGTATTTTACAAGGATTAACACTGTACATTTTCCTGACACTTACAAATCACTGTTTTGTCATTTTTATACTTCTTTATAATTAATAACATTATAAAATTTAAGTTCTGAATTATCTTGGGGCAAATAACTTAGTGTATTCAGGGTGCTTAATGACATAACAAAGCTCTGGTCAAAGGACTTCTTCCTCCTACCAAGATCAAAGGTTCCAGTAGAAGCATCAGGCTAAAATTCCATCAGCTATCTGAGAGGATGTTGAGAACGAGTAGGTAATTAAATTAATTAATTCAGTTAATTTTATTTTTCATATGCATACCTGAGTACCTGGGGATGTTTTGATGGGTTAGCAGTGTTGTTGGTATTTTTTTATTATTTTTGTTTGAATTTTTCTTTGTTTTTAAAGGCAGACATAGTACTATAATGACTTTGGTCATTATAACAATATGGTACTATAATGATTTTCTGAGACTTTCACTCAATTGTCATACCTGACAAATGCAATGAAAACCAAAACTTGCCTCACTTTCAGCAGCAGTAAAAATCTGTA
This sequence comes from Polioptila caerulea, assembly GCA_013397295.1. NCBI lineage: Eukaryota > Metazoa > Chordata > Aves > Passeriformes > Certhiidae > Polioptila > Polioptila caerulea. The sequence continues at coordinate 294,124 of VYXF01009873.1, read as the reverse complement.
TTCTTGCACTACTCTCAGTAAATATTCTCTTTCAACAATTTATGTAGATAAGAATCAAAAGACTATTTAAAGGACATTTTGTGTATACAAAATCTCTACATTACTTTCAAAGTTGATTCTACTGTACCTTTCTGATACTGCCAGTGAATTTGTTTTTTACATGAAAGGTAAAATATTTTATTGCAAAACTCAGATAAAAAACAATTAAATCACACTGTCCATTAGAAAACTTTGATAATATATAAACAAATACAGAGGGATAAAGTATATAGCAAATGTCTCACAGAGTACTGTGGTTTATCACACATTTTGTTGGAATTTTGAACACATTCTGATGAATTCGTAAAAACAAAATACAGTAACACATCTGTTTTCCATTTGATCATTGGCAGGCACATGATCATAATTTATATATAGAAAATTTTGTGGAGTATTTAACAGATGTGAAGAACATTCATGTGTCTTCACCCTGCTCATTCACTTAGGGATGACAAGATACACAGCTGCAGTATATGATTGCTTAAATTGGTAGATGATGGCACCTCACTCCTGTATATGATGTGCAGAAGTACTTCTGCTGATCTGAGAGGCGTAAAACAACTTGTATATTCTGTTCAAAGTCATAGGTTTTCGTTCTGTTAAAAGGACCAACCAACCAACCAAACAAACAGAAAACCAGAAACAATCAACCAAAACCAAACAGCTACAACAACCAAACAAACAAAACCCCCAAGTACCACCAAAAGCCCCCCAACTCTATGTATGGAGCTGTACCTACATGAAACTTAGTAACTTTTGTAAAATTTAGTTATGCTGGTTGTCTCAGTTTTAGTAGATTTTATCTTAAACTCAATAAAGAGATAATTGATTTTGTAACTTGATGGTGCTAGTCTTGTCTCAAAGATTTTAGAGTTACTGTATCCAGATACGTATATTATATTATTTCTTTATTTTCTGCAATCTGCAAATAAAACTCACACAGGAATTGAAAATAAAACTCAGACAGGAATTTCAAGACTAATCAGTATTGCTCATACTCTTTGCTGGTGTAATGGTAGAATAATAATTGACTCCAAGAGGAACATAGTTTGATAACAATGCATTTTTCAGCCCTTCTCTCCCACCTAAATCCTGTATCCTTTTACATATCTGTTTCTGTAAAGAATATGACTGTAAGCTCTGTATCTTAAATTTAAATACATCTGCCATCTGACTTACTCATATAAAAATCTACTACAGTAAAAGAGCCTTCTGATTCATAATTTAAGGAAGCCTTTGGAGGAAACTATTACATTTGTCTCTAAATGATTAGTGATAGGAAAGCGATAGTTATTTCAGATTGCCTCTGGCAAAGAAAAATGCAATATAAAAGCACTACAATCTTAAAGAAATGCATGTAAAAAGCTAAAATAATGTATCCATTACATTACTATTTAATTTTTCATGAAACTTCTGCAGATACTGTAAAAAAAATAAGTGAAGTTTTTCAGTCTTCAAAGCTGTCAAATTGTAAATGATGACAGAGCATTGCAAAACCTAAGGGGTAAAAAAAAAAGAAACATACATCTTTGCACAACTGTGGCTAATAAAAATAATGTTAAAATGTAGTACTTGCATCAAAAAGTTTATTTTCTGATGCCTTGCAATTTCTCTGGTGAGTGTCTTCTAATAGAGTAAGACATTATTTTTTTTTTTTTAATTTTCTTTGTAGTTATATTACCTACTAAGGAAAAATTTACAAAAGCAGTGGACTGTGAGGTTTATATCTTGCTTCAAAGACCACTCAGTCTCCAGATTGAATGAATAGGTTTTTATCTTGAACCATGTGTTAGAATTAATTTCTGATTTTAATGAAGACAAATAGTTGCAAATTTTTAAGTGAAATTTTGGTATTTATAAATGAAGCTTTCAGGAGAACAGAAAGATAAATGACATGCACTATCTAAATATTTTTTTCTATACATCATCGTGGAATGAGCTGGGACTGAAATAGTCAATGATAACTTAAAAGCTGCCTAACAATTGCTTTTAAAGTATTTATTAGGGTTAAATAGTTAAATATAAATAAGGGCAACTGATAAGGGCAATGTCTGTAATCTCCAGACAAATAGATATCGAGAAAGCAGGGAGTTCCAATGGAGATATAAAGCAGTGCATTGTGGTAGTTCAAAAGGAAGTTGAAGAATTCAGTAATTGAATATGAAATGAGTCTAAAATGACAGAACCAAGATATAGTCAGACACTTTAAAAAACAAAAATATTCCATACTTTTTTTCTCCTTGTTTGGCTGTCTTTTTTAAATTGTAGTTGGCTATATCATCTTCTGCGATTTGTCAAGCCTCTCAACTTCATATGGAATCTAAAATTTTAAATTATTTTAAGTAAGTTTAATGAACTAACAAATTGTGGGTAAACCCATAATGATCTAAGTAGTTTGGAGTACTGTTTTATTGCTTTTCGTTATCTGTTTAAAGCCCTGTTTGGCGGTAAGAGACATACTCCTCACTCTCAAAATAAGGATTAAGAGCATTATCTTCATCATCTGCATTTACCTCAGTTTTTAAAAGATTTGTGCTTTTATTAAGCAGTCTGAAAATACTTGTTTCCTTTAAGAGTGAAGAATCTCGGCATTTGCCTTAGAATTGGTCTTAGCATTTGTCTAGACATTTACAGTCTGAATCAACATTTCACGCTGCTTCTTGAATTATCACTTTTATGTCTGTGTATGGATACTGATGCCTTTCTAAGGGGCTGCTTATTGGAGTTTACTTTTTATTTCTGATGAACTGGAAAACCTTCCTAACAAACAGCTTTTATTTAAAGTCCAAGTCACTTTAATAGATGGTGAAGGACTAGAATATAGTCATGCTATAGATGCAAATTATTCACTGGCTTTTACAATAGATTGACATCCACTTAAATTCGTGTTCCACTTTTGTTCGATTGCACTTTTCCTGCTCCACTTCCACCCAAAGAAAACTGAAATAGGGTAAAAATGCTGCCACTGAGACAAGGAGCAGATTTCAAATCATGCAGAAAGGAGGACCAACAGGCAATTAAGTGTAGATGGCTTCAAGATTGCAGAGGATACAGGGCACTCTCTTACAGATAAGGCAGAAACAGGGATCATGGATCTGGTCTCCTGCAGGGAATTGATACATAACCAAAGGTTGTGTCACTTGTTCTTCTGTTACTCCAGTTTTATTTCTCTAAAACACTTCTGTGTTTTGCCAACAGTACACATTTTGTAGGGAGACAATCCTACATCAAAATGAAACTAGCCTCTTATGGGCCGTTTACAGATGAAAGGCAGAAAAAGTTCTGTATCTTTATTCATAATACAAATGGATTTCATGTAAATTCTTTATTTAGAGTGTTTTTTGTCTTTGTACATTTGTGCATCTAATAATAAATGAATGCATTTCTAGCAGCCACAAGAGTACTGTTTTGAATTACTGAAAGTCTGTCTCAGCAAAATGTTTTTTTCTATGCATCATGAAATGCTTTGAATGTATGACTTTGTGCAATCTGGAAACTAAATTGTCAAAAATCAGTATGGAGAGATAATAATTTAAATAAATCAGCTTTTTTTCTGCTACCTATTATCTGCTTCCTATCTGGACACTTCAAGTCCTAGTCAAAGACTTAACAGAATTTTAACTTCTATATAATAATTTTCAGTATCCATCTGTAATTATTTCCGCTCAGATTATGTTGCTTCAGAAATTGCTGTCATTTTTCTACATATGCACATGCACAGCTGCTAGAGCTACTAGTCCTTAAAAAAAACCCCAGTGCCTAAATATAAAACCTGAAAAAGAATTCATAAACTTAAATTTGTATTAGAGAAAATCTTTTTATATTAACATCATATAATTTTTAAATATTTAAATATTTAGAGCTTTAATATTTAAAGTTTAAAAAACACATTCAATAGTCTCACCTCCTAAACTTACCTGCAAGATAAATTATTTTAAATAGAATATCATATCTTTATTACAGAAGTTACAATCTCCTGTTTGCTGTCCACTAAACAATGGAATTTGTGTTTTGAAGGCCACGATGTTAAATGCACATGCAGAACTATTTACTACAGATCACCTTGCAAACACACATTTCTTGGTAAAACTAAGATGTTTTGCACAGCATAAAGACAAGTCTAAGAGATATGACTGGAAATATTGAAATTTGTTTATTGCTACTGTCTCATTTTGTAAGCAGCAGGAAATCTTTAATTTCCAGAAAATATAAGAATTGTATTTGGATTTAACAAGAAGTATCTTGTAATGTTTTACATAAAATACCTGGTGGCCTTTTTTATTTTTCCTTTTACTGTTAAGGAAAAAGAATTAAAACATTAAGAGATTTATACATTTCATTTTATAAATCTAGGAGAAAAATTTTCTTTTGAAGACTGTTTGGAACAATTAAATCTTATAATTTCACAAATATTAAAACACAATTTTGGAACTTTTTTTAATACATAGAGTCATTATATTTTTAGCAGAAAATACACTCTCTCAGAAGAAGTATCCAAATCTCTATTTTTTTTTTTTTTAAATCTGCTTCTACTCATTGTCTTCATAGTAATCATTACCCCAAAGCAGAATCTATACCGTCCCAGACCTACCAGAGCTTCTAAACCAGCCTTTGCCATCTTTGCCATTATAATTTCTGTGGGTTTTTGCAGTTGCCACCACTCTTGACAGATCAGGCCCTGAAGACTTAACTCAAGTTTCTTCATAAGGAGTGAAAAACATAGTTAGACACAGGCAGGAAAACTGATGTTTATTAAAATCAGTGTTTTCTTCCACGTGACTTGTTAAGTGAAGTGAGATGACACGATTTGTTGGATGTTGGACATAATTCCTCCTTCATCATACACCTTCCATTACTGGCTGAAGCACAATCTGATCATCTCCCTGTCTAATATGATAACAAACAGTTCTGTATCTGCTTCCTTATTCTCATTTGGGACAGTTGGCAGCAGGATCACAAGTTCTCAGTAATGTGAGACTTACCGAGTTTTCAAGCAGTTCTTGCCTTCTGGCTTTCAAAATTTTCCTGAGCACTGGATGTTCTGCAGACCTCAGACAGCTTCATGTTTTCAAATAAAGTTTATTGGCCATTGGTGATCAGAGTTATCACTGTTATCTACTGAACAGATGTCACTGCAAGCCAGCCTTTGAGCTTTTTCTTCAGCTTCTCTCATTGTAGACATCACCAAGACTATCATAAGAGAAAAGCAAATAAAATTGAAGACTCACAGTAACTACAAAAGTATGTGTCTTTATAGTCTAGTATGGATTGTTTTTCCTAAATATTAATTTCTAGTCACTTCATAATAAAAAATTTTCTAATAGTCCATCTGAGAATGGATCTTGAAGAGATGTCAAAGTTTGCCATCTAGCTGAAAATAATTCACCAGTGTTTGAGTATCTGAGCCACCATTTCCCCACTGGAAGATTCCCATCATAGATTTGGTTTGGGGTTTGTTTTTTTTTCCTTTTCAACTACTTTTTCACATGAATTAAGAAAATAACACTTGTAAATATTAAATTGGACATTACTGATGGGTTTTGCTTAATACGATTTACATATTAGAAATCCACAGCTTTCTGTAACACAAGATGACACCTGAGGCAGTTTTTTTGGTGAATTTGCTCCAGAAAAATCCAAAGTAAAAAATATTCCAATAGCAATCAATGACTAAAAATAATTAAGCACACAGGGGAATAGACAACAGGGTCTTGGCAATGTTATTCTCTTATTGTTTGTTCTGCCAAACAAATTCAGGCTTGAGGGATTTTGGATTTGTATCAAATATTTGGAAACAATCCTGTCTATTTCCTTTCTGCATCTGATTCTCTGCATGTTATCAAATAGGGCATAACATCTGAGAATTCCTCTCGCACACTGATATTTTTTGGGCTTAAAAATTAGAAATGGTGAAAACATAAATGACTTAGTTGCTTCTGAAAGCAATATTGCCAGAATAAAAAAGAATATTTAAGAACATGTGGCAAAAGAAATTTTATTTTAAAAGGTTTAGTGTGAGTAATCAGTTTATGGAAATAGTCTGGAAACTAAGCTACTTAAATGCAGAACTGATAATATGCATTTCTGTACAGAAACTCATATAAAGGTCATACTCACAAAAATGATGTTACCAAGAGATGTTTTGAGCTGTCTCCCATAAGAGATGTATTCCTGAAATACTAGAATTCCACTTTTATCTGCTACTCTCTCAATATTAAAGTGCGGTATAATAAAATAAATAAATGGAAAAATTGAGGCTAGTACAGAATTTTTCAGTCCTCTGGCTAAAATATTTGACTTGTCTACGAGCTACTGTTATCTGTTTTAATCTATAGTTTGGGCTTTCAGTAATGAAAAGGCATTGAACAAGTGGGGAAGGCACTCATTATTATTTGTTTTATAAAACTAAATAAAATAATAATTGAAGTGAGAAAAAAATTAAAATGTTGAAGAATAATTTCTTATTTCTGTTCTTCCCTAGATGAAATAGATAAAACCTTATCCAAGTATATGTTTCCATACTTATACATAAAGCTTTATATGAATATAACTCCAAATATATCTGTCCAGAAAAGAATGTGGAAACTTGTCCAAATGTAATAGCTGACTTTCAACAACTATACTCAGTCAAAGACAATTCAAGGCTATATAATTTCTGGGTCATTAAATTATTTTAAAATTTTCATGTAGCAAGGTAATCAGTACCATGGAGCATGAGAACAAGAGAGGAACAGAAGTCTCAGTTGCTAAAAGCAAATAAAGAAAATGAAATCTTTTCTTCTGTGAATAGCAGTATTGTTTGGTAACCTGCAAAGAAGTAAATAGTTTTCCATTTCTGTGAAGATGGAAAGATAAAGAATAACTGCTGTTGGAAGAAATAAAGACTTTCCTTAAAGGAAGGGCTTCATACATTAAAGTGTATTCCTGAAGAGTAAGATACAAAATATCAAATGATCATAGCAGAGATCAGGGTTTTTTACATGCTGTGTGCCTCAGCCATTAGTGCCAGGGGTAATTATACACTCCATGTTAGACAGAAAGATAACAAGAGTTGCAAAAGATTTTTGTTGCTAAAAGGTAGATTTTTTTAAAAAAAATTAAAGCATGTTTTTAAAGATTTTTTAATATTTGAGCTCAACTCTTATATTAAGTTGCACCCACAAATACCTTCTTTATAGTAAGCTAAAAAAATTTTAATTACTGATGTATATACATCTACATCTACATCTACATCTACATATACATATACATATACACAGATATGAAGACTCTCAAGGTTATCACAAGAGAGATAATTTAGAAGGTGTATAAATTCTGTCCATTTGTTTTCAAGACCTTTTCTTCACCCGTGAAAGGAAGAGAAGCAAAAATCTTGTAACAGCATTCTCTCCTATAAAGCTTGGGCAGAGTTAGAAATCACTGCATTATTTTAAGCAGTCTAAGAAACTGTAGCATAGATTCACTTCATCTCATAGCTGTTAGCTTTTGATTTAAGGTGGCTTTATCTTGCCAGAAGTGTAAAACACGAATGAATAATGGTGGATGGGCTATGATGTCATACAGAACTAATGGCTATTCAGCTGAAAAGTTTAATTAATATTGCACATAAACAATTTTACCTGTCACTGTAGTTCTGACCTTGTAGTTTTCAGGTATGGGCAGATAAGTTAGGAAATAGGAATACACAATCCAGAAGTAAAGATATTTGTATCCTTGACATGTGACAGGACAGCAATAAAGGTAATTGAAATATATGATGCATTTGGCATTGATGCAGATACCTAATTTTGATGGTGTAGGAGAATGACCGATGTGACATTTTACTCATTTTCTTCAGCTGGAGCTTGTACAATTTCTCAAGAGTAAATGACCTTACACTATTAGATAATATAGTCTTGACCCTGACTATCATGGAGGCTCAGACTGTGAATATGCAGTCAGCAAAACAGCACTACTAAAAGTTAGTTACATTTTACTGTGGGGCAAAATGAATCAAAAGTTTCAGTGATAATGTCTGATGGCCTTGACACCCTCAATGTTCCCTCAGCTGTTTCTGTTTCTGTTCCATCTGCTTATATCATTTTCTATGTTTCTTAAACATATTTTCACTGAGATGCCACCAGCTCATCTGAGGGGCTCAGCTGTGCCCCATGGTGGGTCCCTTGGAGCCACCTGGAGCCATCTGTGTGTGGCTCCTCACAGAGGACCCCCCTCAACCCCTGCTGCCAGTGCCTGGGCAACACTATTTCGGTCAATTCACTATTTTGGATAGCTAAACACACGATTAAAGGTCTGTATGCATTTATTTCCACCCAGTGTTTGATTCAATAAGCAGTCTCAGAGGACACCCACCTTATGAAGCCTTAAAGAAAGGACTGGAAAAATGAGGTGAAAATTCCTCCTATATATACACCATTCACCCATGAGAAACAGAAATGTAGAACAGAAGACTCATGAAATTAATTTACAACTTTTAACTAAAACTACAGAAATTTCTACTTTCTATAACTCAGGAGAGTGCCTAAACTGAAAGCTTATGTCATATTACAGGTCAGCTGATTTCAACTTGACTTACTGGATGTGACATTTTAATAAAAACTCCTTGTTCAAATATTCTTTTTCACTGTTTTAACTCCACTAAGTAGATTCGCTGTAAATTTTTCTATTCACTGTGCCATCATGAGTCTAGAATTAGGACTTTGGTGTCTTTCAATAACTTAAAAATCTAATGTAAATTAAATGAACATCTTTAAAATAAACATAAAAAAGATAGACCAGAAAGAATGCAATGCCAGTGCATTACTTTTTGGCTTAGCAAGAACTTAAAAGACTATTGCTTCTTTAAGAAAGATTTTTATTGTAAAACATGGTTTTCCTTTTAAATATTGTTCTGGAAAAAAAGTCCAACCAACAGGCAAATAATTAATTTAGCTGGTTATCTAATTGAAAATAAAAAGCATACAACTTGCTCCCCAAAACTCATATTTTCTAGGTATTACAGTCAAATATATATTTTTGTGTGATCTTTCATTGTTTATAAGAATAACTACAAACATCAGGTGAGATCACCAGCAAAGATCAGCAGCCATTGTTGCCGTCTGTCAGAGTATTGCCTCTACAATTATGGAGTACACAATACACCACACACAACTCTTTTTTTACTTTTTTAAACTCCAGATCTTTAGCATCCATAATGAACCAGTCTGCCTTTTGGAGGCTCTGTTTTAGTAAAGAGGGTTAATTTTACAGCTGTAATCCTCAAAAAAACAATAGTTATGTCTAAAAAATGTAAAAATGGTTACTTTAACTACCAAGTATTTTTACCTACCGCAACGTTTTCCTTTAGCATATTCCCAATATTTCGGCAAGGATTTTTGTGGCAGGTGGACCCTGGCTGGATGCCAGGCATCCATCAAAGCTACCCTGTCACTTCTCTCCTCAGATGGTCAGAGGAGAGAAAGTGTAATGAAAAGCACATGGGTCCAGATTAAGACAGGGAGAGATTGCTTGCCAGTTACAATCTATCTAGACCCTGATTTTTATTTTGAAATTCATGCCCTTTTTTGGAAATAATGACATCACTTTAAAGGAAGCTAGATATGTTTTCGGGTACTGTGTGTTTCTCTTAACCTGTAACACAAATATTACGTAAATTAAGGTAACTTTTGCAATAAAAAATAATGGCCCCCAGTAATGAATTTTTGTAAGACAAGCAATCTGGGAAAAAAAAAATGGGAAGAACATTATATGAAATAATATTTTTCCATTTTTTAAATGTAGCAATATGAGTATCTTCACTGTGAAAAAATTAAGAATTAAATTAATATTATTCATAATATCTATAGAAGATATTACTATTTTGTATCTTATTTCTTTTGAGAATAATGCTTTCTAATCGAAATTTTCATTCCTTAAAAAGTTGCCTTTAAATGACACTGAAAACAAATAAAGCCATTTTAAAAACTCAGAGAAGTTCCTTAATCCAAGTGGTGGACTTTGTGCATGTGTTTGTGCATAAAAAATTGCTTAGTAATAAAACGAACTAATAAATGAAGTGAACTTCTGTAAAACAAGTTCTTGGCCTCTCAAGTGAAATTCTTTGTCAAGTTAAACTGACTAAAGATAAATTAGATCCTGGGCTTATCAAATGGCTCATCCTTACGTTGTGTTATTGGCAAGAAACAGCTGAAAGTCATGGTATATAATTATGTGTTGTATCAAGACTTCTCTGGTTCACTAGTTTTGCTGGACTGTTGTCTCAGTAAAGGTTTCCAGTTCTTAGTACCTTGTGCAATTGATTTTTTGTTTTTCATTTCATTTCTGAATATAAAACACCAAACTGATGTGTAGCAATACTGTACTTAATCCATATGCATTCTAAGGTGTTTTAATGTGCCTAAAGAACTAGCTTAAGAACCAGTAGAAACAACATATTTTAGGATCTATTTTGCTGTAGAAATAGTTAGAGCCCAAGAATAAGCCCCATCTTGCTTTGGCTAAGTTATCTGTTTCATAATCTTCTCTTCTCATCATTTAACTGTTCAGCTGCCTAAATAAATCTACCTAATATCATTTGATGAATGCAAGGATGGTTCAGACATCCACCTGAAGTTGACAGCTACAACATAGGGAACTTTTTTTTTTTTTTTTTTTTTTTTAACCAGTGAACGCTATCAGGTTAAAATAAGCTGGTAGCAATTACTGCCAAAGTAAAACTAGTAGATAGTACTTAAATTTGGGCAATCAAATCCAACCCAAAATACAATTGTAACTTCAGATTTATCTTAATTGAAGGGCAAGAGTTGGAAATGTAGGTGGGGAAGACAATGGAAAGGAAGAACAAAAAGGAACTGCAACATTTGACTTCTAAACCTTTTCTCTCCATGTTTAGAGCATTTATTTATGTCCCTGTACCAATATGATACACCTGATCTTTCTTTGGTAATGAAAGACTTCCCAGTGAACATTAATTAGAATTATACCTGAAAAACAAATGTCTCTGATCTTGCAACACTAACCATTAGGGTACACAAAATCTTGATCATGTTCTTTTTCATATTTTTTTAAGAAATATATATTTATTCTTTTGAAAAGGAAATGGCTTTCAGTGAGAGTGGGAAGAGATAGGTGATGGAAGTAGAAGGCAGAAGCTCAAAATCCCAGCACTGAATTGCTCTAGTTATATTACAACTACTTTAGCTAGGTGCCTAGGAAGTATTAATGTCAAATATTAACAGAAAAAAAAAATCATATATTTCATAAATATTTTGTATTTTTCTATTAATGATTTAATTATTTAGCATTTTTAAAATATAGCCATGCAAATGACAAAGTTCATGTCATTTTATTTAACTTACCAGACTCAAATCAAAGAAATGTATGATATCATATTAAAAATATTATCTTACAAATGAGAAAGCATAGAATTTCAGACACAATTATTCTTTTTCTGTTTTACAAAACACTTGTTATCAACTGACATGTTAAATGTCTTGGGCCATTTGAAATATGATCTGCTCTTCTTAGTGTGCGACCTCTGACATCAGTATAATTTCCATTGCATTTATCTGTCCTGTTTTGAATGTAGTTTTATATTCCTGGTTAAGTAATATTTTTCTCTTACTCTTCCTGTTTTCTACTGCCTCATATACTTGTACTCCTTTTTTCCCTCGGACTCCCTTAATAAATACTTTAGGTTTCTTTTATTTGCATTTTCCTTGGAACAGCAAGTCTGCTAGGGTGGTGGAAGAAAATTTCAGAACTGTAATTTTTTGTAATGTCTGTTTACTTGAACTTGCTATAGCACAAACAGCTTACTCTAATTGTACCAGATAAATCACTGAAAAAAGGCCACTCTTGTCAGTAAATTTTATAACAGCTAAGTTGTCCCCTTTGGTGTTTTAATTTAATTAAAGAAGTTAATGGATGCAGAAATAGTTTGGGAGCACTTGATTATAAACCTGTATCTGCTGAAAGAGAATACAGTCATCACTTTCTTCTAGTGTTCATTCTTTTGGATTTTGTCTTCATTATTTCAGTTTGTGTCCTCTTGAGGCCTTCCCAGAAGTGCAAGTCTCTGAGTTACAGTCCCAGTCTTGACGTCGTGATGCATGTTAGCAAAAACTTCTGCTGGCACAGTGGCAGACTTAAGTCAGCAGTGGTCTGTAATAATAGTTTGGACATATTTCTATGTGAACTGCTTAATGATATTAAAAGCCAAAGTCAAAACAAATATTTACATTTATTTCAGAAAAAAATGGGTTTATTACATGACATGTGTTTATATCATAAATCCTCTACGGGTCTTTGCCTGCCTGTGGATGTATCATTCCAGGAGTTGGACTTTGATCCTCCCTGTGATCTTCCCTTCCAGTTCAGAATATTCTATGACACCCCACTTTATCTTTGTTCTTTTTCTTGGAATGACACGGTCATTCAACTTTTTCATCTGCCTTTTTAGGAATCCTGTAGTTCTCATCCAGCTCTTTGCATAGGTCTGTAACTATAATACAAACAAATTTGCTCTTCAATGCTGTTTGTTTGACACTTTTGAATTACAGATTATGGGAAAATGAAGAAATGCCAGTACAGTTAGAAGCCTTCCACTGCTGTCAGAACTGCACTATTGTGATATAGTAGGGAAACTGCATTACTTGAATCAAGATGTTCCAGCTGATTGAAACTAAATTTATTGTATGCTCAAGTAAACTAAGTCTACTGCATAATTATGGAGAATAAGTCTTATATTGCATATATGAGAAAGTCTAAGTAAAACCTATTCTTCCTTCCACAGATTATAATTTTATACTAATTCCTTTTTCATGCCTGCTTAAAATATTATTTAACAATAAGGGCTTTGGTAATGCTTTGCTGGGTTCGTTCTCTCTAAAATGAGCTTTTGGGGGTTTTCTTTTTAGCAGAACAATTATTTAAGATCTCTTGTACACTGAGGCCCTCTGTCTGGCTGGTACTCGACAGGGACATTTCTTTGGTGTTGCTGTGGGACACGCAAGGACACACATGGACACACTTTCTCGTGATAAGGCTAAAAACTATTTATTAAAATATCTGACTCTAAATGTATAGTAAATCTACACAGACCAGGGATTGGAGGAGAAGTTGGACGGCTCTCCAATTCCATTGCTCAAGACTGCTGCCCATCAGTTGTTTTTTCACACCAAGAGAAAGAACGTTAACAACTTCATCTTAACATAAGCATGCTTCTAATTATAACACCCGTGTATGAGAAAGAAAAATGAAAACATTAAGTTAGAAAGTGCATCAGAAAAGCTTGAAAAATCAGGGTGACACTTTTTCAGTTCTACATTAATTATAAAGTAAAAATGAAATGTGGAATATATATATTTTGGAATGCAGACACTGATAACTGAAGAAACAAACTCATTTGCAAGCATTGTTTATAATTGTAATTCCCTTAGCGCTGTACATAATAGGTCACATGTTCAACAATAGTTCACATTTAATAGGTTTTTCAGGGTAAAGAAAATGCCAACCATTTTCTCAAATATGCAAAAATAGGATGTCATTAACGTACTAATTTCAGGAACGATCAGTGGCAGGTCTTCTGGAAGGCTGCAGCCAACCTCTGAAGGACAAGAAACACATTCAAGAAAGAAAGTGGATGTAACATCAAAGTTAGAGAGAAAGAAAGTGGTACAAAGAAGTCTATGCCTTCTCAGTTCTCTAAATTAACATCTCATTTGAAGGGGAGGAAAAGATCTACTGAGATCTTCAAGCATTTAAATAAAAGACATCTGCACCTTCCCAGAAACTCTATACATGTTCAGAAAATAACCAAAATTCTCTTTTTAAAAAGGCATTGATTTTAGTGCTTCTAATTTTCTCATTTTTTAATATTAAAATGAATATAAATATTATACAAATAGTCACATACAAATATAATAAATAGGATTTTACTGCAAATCATCTGTGCTGAAGTATTCAGTGTATTAGAGATTATTCTGACATTTAAGAAATGCTTTGACTGAATTTCTTTGTTTTTCACAGAAAGAATTAAGGAGGTTTTGATTATTGACAAATTACAAGAATATCATTCTGTAGACCAGTACTTGGAGAACTTTAATATAAAGGAATAGTCCCAGTCCAAAAGTTGTTAAAAGATCTCTGTCTGCTTTATTTGTTATTAAGAAGTGGTACCATTCAAGAGTTTGCTTTTGCACTTGGGAACAAAGAATCCATGTTATTTCTTTACAATTCTCAGCAGAAGCCAAAGACTTCCCTTACATGTTCATTAACAAAGTTCAGTAATGTTTACTTGGGAGGGGAGAATATCAGAACTTCACAAAAATAGAAATATTTTAGAATCCTACATAAGCTAATATTTTCCTAAAAATAGGATAATTTACATTATGAAACTACAGGTATATATTGCTTTATAGTTGTGTAATGAACAGCAGATTTTCATCCTTTTTTGTGACTTAGAAACAAATGTAAAAAGTTTCTCCTTTGTCTGGTTTTGGATTTCATTTGGGATTTTAGTTGCAATTTGCTACTGTGTGTAATGTGAGTCCATCAGTCTATGAAAAGATGCACACTGAGGAAACTGCTGTCTCAAAATAAATTTCCTTATTAGTCACACACTGTGCAAGCTAGTGTAGTGTTAGGAACACTGCAGTAGAGTAAATGTTACAAACTGGAGCATATTTATCCTTTAAATGCAAACACAGTTTTAGTATCTCATTGTAAATTTAGAAATTTGTCCATAAGGAAATAAAATGACCATACAAAAAGAGAAAAATTATTTAAAAAGGAGTAGCCACATGTTAGAACATTTGGAACCTTGACTTAAATTTACAAGTGCCTTGTAAATAATTTGAACTGATTTCTTGTGCAAAAGACTGAAAAGAATGAAAACATAAAAACTACTCAGTAAATTTTCTGTAGCACCAAATGGTTAACTTCTCTTTGGGCCATTAAGATATAGGAATAAATGATAGTATGACCTTCCTTGACTGATGTCAATAGTTACATTTTTCTAAAATACAAGTATATTAATGACCTTCAAAAAGAAATCTTTATAATTTCAAGAGGATGACCTTTATCATAAGTAGTTGCAACTCATTTTAGTAAATGAGTTATGTAGATGACTTGGACAAACAATATGTTTTGAATTCATATGTCAAATATAGTGAAGTTTCAGTAGCTTAAAAATATGATGGAAAGAAATACATATTGCTTACCACTGATAATGACTGTCTGAAGTAGTTCATAAGAAATTTAAAGCAATTTGTTACATCAATTATGTGTTCAATACTGCTAAGTACTTCCAAATTATCTGCTTTATCAGAATTATTAGAATTATAATAATAATATAATAATTAGAATTATTAGAATATTGTAATAGGACAAAGTAAGTAGTACTTACAGATGTAATTACAAATCAAAAACAAGTAAACATTCCCTTAAGAAGGTATATTCTTAAAACAATTTACAACCCATCACTACATAGATAACCGGTTAACAAATGAGTAATCAAACTGAGGTCAAAGTTAAAATTAAATAATATGTTTGAAGTTCAAGTAAAAAAATAGCTAATGTGACAAATTTAGAAAGTTGTGTCATTGTAGGGCAGTGGAATTAAAGTATGTAAACATCAATGCTGGCATATAAGATCAGTAAAGTGAAGGAAAATTACTCAAGCTGCTAATAATTTCTTATTATCTTAGATTCAGAAGATTATTTCCCTAGGACTATTAGGCCGAATATTTACTCCTAAAGTCTTATTGCTATGTCCTTCTTTGGTAATTTTTCAACTCTCTTCCACAAAACCACATACCTTTTCTGTGAGTTTAATCAACCTAAAAAGTTAAACCATGCATCTAAGAACATTGTCCAAATGCTTCTTGAATTCTGACAAGCTTGTGGCCTTGACCACTTCCCTGGGGAGTTTTCCAGTGCTTGAAAACCCTCTCAGTGAAGAAATTTTTCTAAATTCTGAACTAAATTTCCTTTGATACATCTTTAAGCCATTCCCTCACATCCTATCACTGGACAGCAGAGAGAAGTGATCACCATCTCCCTCTTGGTCTACCTCATGAGGAAATTGTAGACAGCAATGGGTTCACTCCTAAGTTTCCCCTTGCCTAAGCTGAACAAACCTCACATCCTCAGCCATTCCTTGCAAGTAACTCCTGCCTGTCCTTCCACTATCTTTGTTTTCATTCTTTGCACGCATGTTTAGGAGTGACAGAAAAGAGCATTTCCATCAGAAATTTTCAGTTACAATTTTTTCAAAGTGAAAGGAAAAGAAATTTGCAAAGTAAGCTAGTGTTTTTAATGTATCTTTTTAATTTGTGCAGGTAGAAATGGTTTGCAGGGATAACATAGACTTTCATGATCCAATAGTTGCTATAGGCACTCCTAGTTTATTATTGAGAAGTGAGAGAAATTGAGGCTTCTGGTAGCTTCTGCTTAATGCCACCAGTGCATACTGGTGCAGAGAAGGACCTTGATGTACTGGCGGACAAGCTGACCATGAGCCAGCAAAGAACTCTCATGGAAAGGAAAGCAGCAGCATGACAGGCTGTGTAAGGCAGTGTTGGCAGCAGACTGCCTGCTCAGCACTGATGATACCATATCTAGTGCTGTACATTCAGACTCCAGTCTGAAGACTATCAGAAATGTCCTCGATAAATTAACAGTAAATAAATCTTTGTTGGGAGGGATCATGAGAACATGTCTGTGTACTACCACCATTACCCTCCTTATATTATTCAGTGTCTAAGTAGTCTCATCACCAAAGCCCTGTAAACAGTGGGGAATACCTGCTTCAGGCAATTTATAAATGATATAAGGAAAAACTACCACAGGATATAAGTTCATTACTCTTATCTAACACATATTGCTCATCATATTTAGGGAAAAAAACCTACAACCAACCAAACTCCACTTCTTGTGAAGCTCACACTAGACTCTGACTTTATGCCCTTCATTTCTATGATTAAGTATTAAAAATAAATTCAAAGAGTATTTGCTCTCCTTAATGGCTCACAGAAATTAACAGTAATGTATATTTAAAAATATGTTTAAATGTAAATTTAACCTTTCATATTAGTAAATTCTTATAGAAAGGAACTAAAATAAGCCTATGTTTTTATGTATTTAAGTCTGGATTTGTTTTCTGTTGTTTTGTTATAGTACTTTGTATAGCTAAGAAGGATTGAATATTCCTCTTGCTTAGGAATTCTTTATTAAGACCATTTCTTTTCTTTTGTCCTGCTTGCTATTCTTTGAACTTAGGTCTCCTCAGGCTCTTCAATATTTTCTATTGACTCTTCTTACTTTAATTTAATTACTTTTTCTTTTTCTGAGACTTTGTAGAAATGGAAAGTATATAGGCTGTACTGAATTATATTTTTTACTTGACCTTTAAATATTAAAAGATGAGAAAAAGTGTCTTGAAATAGATTCAAACTTTAGATCAGTGATTTTCTTTGAATCCCATTAAAAATGTCTATTCTTTTTGAAGTAGGGTTGCATGCAGGCGCTATGAATAAAATCAATAGCAAACGGCAGATTTAGTCATAATACAATAAGAAAAACAGGAATACTTGTAATGGTATACAAGCTCTGAAAGTGAAACAAAATGAGGTGGGGAAGGAGAAGGGTACTGCTTTAAAAATCCAGTTAGAATTAATATATGAATCCTGTAATGAGTATTTATTCACAAAAGATCTGTACTTCAGTCAAAATTTAATTGCCATCGGGCCAATAAAGAAAATAGCTTTATTTTGGTATCTCTTTGCTATGACATGTGGTTAAGACTCATAGAGATAAAATTTCTAACTCTTGTAGAATTTTGTTATGAAAGAATAAAGCCAGAGAAATCCCTGCTTAGAAGGAAAATTTACTTTTTTCATGATCATTCATTAAATAGCAGTCCAATTATACTCTCATTCAAGTTAATTAATTTACTTACATCTCTCCTAGTAACTTCATGTGATGGTTTGAGGTGTCATTATTCATACAGAAGACACTTTAAACAAGAGGAAAAATTATGCATGATTTTTAGTAAAATATAAAGTTTTGCAAGTTTAGGGATTAAAATAATGGTAATAAAATATCATTTTTTTTATTAGGTAGGCAAACACAAATTACTCTTATTCTTCTTTTATTTGAAACATTAGGACTCTGACCATGAACTGGTGCTTTATCACTTTTGAAAATACTCTCAAAGGAACAAAGGAGGAAGCCTGCATAAGCCATGGGGAAATAATTAGTGATGTGCTACTCCACCTAGACATTCACAACAATCTGGGGTGTTATGTACTCCACCCAAGAAAACTGAGGTGGCTGCCAGAAGCAATGTGGGAGAAGGTGTTTTAGGATTTGGTTTTATTTGTCTTTACCATACACTGGTTTGATTGGTAAGAAATTTGATTTTCCCAAGGTGTGTCCCTTTTGCCCATGACAGAAGTTAATGAGAGATTTCTCCTAATCCCTAACTCCACCCATATGCCCTCTGTTCTATTTTCTCTCCCTTTGCCCATCTGAGGGCACTGATAGGATGGCTTTGGTGGGTGCCTGGCATGACGCTAGCATCAATCCACTACAACCTCCAACAGATTATTCCTGCCTGCCCCATGCAGATATTTAAGATAAAGAAGGACATCTAAAATGCTTGGGTTTGGTAAACAAATCACTCTCCAGGTTATTCCAGTACTGATATTTGTCTGTGGCTGAATTTGAACTCTAAAGGGAAAGGAGAAAGCATATTAACAAGTGACGAACACATTGTTCACATAGATTCATGTTTAAAGGATGCTGACACATCCCTTACTCAGTGCAAGGTCTGTGTCATAATTAATGGAGAAAGAACCATAGGAACTCAGTTATTTATGTCCTTGAAAAATTTTTCTTAGCTGACACTAACTCTCAAATTTTAAAACATATTTGTAAAATATTCCAAGAACCAAATGTCCTACTCAGCTAATATCTGCTTTGGGAAATTGAACTTCTTTCTATTTAATTTCACGAAGTCTGTTTTTTTTAAGGTGTGGACATCCTGTGAGATCATTTCTGTGCTCATATAATTCGGTATCTGGTTAGAACTTCTAGGCAACGTGGTATAAAAGGCTGTTTAGAGGACTGTAGGTGTTCACTAACTGTTCACAGGCACCTATTAATGCAACTTATCTCTTGTATTGCAGATACTGAAGAAGAATATATAGACTGCCAGTTAATTATATGTCAATAAAAGGTCAATAAACCACTTTACTGTGGGGTTTTCTGCTTTTGCAGAAATGTCCCCGAGATGTTAAGAGCTCTTTTCCTTGCCTGAGGTGAAAAAAGGAACGTAAAATCTTCAGTTTTCAGGGTTTTTTTTAATTGTTTATTTTACCTTATCTAAAACATTGTTTTTTCTGTTCTGCTGAGGTCTTCACAGCACGACAGTTCGAGGCGATCCCCCCTCCCCCCC
>VYXF01009873.1:231607-272564 GCA_013397295.1 Polioptila caerulea | reverse complement strand
TCTTGGTATTGATTAGAGATGCACAGGGCAGTCAAGGCAAAAGTAAGGATAACAATGTCCATTAATTCACTGTGGTAAGCTACATCTAATCAGCGGGGAGAAAGACCATTTACAACTAGGTAACCAAATCAGCAATATCCTATAAGGCTGAGAATGCTTACGTACTGACATCAGAAACACCAAATTTAGGTGTACAGGCTCTTATGTCTTGATACTGTTAATGTTTCAGGTTCTTTTTTTTTGCCTATGTGTCTGTAAGAATGAATATGGCATGCATGTTGATGTGAATATGTAGGTATCTGTTACGTCACAGAGCTTCTGCTATAGTCCGGATACTCAATGAACCCCTGTGAGTTGTTACCTTTCCCATTCAAATTCCCTTTCATTAATTCCATTCTTCTGAGTATGAGCAAAGTCCTTTCATGACACTGTTCTGTACTGGCCCCCATCTTGACAGTTCCTTTTAGTATTCTTGTATAACATAACTTCAGGTACATGAGAAATCGCAACACAGTCATTGTATTACTGGCTGAACATTGTCACTTCAATCTCTCCTTCTCTGCTGGAAAAAAAAAAAAAGAAAAAATACACATTACAGCATATGTAATTTACTGTTTTGTAAATTTCACCTGATAGTTAACTTCAGTTATGACATTTTGACATTTCCCTAACAATTAAAGTGTGGTAGACCTTTTTCACATTTGTCAGTAATCACTAAACTCAACAGTAACTTAAACTTTGGAAGTGTTTTATATAGCTTTCATCATTTTCACTTTTGAAAACTTAGAGGATCATATTTATATGTTCACTATATCTTTCTCAAAACCCAATGTTTAAATTTATTCCACCTGTTTTTATTTATGAAATGCATTATACTTCAGAAATGAAAAGAGCAATGCGGTAATATTTCTGTGAAAATGTAGATCATCACGGTTACAATATGCTTTTGAGTAGGCACACTGTAGCATGAAAGCATTCAGCTGATCTGTTTGAATATGTTTTTAACAGCCCACTCTTTAGGAACATTTTGACAAGTCTTTCTAACTAACACTTTATTCTCATTACCACAGCAAGTATATGGTGCAAGAAAGTCTGCTACTCGGAATGGTCACAGCTCAAAACAAACACTGGAAACCTGGAACAGAGTACTCACAATGGAGACTTGAATCAGGCCCTGTATGTATCTTCTAAACTGTGCTCTGCCA
Organism: Polioptila caerulea; assembly: GCA_013397295.1. Classification (NCBI taxonomy): domain Eukaryota; kingdom Metazoa; phylum Chordata; class Aves; order Passeriformes; family Certhiidae; genus Polioptila; species Polioptila caerulea. The sequence goes on along the minus strand of VYXF01009873.1, from coordinate 271,359 downwards.
TTTGATGATCTTTCAGTTTCCAAGTTATACACTATCCCATGAAGCTCTCCACACAACTAAGAATAAATTATTTTCAGTTTGGTGTATTTCTTATGATCTCCTCTGATCATTGCATCACAGATCAATTTGTGACTCAATATCCCTACCAATCTCTGTTTGTTGAGAATAAGGATGATAATTCACCAGTTTAAATTATGCCTATACCTTTGTTCACTTTAATTCACTCTAATTTTTTTTTTTTAGTATATGATATTTTCTTCTGAGAATGGTATTTTCTTCAGTTCATTTTCAATTTGTATGTTGCCTTTGATTTCTGACATTAGAATACTAAATGTCCTTGACCTTCTCTGCTGGAGCTGAAAATCAGATCATTGTAAACTAAATACACACTTTCAACATATGTGAACACATCCTCATGGTGGGGTTAATGTATTTAAAATAGTCAGGGTGTTTGTAATCTCCAAACATACATTTAAATAGGATGGACACACTGTTAGGGTATTTTGAAATTGAAGAATAATTTTCAATTTATTAGGAGTGAATGTAACTAGTTGGGAGAGAATGTGAATATGTGTGGATGGCCTTCTAGCTGTCTTGTTTCAGCTAGTGTTCTCAAGGGAATTTCCCAATAAAATAATTGTATATGAATATTGAAAAGTCTCAGATTATTTTTTAGATCAAACACCTTTATTCCTTATATGAAAAAGTAATATAAGAAAATTAGTACACCATGAAATATACTTTGAAGTGTGTAGATTTAAAGAAGGATCACATTCTTATTTATAGGAATTGGCTAATATCTTATTTTAGACTTAATTGGGATAATTCTATTAAAATGTAATCCAAAGATAAACTTTAAACTGGCAGTCAGTAGTGTGGTATTAAAATAAAATTCTAACAGGCTGAGTTGTAGAAATTAAATTTACTATCACACTTGGTTTCAGGCAAAAATTGTGGAAATTGTATATGAGCTCATAATTTTAAATCTTTCATATGATGATGAAAGCATGTCTTCAGATGAGAAATCACAGTGCCTTGTATATTTTTAAAAGGGGAATCAACTCTGTTGGAACAATTAGCATGCAGTTTTATGAATTTAAAATGAGCTAATTTCACATAATACATTTTCAACAAAATATAGCCAAAGGCCTAAAAATCTATCTTGAAGTGGAAAAGTTTTGCTCATATCTTGATGATTGCTCATACAAGCTCAGTGAATTTAGCTAGCTTTGTATCTAGTTTACGTATTCATGCTAGCATTTACTATACCCAGTTCCCAAAGGAGTAATTAATATCTCAACTTAGATCATCTCTGGCAGATGAAATCCTGTTTTTCACATTGCATCTTAAGCTCTTACTTTGCGCAGGTGTTAGAAGAGCAAAAGGTTCATCAGTTTCAATGTCTGGCACATGTGACTGATGCCCAGGGGACTTAAAAGACAGCGTTGAAGAGGCCTGCTCTCACTCACTGCTTACACAATTCCACGCTGTTAATGGTCTCATTAGGCATACTACATAAAATGTGTGACTTAATAATTGTGGCCTCTCCTACGTGCAAATGCCTACATAGATTTGTTACTCTTTGAAACATCAAGTAGTTTTAAAACCATGGAGTCATTAGTGTTGCAGTATCACTATATTGTCACCAGAGAAACTGCTCTAGTTTAAGCCTTGATATTTTTAATTATACATTCTGAATTATATCATAAATGGGCTATGTAGCATCTTGTTTAAAAAAATTCTTATTCAAAAGAATGGAACAATTCTCTCATTTTCTAATAAGTTTAAGAGTTGAGAGTGAATTTACAAAAAATATTTGTAGCAAATATCTTTTTTAAATCGCAGACATTTTGGCTAACAACAGGTTAAATGTTCCCTGTTGTCTCAGTATTCCTTGATAATATGAAAAAAGCTATATTCAAAATTCATCTTTCATATTCAGAGAAAAATTCATAGATAATATGCACATCTACTGTCATTTGTTTTTCTATTCAACATATCCATCTATTCAGGTAAGGACATTTTTAATTTTTTGGGGTTTTTAATTAGTGCTGTTACCAAACAGGACCTGATTCATTATCAGCATTTAAAAAATCTTCTTTAAACAAATAGTAAGTGTGAGAATTTCTGCCTCAAACAAAAGGTTTTAGAAAAATGTTAAGAAACTTACAATTTAAATTTTAAGGGGTTTATATCAGAAATTTTTAAATAGCTTTAGCTGCTGCTGCCATGGTGTATTCCAGATAAATAAGCATTTATATAAATAAAGATACAGAGTATATTTGCCAAAAGAAAGAAAGAAAAAGAAAACTAATTGAATTTCAAGAACAATTCAGGTGCATGTAAAACAGAACCATTTTTAAAATATTTTTTTTCATGTCATTTAAATACTTGATACAAATGTGTCAAACACTTTTATAGAGTGGGAAGATCATAATTTAAGCTGTCAAAGGGTGAAATTATTTTGAGAGGTTTCATCAGCAGGGGGTTGGAAACAGTTTAATGTAAGAGTGCCTGCAATTAATAGTTATATCTAGCCAGAGGGTTGATTTATTGTGCTACTGTTGTCTTTCTTTCTCTTTTTCCCCCCAACTCCACCCCTGCTTTTGGAAAACTCCTTTCATGAATCCAGTGTGTCCTCAACAACATAAATCAGCATGAAGATTTTACAGCACTCCTAGGTATTCCTTCCTATTTTATTTCCACATATTACTAAACTAAGACTTTCAGGTCAAACAGGTTTAATTTAATCTCAAGAGTGTGCATTTGGCAGTAAATGAAGAACATTTGCATTGTATTTCTGATGATTTAAATGATGAAATTGTTTTTGCATATGAACATTGTCTCTCAAACAAACTTTTTCCTATAAGAGGTGGTGTCCAATTTCGTATAGAGAAGAAGATTTTTTTGCACTGCACAGGTTTTTTATCAAATTAATCAAACCCAGAGAGACAAAGAAAAAGTCTCAATGGAGTTTTCATTAAAAGATTGTGTCAGTTAAAATTCTTGTGTGAGATACTTTTTAAATATAAATTAGGTTCCTCAAATATCTCCAGCATATTAGTATCCTTCCTATTACTTATTAAGTACAGCTTCATTAGGATAATGAAGTCAGGTGAGTAGCTCTGGAAGAATAAGTATCTGAAAATTTAGAGTTCTGAAAGACATGTTTTAAGCCATTCCTCATTCTACGCTATATTTGTGTCTGCTAGAAAAAGTTCCTTTAATGGCACATTGATTTAGCTTCCTTGTGTTGAAAACAGGAGTACAGAAAGCAAGTGTCTGAGTACAGCTGAATTTCCTGCACACTTCACTGCTCTCATCTCATTTCTAAAGCACAGTCCAGAATTTTCCTCCTGAAAGATACTTTCTATTTTCAATCAGCACATACAGAGTGATGTAAAATGGTCAGCTTTCAGTCACAACACAAGGAATGGATCTATCCTGCACACCATGCCTACTGGACCTATTGTTTTTTCCTTTTTGCTCTTGGTTTGTTTGAGTACAGCAATGCATCCTGCACATAGAGAGCAATCCTAAACTAGGAACTAGACACTAAATTCAATATAAATGATATCATCCTGTATTTTGTTTGTTTGGCTCCTCTTGGGTTTGGATAGCATTTTGTAGGGATAGCAAAAACAGGTCTATCTTTTTGTTTCTTTTCATTCAGTGCCAGATAGTGGTGTAGATGAAGAAAATCCCAAGCAGATGGAAAGCACTGCTAAAAATATCTTATAAGGCAAATCCATTAAATATAATTATAACCACAAACTAATTTTCTTCTATATACTAAGTTCTATGTACTACACACTGGGTTATATGTTTTAAGAAGTTTCTATGTACCCCAGATCCTCAGATAAGTTTGATTCTCAAATGTTTTGTTATCAGCACTCATAGTGTTTTGGGATTTCTGTTTGTTCCCTCTCCTCCCTCCCCAATCTGATACAGAAGATTTAATTTTCTATTTTGTGTGAAAAAAATCTCATAGTTTTGAAAATTTCACTATTTAAAAATAGATAATGAAGTTTAAAGTGTTTTTGTTTTTTTGCTGCAGTACTTTCCAACAAATTAGAACAACCTTCCTGCAGTTTCCATCAAAAGCTCAGTCTCTCATACTTGGCATGTGAATGTAAACTCTTGTTTATAAGGATTATAAATTGAAAATTCCTCCCATTAATACCGTAGTCATTAGTATTGTAACAGTGATTACTAAAGCCCAATCCTCTTATGATCTTAGAAACAGCATATGATAATATTTGCATAAACAATTATTAGATCCATAAATATAAAAATTATTAGATCCATAGAGATTTTTAATTTGATTTCAAATATGACTAATTCTCCTTGAAGTATGAAGCCTATGTCTTTTAGTAGAGAAGGTTTATTGCTTAGTATTTACAATAGTAATAATAAATTATATCTCGTCATACAGTTGTTAATGATATTTTTGGACATCCATTGTTTAAATGAAAAAGATTTAAGAATGACCTTTTATAACACCTTCATAAAGAAAAAGAATAGGTTATTTGTGAAAAAAAATATTATCAGGTTTAAAAAAACTGCATTAACTTAAAACGTTATGGTTTTAGTAGCCTTTTGACGAAGAATGATACTTGAGTGATTGATGAATTATGGTCCATTATATGAAAAATTGAACTTGATTCTTTGAAAGATGTATAGAACTCACCATAATTATATTCTAGATTTTTAATTTTTCATTTATTTTGTCTGCAAATATATTCTTAATTGAATAATAACTTTTCAATTTGTCTATTAAATTACCTTTTTTTTTGGTAGCTTTAGTCCATATTGGTAATATTAATCCTTTTAAAGTAGGAAAATAATTATTTTGAAGCAGAAGTAATATTTTTCATAAACTGCATCTTTTGATACAAATACTTGTGTTTCTATATATTTCTGAACAAAATTTGTATTTTAAGCTACTGTTTTATCCAAAAATTTTGGATGGCATAAAGAAACTTTGCATTATTTAGCAGTACTTACTGAAAATCAAAATTTTTTTCCAATGGGCTCTATCATTCTGGGTTATATAATACCATCGAAATACTGTAAACTCCTATTTGAATGCTGCCTGTATCAGCTGCCAATTTTTGTTTAAGCTTCACTGCCTCATAACAGCATACAACAGCAAGGGGAGCTCTAAGACAAGTTGGAGTAAACTGAGAAACTTTTGAGAGATTAGAAATCCTGTCAGGAAAAGATAGAGTTTGGAGAAAAGATTTGGAATGGAGAAGGGGCATAGCTGTTATTCACCATAAGTGAGGCAGCCATAGGTGTTTACCAAGTACATGAGAAAGATTAAAAAAAGTGTGGGAGACTTTAAGAAGCAGCCAAGTAACTAAATAGAAATGATCCAAGCACTTTGAAAAAAATCAAAGTCACGTCTCAAGTGAGATGTGCCAAATACTGAAGAAAACCATCTATATATGATATAGTGGGGAGAGAGTGGATGAAATAAATAGTAAATCAGATGTAGCTTGATCTACCCAGGATATAATAGCACCTATGAATTACAAATATAATTTACCTTCAAGTAAGAGAAAAAGAGAAAAAGGCTATATGAAGGGATGTTATACTGACTTTCACTGAAAGGTATGAAAATTGTACTGACTAATTTTGTCTAAAAAGAAATATTCTTTCATAAACATGCCAAACTAGTCCATTTTTCCAGCATTCTTTTTATTACATTTACGATGGTAACTTCTAACCCAAATCAGAAAAAGTCTGTGATCCAGGAAGCAACAGAGTAGTAAAAGCTTATCCATTGCCATTGACATTAGGGTTCTAATGCAAGATTTGAAGAATGGTTCCTGCTACTTAAATTTGTATCTAGCATTTAGATAGATGTATAGTAAAGCACTGTGAAATATTGATTGTATAAAATTATTTTACCTGTACTGATTTTGAATTTATTTTGCACATCCAGCATATTTTCCCCATCCAGCTTTATTTACAGCCACTGTAATCCATATTGTAGGATTTAACAAGGATGTCTTTCCTGATCAAAGACTGCTTTGTTCACACAGACCACATACTTTGGCATATGAGAAATATACAAGTAGAGACATTTATTATGAGTATAATGGTAGACAAGATTTGTTTTTCCAATTTATTACAAATACTGTGGACACAAGAGGCAATTTTTGTTAAGGCAGGCAAGAGAAGACCTTTAAATGGTTAAGAGTGAATTTAGATGTGATAACACAAAGGAATTCTTTACTATGAGGGTGGTGAGATGCTAAAACAAGTTGCTCAGAGAAGCTGTGGATGTCCCATCCCTGGAAGTGTTCCAGGTCAGGTTAAAAGGATTTCTGAGCAACCTGGGGCAGTGAAAGATGTCCCTGCCCATGGCGGGGGCTATGAACTAGAGGGTCTGTAATGTTGCTTCCAATCCAAACTATTCTATGATGATTCAATATCATAAACTATGTGGAAAATGAAAATGTTTTAAAAGTTAAGGCATGAAAAAATTGTTTGACAGATCTGCTTTTAATAAATTCCATCATTCCTACTCTCAATTTCTACAGTGGAAAATTCGTTCTTTGCCTTAGAGTCTTTAACTAACATAAAATCCCATTATATGTGAAAGAACTACTTTAAAAAGGTATATATCTTGAGGTTATTTCCTCATATATCTCTGTAAGTAGGAGGGGGTTGGGTTGTTAGGGTTTTTTTGTTGGGGTTTTTTTTGTGGTGGTTTTCTTGTTCTTTGTTTGTTTTTATTTTTGTTTTTTTCTTTTTAATTTATTTAAAGCCTGATGCATTTTATTTTCAAAAGAGGATTCATTTAAGACCTAATAAAAAAACCATATTTTTTGCCTTTTTTGCCCCACTTAAGCAAGTAAATAATCTTCTGTTTCAGTAACTATAGAGAAAGAGAAACTACTTCAATCTAAATATCCATAACTGAATCCTAATTTTGCTTTACTCATCTTGGAAAATGCTACCTTGGGCCTCTCTGCTTTCCTGTGAGAGGTTATTCTACAGGAATCCTGTTTCTCCTGAATAATTTCAGGATTCTTCTACCTTCTCCTACAATATGGCTTCCCAGTTAGCTCAAATGATGGATTTAGCCTCTTGTCTTCCTTTAAATTTCTTGCTTGCTGCTGTATGTCAAGAGAGACTTCTCTGGCCAAACCAGTTCTCTCGGCTGCCAGGTTAGACACACTGACTTTTGAGCCTGCTGACTTTGAACACTCCTTGGACATTAAACCATTAGGCTCATTTAACATTTCTGTTACATGTCAAAATGTCTGTACCACCAGCCAGAACAGGGAAACTGAAGACTAATTTTTCCTTAGTCACAGGTTCTGTCAAGGAAATTGCTACTAGATTTGAAAATAGAAATAAATGCAAACAGAACAGTCTGTGTAGGCGAGCAGCTGACAGAAAATATAGAAAACTGGGATGTGCATATCTGTTATGTACCTAGGCAGAGTCTTACCACACAAGAATCATTTCTTATAGCAGGATTCCAGAGTTTTCTTCTGTGATGAAGCTGCTGTCAGTCTCGGAAAACATTCCTAGCCTGGCATGGAGATTTGCCTCCTTTTGGCCGCTGTCTACACAACTACTTGCAAAGCCATACTGTAATATTCCATTATATGTTAATACTGTCTCTTCCCATTCTCAATGTAGAGATATTTTTAAACTAAATCAATGCATTAATTTTATTGATATAACAGACTCCCAAAAATATGTTATACATGGAGGGCAGTAAAGCTAGAGTTGTAAGTAGAAGTCAATGGGAATGAAAAAACAAAGAACTTTTAAAGAGAGCAACGCATTAAAGTCAACATATTGATAAATCTGCATCCAGAAATTTATCATCTTAATAATTTTTACTCCCTGGCAACTATTGAATGAAAGTGTACTTCTGTATCTTTTCCTCTGCACAGCTGGAATACATTGTCAAGTTCTGGGTTCCCTAATACAAGAAAGATATGTATATACTGGAGCAAGTCCAGGAAAGGACCACAAATATGATTAAGGATCTGAAACATCTTTCATTAAGGGAAAGACTGGAAGAGGTGAAACTGCTCAGCTAAAAGGGAGTGGTCTCAGGGAGAATTCCATCAATGTGTTCAATTCATTGTAGTAAGAGATTTTTCACTAGAAGTGTAGTTAAGTTAAACCATTGTTTTATGCAAGAAGAGAAGTAAACCTAAGTACTTTTCTTCATGTGTTTCCTACCTGCAGTAGATTCCAGTCATTTCAATTTTTATTTTTGAATGCTACATGTTTATCAAAGTTGCATGGCTTTACCCCAAATTTCAACAGCTTAGTATGTAACCATGTTAGCTTTTTCAGTGTTATGTTTGGGAATATAAAAAAATTTTATGAATTCACTACCTGTATGCTGAGTTCAAGAGTCTCATGAGGGAATAATAAATCAACGTGTTTTTTCCAGTGGTATGAGTAACCAAACAAGGACAAGCAGATCTATTACAGTTAAGTCACAAATAGTCTGAATTACTACTGTCTGTTTACTCCAATATTGACCTTATACAGTCTGACTGTGTCCCTAACTCTGAGATTGTAAAAGAAAGAATAATTAGAATGAAGAAACATGTTTACTTTAATAATGACATTCACCTCAGATACATTTGTATCAAACATTTTGCACCTTAATCTAAGCCTTGTTAGCATAAATTTCATTAAGTGCTCTTCTGCTTTCGTGCCAAAGAGAAGCTGAACATATTTCAGATATAGTTGTAGGTTTTTACTGACAATTCATAGTAGATAATACAAATTCTGAAAATGGGCAAGTCTGGAATCTACAACTGGGAAAAAAATATAACATTGATGAAAAAATTGAGAACAATGATGACAAGCCGTTTATAAACAAGTTCATATTTCCACATTACAGAAGATCAAAAAATATTAAAGAAACAGAGCTTAAGATCAGTGGAACAAAAACAATCAAAAGAATTACTTAGTAAGCTTATACTATTGGTTGTTTTTGTCTGTTTGTTTCTTTTATAATAGCTGTGTTTTTTCCTCCATTCTCCTGAAAATTAATGGCAAATTGTTTTCTAGGATACAATTACTGACTGTGTGGACAGCTAACTGAATCTGACAGTGCTTTGTATCACCTTCCAGTCACTTGTCAGGATTGGATTTTTTGTTTATCTTTTTCTCTAAGTGTTTACTTCTTATTTTCCTAAAGTTTGTGTTATGAATAAAATTTCTCAGCCATCTGAAGAAAATTTCTTGAATTCAAACAAAGACAGCGGGAGACCTGTTTTAATGAGCAAGAAGCTCCTGACGGAACTCAGATGTATGAAGTAAGATACAAGAGTCAAAAGCAGGGGTAGGTAACTCAAAAGAAGTCTAGAGATGCTATCCTGTCCTGTAGGGATGGGGCTGAAAAAGACAAGGCTAACCTGAAGCTAAATCTTGTGAAAAAAGACAAAAAAGGGAAATCCAGACAGGTTCTACTAACAGAAGAGGAAACTTGGTCTGACCTGGAGCCTTCTTATAAGTGTGCACTTGTGTAAGCAGGGGAGTGAGCAGCGAGAAAGAGGAAGAAGAGAGTGGTGTCAGTAAAGAAAAAACAGGTAGAATTTAGCAGGATTCAAATATATTCAGAATATAATATGGCTTATTCCTCTGGTAACGCTAAAAAAGTCTGACTATACTTTTGAATAATCACTTTAGTCTTTCTGGAAACAATACTGTTATTTTTTTAAAGACCTCAAGAGAGAACTGGGTGTTTCTCTTTGTCCTGTCACTATTAGTTATATTTTAAGAAGCAACTTCATTGCAGTCATGCACCAAGAATGCAGCTCTGTAACTTTTGCTCAGTCATGTCTGCTTCTTCCTATAAGTCAGTACATTAAAGTAAAGAATAAGATGTAGAAATGTCCTTTTTTTCAAAGATTCCACTTCAGGAGCAAGCAGTAAAACATATTTAGTGGCATTCCTCAGCAGCAATTTGTTGTATAAGAAAACTGGCATTGATTTTTCTGACAAATATGCCTCTCTCTCTCTCTCTCTCTCCAGTCTTCCATAAAAATCAGTACCACTAGCAAAAGGATTGCAGATGCAAAACAGAGCATACACAAGTGTAAAATAAGGTTAACCCTTCAGTACCTATTCCCTTTTGATTATGGTATGGAACCGTTTACTTTCTGTGACAGGTGATAGAATCTAAGGTTTTTAATGGAAAATGTGTACTATATTAACTTGGAATCTCCATTGTTAAAAAAAAAATTGCCAGTTTAATTTAATATTTTAAACAGGATTTTTTTTTCTGACATGTAAATTTGTGATAAAACTAAAATACAAAGCCTAAAGAGAACAGTATACTTTAGCAATACTTGCATAACTCGTTACTTTCAAGATACAAATTTCAATCACAAAATTTTAACAGACAAAAATTTTGTTTATTTTGAATTTTAAAACAGTAATATTTTATTAAGAAACTAAAATAAATGTATTTTTTGCTCCAAATTGAAATTTCTTTTGTTCTAGACATAAAATATTTTTAACCTGTTCAGTAAGGTATTAGACTGCATTTACCTTTTACCATATACTTTCAAATATTTCAAGGCAGTTTTTCCATTCTTTACTGACTTATGTTTTCTGTTGAAAAATACTCATAATTATATGTTTTCCAATTGGTAAATGTGAGCTATACATCTAGTAATAAATAAGTGTATAAAAAAATATTTTTAACCTTGAATGGGGAAATGGAAAAAGAATCTAGGGTTTAAACTGCACCAACAAGGTTCTGTCTTATTCTTTCAAGGGCAAATGATGATAATATTGAAAATTACTTAATAAATTTTGAACACTTCAACAAATTAATATTACTTAGGGTTTTTTTGGTAATACTGAAATATTTTATAATGAAAATTTTCACAACAAAGTGTTTGCACATTTTTTCATGCTAGTTCCATAATTGCAACTTTTTTTTACCCCGATATTAAATATATCCTCAATTTATATCTATAGAAATGCTACAAACATCTTCAGAAATTTTGCATACTGTAGAGTAGCCATATGAAAGTTTTTGTCATGTTCACTTACTTGAGTATGCTGAAACAGCAAGGCACAAAGGTAATTTTACTTTAACATCCTCTCCATATGGACAGTGAATTTTAGAGCAACTGAACAAAATTTCACAGCAGTACTTGGAGAAGAACGCCTTATTTTTCTCCATAATATTTTATAAACCATGATTTTGGATGCAGTACATGCCTGCCTGTACCTCTAAAGCTATTGACAGTTAAATTAAGTTGAAGAATCTGCAACCAACAGAATGTAGAATTTTAATTTTTTTTGTTCTCTTGAACAAACATTCATAGAATCATAGCATAGGATGGTTTGGGTTTGAAAGTGGCTTTTAAGATCAGGTAGTTCTAACCCCACCTGCCATGGTCAGGCACACCAGAACAGGTTTTCCAGCATATGCAAATGCTGAAAGTAATTGCACAGGCAAAGAAATGCATGAAATAAATTGACAGGAAACAAATCCCTTAGAACATGTTTAATCCTTCCATAATAAAGACCTGTAGGCAGAAATCCTGTTCCCACTGCAGTACGCGACATAGTATAAGTTGGATTTAACTTCTCCATGTATCAAAGTTAGGACCTCCCTATTAAAGATCAAAACAAGCCCAAACTTGTTTTGTATGAGTGATTAGTAAAATCAAATTCTATTAAATCCTGTAGTTTTCATTTCTTTCTTTGCCATAAGGTTCTTATTCTTTCTTAGTTATGTAATCACACAGGTGCTACAGGCATTGTTAGTAGGTCCTCTCAAAGCTGACTGGAACTCCTAATGCCTTTCCACATCAAACAGCCCTGCAGACCACCCCTTCAGTCAATAGCTTTCCACATAAACCAATTATACATGTGCACAGAGGACTCAGTTCACTGGGAAAAGTAGAAAAATGTCCAACTCTTTTCAATTGCTGCCATTCAAACCTCTCACGCATACACCACACACCTTGGCCTCTCCAGTTGGTGGCTCCAAGAATTACAACCCCTGTAATCCATTAACTCTTCTCTATTTGTTTGCATTTAGACCTTGCAGACCCCATACATAGCACCAAGATTACATAGGAAAAAGAGTTAAGAAAAGGATTTGGTAATACTTCAGTTACCAAGCAGAAAGCTTGGTATGAAGATAATTACTTTATGTTTCCTCCTCTGTATTTTCACATCTTTTTCCCTGCTCCGTCCGCTCCAATTCAAGCCCTTCCTCATCTTTGGTCCTTTCAGCAGACATTTCATAATAAATTTGGTGATGAGTTGTCACAATGCCCCTTAAGTTTCTTGCAGTCCCTCAAGACTCCTTAACTACCCCATAATATTGTGATAATCATGTTCCAGTTCTCATCAAGTACTAAGTCTGACCCTTCCAAGGCTGTGTCTGGGTAACGACTTGTTTAATGGCTCATCAGTCAGTGGCTGAAGAGTTCTGGGTTTTGTTATTGCCTCCATTATCACTTGCTCATTAGTTTCTGTCTTTCTGTGTTTAATTTCTCTATTTCCTTGCTTTTTGTTATTTCTGTTATAAAACATAGTCCTTTACCAGGTAACATAGTGTGTGAGAATGTTCCACATACCCTCAGAAAAAAGTCAAAGGAATAACATATAAAAATGGAAAAAATAACTTAAAAAGAAGAAAATTAAAATAATAGGATAAGTAGTTTAGAAACAGCTAAATTTTATGAATGAAAACTACTTACTTCATGATGAGTAACCAAATTTAAATTTTTCACCACTCAACTCATCTGAATAGTTCCCGTCATTTTTGTGAGTACTAGGAATCAAAAGTTTTGAGAGACAGTTTATGTTGAAATAGGAAAGAGAAATACAAAAAAACCAAGAAGAGTTTAACCTAATAGAACTAAATAATGTAAGAACAAAAAGTAGATAAAAAACAATGTGTGGGAAAAATATTATTTCTGTCCTCTATCAACATTGCAGAATGATGAATATATATATTTTTTATGTTTTTCCTCAATTTACAATCTTCAGACTTGTGACAGCAAAGACTAGCACCCATGTAATACCACTGAAATTTCGTGGGCACCTAGATATAAGAAATCCCTTGTGAAAGTGTCTAGATATCAGGAAGAGAAAGAAGGAATATAGAAGTTGAATGATTTAATGAATATCTGTGAAAAATTTGTGGTTCTAAACACTACGGCAGTCCATTGCTGTAGACAGGTGATACAGGATTTCACTGTAGGTCATTGAAAGGAAATCAGAATGTGTATTTTGAAATTGAATAGTGTCCTATTCTTGGCCAGGACAGAGTTAATTTTCTCATGGTAGACGTAGGGTGTAGAGCTTGGAGACCTAGTTTGTTATTCTACACCAGTCATACCATCTCCAGGGGGTGCGAATAAGGGATTCTCACTCCCAAGAAGGAAGGGAGCGCAGAAAGCCCAGGGCATTCTTTGTCTTGGAAAGCCATGTGGCACTGGTCAGACTCTGGGAGCATTTTGCCCTCTTCTGTACACTGTTGTGATTAAGACTGCTGCTATTGCTGTCCATTTTCTTATCTCATCACTGTTTCCAGTATTTTAATTATATTTATATGAAGTTTATTTAATATTAATTTGCAAACCAAAACTGGCCTATGTCACATACTGAAACAAAAGTCATATCTTTATAAAATAATATAATCTTATTTTAGAACCTTTCTAGAATGAATGGGACGTGTTCTTATTGGTCAGATGAAATAGAAAAAGAGTCAATTCAGCTTCTACACCTGGGAGACAAATTCTATTTTCTAGAGAATATTTTTACTGAAGGACAAAGGTAAAGATAAAAGGCAGATATACTCCCCACATCATACCTTTCCAGGTTCTTACAATCTTTGTCTTAATAACTTCTTCAACAGAGATTATTGCTTTCTGTTTGAATAGCCCTTGATGGACTATTTTTTTTAATAAGTGCCTAATTCATATGAAACCCATTGATACTTTAGGTCTGTGACATCCAATGGCAATTAATTCTGCAGTTTAGTAAGAAAAAATATATGTTGTTTCTTTTAGACTTCTACTGAAAATTTCATTTAAGGACTATCCTTCTAATTTTCTAAGTAATAAAATTGTCAGATTCCATAATTATGTATGTGTCCTCATTTAGCCCTTTCCTTTTATTATTCAGGTGAATGCTCCTAGATTTTTATCAATGTTCCTTTCCATTTTTTATCATTTCTAGCTTCTTTTGTTGGACCATGTCCTTCTTTTGGTGACCAGAATTGCATGTAATGTGATTATGAGTCCACACATTTTACTTATGTTTCTTATTCTGCATTCTGTTCCATTCTTGAGGCTTCCTGACATTCTGTTTGCCCTAGAGGCTCCTTAAGCAGAGAGAAATTTGTTTGACATAACTCATAGAGAATGGTGGCTCTGTATTTCAAATGCTTCTCTCTGAAATGAAACATCTTCTTTTTATATGTATGAAATTAAGGTAAACAAGTATTTTAGTGGTTTCAGTATAGTTGTGTATATATACATATCTCTATACCTATATCTATGAAAGATGCATAACATATATAGCACAAAACCCACTAGATATCACCGCGCAAAAATCCGGAAAGAAAGAATTTATTCTCCTGGACTTCTGACAGTGTAATGAAAAGGAAGCAGTTTGGCTAAATCAAAATTTCCAAAAATTACAATTCTTCTATTAAACTCTATTCTCAAAGTATTAAATGTAATCAATGGATAGCAATTTTGAAATGGTATTTAGATACTACATTTCTGTTTAGTGAGCAAAGTAATGTATAATTTAAGACAGAAACTTCCACCTGAGTGATGAAAGTGGTTGTCAGTGTTTCCATTTAGAGTTACTTTTGGAGACTATCTCTTGCTAAACAGTTGTAGCTTGCTAATTCTGTTTTGAAATGCTTTAAACTCAATCTTTTGACACAGGACAAAAAATTAATTCCTCAGTATCTAGGTCATCTCCATAATCTTTTATCAGTAGTATAATTATTTTTATCCTTATATAACACATGTTAAGGGAACCAAGCTTAAATAGGAATTTCTGAGATCTATATTGTAGTGTAAAATTGATTTAATCACTGAAGACTCCATTATGAATAGCAGTTGGGTTTTTAAACATCATGAACCTCTTCCTCTTGTTAATTAATGTTACTCCTTTTTATTAACGTTTTATATATTTTTGAGGAATATTTCTACCCAAGGGTATAAACTTTACGCATTAAATTACATGTATACCATCTGAAATTATTCTTCTGTGATGTATTAAGATTGCAGTTCCAGTCTCCTAAATCATAATCGAGTAACTTATGTAACGTAGTTATGTAACTTGTCATATCCTGCAAAGTTCCTGATCCACTTCACTATAGCTTTGTCTAAATAATTATTTAAAATGTTAGAAATTTTGATTGTACCATTAGTTATTGTTTCTTTCTAACACACATAATTCATATCTTTTGGACAGATGTATCATATTACATTTTTTCCTGGAACTCAGAGATCAACCAAAATCTAAGGCATCTCTACAATAATTCCTGTGAAATTTTGTCTGAAGATTTTGGAAAACCCAAATAAAGAGTAGAAAATTCTGACATGAGTATCTATGATTAAAAACTTATCTAGTTCACATCAATGATATCATTTCAGAAGTTGCTTCTGAGGAATTGCTGTTATAAGGTACTCATGATTGTCAAGAGACTTTTTACAGATTTTTTGTGGTTTGGATTATTTTAATTCTTTGTCTTCTATTCTCTTTTCTCATACAACTATATAAAGTCACAGTGTTAGGAATGGGAAAAAGCTACCTTGATTCATTGCACAAGTTAATATGGATGTGTTTGAGTTTTCAAAACATTTTGGGTTGAATTTGAGAACAAAAGTGGAGTGAAAAGAATAAAACATTATGAAATGACATATACCATTCTTAAGGGGTTGGTATTGGGATCAGTGGTTTTTAATATCTTTGCTGGAGACTTGGACAGTGAGCGGCATTGAGCGCATCCTGCCAAAACCAAACTCTGTGGTGCATTTAACACTCTGGAGGGAAGGGATATCATCCACGGGGACCTTGATGGGACCTGCAAGGTGGGCCTGTAGAAACCTCATGAGTTTCAAAGAGTCCAAATGCAGAGTCCTGTGGGGGGGTCAGGGAAATTACAAATAGAGTCTCAGAGGAGAATGGACTGGGTAGCCCTGAGAGAAGGACTTCAGGGTGTTGGTGGATATTGGCAGCTCTGCATGGTCTGACAATGTGCACTTGCAACCCAGAAAGCCAACCATGTCCTGGGCTGCATTAAAAGAATGAACAGAGGGAGGAGATTCTGGCTCTCTGCTCCACTCTTGTAAGAACCCATCTGAAGTGCTGTGTTCAGCTCTGGGTTCCTCAGCACAGGTAGGATGGCAACATGTTCAGGTGAGTCCAAAGGAAGGTTACAAATACGGTCAGAGGGCTGGAGCACATCTTCAATGAAACAGACTGAGCAGTTTGGGACTGTCCAGCCTGCAGAAGAGAAAGCTTGAGGGAGACCTCATGTCAGTCTTCCAGTACCTAAAGACCCTCAAGAAGGCTGGAGAGAGACTTTTCACAAGGAAATATATAGATAGGACAGGAGGAATGGCTTTAAACCAACAGTGGGGTTCGATTAGATACTAGGAATAAAGTCTTTACTGTCACACTGGTGAGACACTAGAACAGGTCATCCAGAGAAGCTGTGGAAGCCACGTCCCTGAAAGTGTTCAAGACCAGGCTGGATAAGGCTTTGAGCAGTGATCCTGTCCATGGCAGGAGGATTAAAACTAGATGATCTTTAAGATCCTTTCCAACCCAAACCCTGAGAGTCCTAGGACCGAGGAATATATAAAGATTCTAAATTATTGGACATAAAAGATTAATATAATGAGCAAATATCTTACAAATAAAGTACTTTTGATTAATTTCAAGTTTCAGTTTTCACCCCTTGATGATCATCCAGTGATAATTTTATCATTTTGCATATGAAAAAACAGAATTTAAAGAAGCAAGAAAATAATTCAAAATGTGACATAGTTAAAAGTGACTTCTAAAAATGAGTTCTGACTTTTGATGGGGGAACAGAACATGTAGTCATTTTTTATCATTTTCTAAAGAACAACTACTTAAAATTGATTCTTCAATAATTTTCTTTCTTTGACCTTCATTTCAGATACTCCAAAGCTAAAATAAAAGTACTATAATGACAAAGCTAGACCATTTAGTTTGTTTGTTGTCTTACTTTTTAAATTACCAGCTTATAAGGCAATTAAAATAAAAATCACAGCAAGCCTGAAACAATTTCAGCATTAGCAGCATGAAGTCAAAGAAAATATAAAAAATGTATCTCTCATTATTTGATCATGTGAATAACAGGTATCTACTCCATCTAAGATGACTGATATGGGTTTCTCCAAACTATATCAATATAGTAATTTTATTTTCCACAAACTGTAATGTCATCTTCTCCTATGAATCTTGGTCCTTTTTTCAAACAAAAAAAAAATAGTGATCTTATTTGTTCTTGGCATTTGTTCTTAATTTTATTTTTCTAATCAGGACTTGTTTTCTCCAGACATCTGTCTGTCTTATTTTTCAGGATTATTCTGGTTGAATCAGTCAACTAATCACCTGCTCAATCTTACACATAATACTGCATTTTCCTGTACTCTTTTTATAAAACCACAGGTTTCCCTTTTCTACTTTGGGACTATGGACATTTTAAATATTTTTATGCCCAGCTGTTACAGAAGGTAATTAGTATTAAATAGTAGTTACTGGTTCCAATGTTATTGTAGTGTTATAAAGTGATGATATTAACTGAGTATTTTAGTCAAACACATGATAATATTTTTTATTGTGCTTCTGTTTTGTCAGAGCAATAAGCCTTTGCTTTGGCTGCAATCACCTGCTGCATGAACTGGGACAAAACTCCAGATTTGTCTCTTTGCCGTATCAGTCTCTATGTATAATTCACAGGCACATCACAATTTACATCAAATTTCTGGAGCACCCTGTCAGTCAGAAGTTGCTTTGAGAGTGTCTTTTGAAGCCATGCTGTCCAAGCATTCCTTATACTTCTGATACTGATATTTATAAAGTTACTAAATTCTTTAACCTCATAAAAATCTATTTTATGCACTTGGCTATTTATTCAGTCAAGTATGCAGGACAGAACATGGAAACTTCATGCTTTGCTTATCATTTGGGCTATCTCATACATAGCCTCATAACAGTCTTTGATCTTGCTAGTGTAATATTCTTGCACTATATTGGGGATGTGATGAAACAGAATCGCCTAATTTAAAATAAGTGGCTCCCAATGCACAGGTAATTGGGTCTAAATAATTTCAGACCGACTTACACCTTGCAGCTACATCTATCAAAATGACTCAGGAGACTTGCATAGAGTACTGAATAAAACCAAACTCTTCTAGTGCACTGGTTAACAGTACTACCAGAAAAAGAAGATTGCTGGAATGTGTTACTTATGTCTCATCATTGATCGAGAATATGCATATCTATGAATTAAATAGCACATGAAATATAATCTTTTAAAAAAGAAGGATAAAAATGAAGTCTGAGTATCATTAAATAAAAAGAGTATGCCATAGAAAAAAAAGTACTCTTTATTCTAGTTCACCTAATCTGATTTTTTGCAGTCCATAAAATAAAACAACTTCTTAGATCTATGTTTTAGGTTTTATTTAGTTCAAATCTGATTTTTGCCTTTTGAGTGCTGACACATTCATCTGAGTCAGCAGATGTTTGTGCAATTTCATGCTTTTTCATCCTTTTGCTCTATCTTTCTTATATATGTAACAACATTCTTCATCTGGCATATTATCTTATCTTTTGCCCTTTCTATCACCTTCTGCCTATCTCTGTATTGCAGACTCCTAATTACCTCCTTGCCTATCATGATGTTCTAATTTCTTACACCTTATGTTTACATCTTATTTCTTAAGTGCTCTTCTGTCCTTCAATTCTGCCTTCATTTGAATATTTGTACTGTTCATTTTTTCCCCACCCTTAGTTTGGGATTGAAAATAGGCTGAAAGATTTACAAGGATATAGCCAGTGGAAGTTCTTGCTATAATTAATCCTTCTATGAAATCACAATACTTCTGAAGTTTTTCTACTGCATTTAAAATATTATTAGTTTTGAGGGTATAAAAGAAGGAAAACTGTATAACTGTATAGAAAACTATATATATATATATAACCTATATATAGGCTCTCTAGTATGATTCACTTCCCTAGAGGACTATGCTACCAATGCAGCACAATCAGCTTTTAGAACAGATTATAAAAAATCAACTGTATTTGCTTTTTATGCATGACACGCTAGGTAACCTATACTAAAGTAAAGAAAATTATAGAGTTCAAGTCCTGAAAACCCCTTTACACGTACTACATAAAATTTTTTCTTAGACTTGAAGGGAATCTATGGTTCTGCTGTTCATATCATTAAGCTTTTCTTAATACCATTAGGACTATAAAGTGAAAAACAACTAAAACCATCATAAATTACCTCAATGATTTCAAAGTTAAATATGAGTGTAACTAGGTCTACATTTCAAGAAAGAAGTTCATGGAAATTGCATGTTAAAACATTAAACTTAGTTTTTGGGGAAGAATCTTAATGGACTATGTATGGAAATGTTGAAAAGCAAAGCATATCAACATAATACTTTGATAAATTACTTTGCTGAAATAGAGGTCATGAGATGACCATATTTTATCAACTGTGATATTCAGTCAAGGGCAATTTACTTAGGTGAAGACTAAGAGTAAGAAAAGATACTCAGCTAATCTGCTTGTGTGGTGGAAAAAAGGAGGGGGAATATTATCTGCTATAATATCAAATTTTCCTTAAAAGCCAACTGACTATTTTTTACTGTGTTCCAATGGTCTAGCCAATACTGATAGTTGCTAGAATATGAACAACAAAGCTAATGCTTTTACAAAGTAGACAGTAATTTTTTTTACTAGAAGGGAAAATCAACTTCTCAGTTGGAGAAAGTAGCATGAATTCATGTATAGGATAAAGGATTGGTCTTGAGTAAAAGTAATAATATTTTACTGATTTTGCTGGCTTTGCAAAATTTATCATGACTGTATTCAAATACAGTAGCTAAACTTTTTGGAAAATAGCCATACAAAAATTGTTCAGAATACTCTGATAGGAATACTTGTTTTAAGATAATTGCCTCTGTGAAGAAGGCTCAGGAGAAGTGTAAATGTTTGTGGACTGGTGTGCTTTTCAAACACTAAGAATAGATTTGTCCATAATTGGAGAATAATGAGTCTTTTGTTATTTCTATGAATTAAAGCATGTGCAGTTTTAATCTAAGAAAATGGAAATTGCATCTTAGCTGTGTTATATGACAAACTTACTGATTAAATCTAATAAAAGTGTTCTTAATGTCAACATGATACACCCTTGCTAAAGTTCTTTCCTTGTCTGGAAAGTGCTTCTCTGTGGCAATTACTCCCTCAGGGAATGTATATAGCAGTTGTATTCATCGATTAAAAGACAAATCTTACTAATTGAAATACAAATCAGGTCTTTTATATCTATCAAAGACACTTAATATAATAAAATTTCTTCAGGGCACATATTATTTCATGTACTTCTAAACTCTTCGCCAATCCAGTAAACTGATCCTCCACAATTTTTTCAGGATTACAATCATTCTTTTCAGATTGTGTTCAAAACTAGAAAGATATTCACATGTATATTTAATGAAGAAATAAAATAGTTCTTTGAAAAAAAGCATATATTTATTTCCTTTTTATTAATTTTATTTCCTTTTTATTAATTTTATTTCCTTTTTATGAATAAGGGCAATTACAGTTAATACTACTTCTTTCTGCTTTCTCTCACCCTCTCTATATGAATCTGGAATGCCTCATTATAAAAGGCTATAGGATGAAAAAAATCATTCTGAAATTCTTGTAAAAAATGAGCAAAGGCATGTGCTGTTTTTAATTCAGATTCTGGAATTGTAATGTCTTTGCACCTTTCTTCCTATGAGTTGTTATCACCTGAAATTCTGGAATTTTTTCTGTTTAAATTCCCGTATAAAAGACTTATTTTGTTATTATTCCATTTACAGGTAGTATTTTTTGCAATTATAGAAAAATCTGATATTTCTCAAGACCTTTTTAACATTAAAGAAAAATATATTCAAATGTTGACTTTAAATTTGGGGAATTCTCTTTGTAGATTTCAAAACTCCTCAGCAATTTGAAAGGACAGTAAAAACACAGTTTGAGATTAATTTCTCTATTATGGGAATTTTATGTGCAGTTGACCTCATTATTTAAAACTTACATAAAATTATTTATCGTATTTTTTGAAAATGTAAGACTTTTACTAAACTCGTGGGTACTTGCAAAACTATTGAAGCACCCAATGTTATTAAACCATGGCTTCTGTGTCAAAGAGTCTGTGATAGGTTTGCTTCTGAACAGGCTAATCTTTTACATTAATGTAATCTCTCCTGAATTGTGGTCGCATTAAAGACTCAGCTTTTCCCATTTAAAAAATATTTGTTTGGCTTTTTTACTAAAATAATGTAAACATGTTCTGTCCTCTTTACTACCATGCTCCTGTGCTGTAACATTATGGAATGAGGGTTTGTGGAGAACAAGTTAAAAGGTAGAATAGGAAATGATGTACCTTAAAATAGGTTGCTAAAGTTTGATGTCTCTTTTTATGTAGAATAACATAAATATTTTCCTATGAATTTGGATCATTATGCATTAATTAAATCTGAGGTGAGATTTAACACTACAATGAAAACCTGTAAACTTTATAAATTATGATTGATATACTGAAAACCAATGTGAGAAACCCGTCTAAAACCGGTGAATATGATTATTGCAGTAAACAGCTATTTAAAATGCTAAAAAATAAATTTTATTAAGTTGGAAAAATACATTAATGATTTAATGGTTTGGATCAATGAAAATAATATTCTTCATTATTGAAATATTGATTCTGATAATGAGTATTTTCAGAGTATTTTTTGTATAATTTTAATATTTTTGTAAACCAAAAGACTGAAAATTAGGTGTAGGTTAGATTTAGATGACATGTTTAAGTTTCTATCACTGTATGACAGAATACAAAGTTATGAACATCCACTTGCTACTTAGGACACTTTGGTGTATTTCTAAGGTAAATACTATGTTTGCTTTTTTCTGCCAGTGATTTAAATTGATAAACATAATTTCTGGAAATTTATAGAATGTAAATTGAAGTCCAGAAGTTAACTCAGAAATCAACCCTTTAAGACACATCCCTTTATTCTGATTCTTGAAATTTTGCTGTTTGCTATTCTTCAGATAATTCCTTTCCATGTCCCTAGTATAAGTTTTAATGAAAGTTTTATATATATAGTGTCATTTATATGAAGATTAATTACCAAATCCTTTTTAGGAAATTAGTACTAGAAATAGTAATAAACTAAGCCTTAATGATAGAAAAGTAAAGTGATTACAAGAAAAATAGTGAAACAAAGCAGAAGAGGATAATGGCATGGAAAGAGCCTTCTGATTAACTGAAAAAAAAAACATGGTAAGAAATGTAGAACTTTCTAATAACGAAGCACTCAAGGATGCTTAATGATTTTCAGCAGCTGTTCACAAACACTGTGCACTTTACTGTACTGTTATCTGTTCATGCAAGATATAGATTCTTATTTTACACATACATGCTGCTGCATTTGTTACCCTAGGGAAGAGAGAGACTGAACCCAGCAGAAAAATCCATCTGTAAATGCATATTCTAGTGATCCATTAGTAATGAACCTGCTCCATTCAATAATTTTAACCAAAGCAATCAATGTCTGAACCATTTTTTCTTTAATCATGACATATCTCATGAAGAAGCCTGAGGGTATTCTGTTGTCTGAATTCAGGCCAAGGTTCTAAGCTAGGTTTTGTTTTGCCAGTGTCCATTAAGGATTCAATTAATTAATGACCTAGACATTTCAATATAATTGTTAACAAGGGTTTCAACCATAGGAATTATATTTTCTGATTTTATAGCATTCTATAAAAATACAATCTAAACATTGCATAATTTTTACCTATACAATTAACTCTGACAGTATTCGCCAGACTTCCTAATCCAGACATTTATTTTATATTTTCTATTCAGATCTAAATGTTCTGTTTTAGAAAGTTGTGTTTTATCTTTCCAGAGAGTGTGACAATTTCTTAAGGAAATGTATTTTTAACCATTCTAAACCTTTGTTTGAGGTCAATGCCAATACAAGGTGCCCCTGCCCTTTTAAGAGATGTGTTAACAAAGACACTTTGTTTCACTATTCAGATCTCATCTTTAATTTCTAAACAGAATTAATAACAACAATAATAATTTTATAATGCAGGAAAACACTTTCTGAGGTACTAAATTATGTCTTACGTCTTTCTATTTCTTTTTCATTGACCATCATCAAATTCATCCTACTGTTCAGTCCCAGGTGTTTCATCATTTGTAACAGTAGGTTGTAAACCCTTCAGGCTGGTTCCCTGGGCATCTTCTCATGCAAGAATTTCTAAAGCACTCACCATTGCCCTAGATCTGCTTCTGTTGGTAGTGAAAGCTTCATTGACTTCAGAGCGGCAGTGTTAGGTCAGAGACTTCTGAAATATCCCAGTGAACATTAACTTGGCACGGACCTGACACAATTTTTGATAGTAGTAAATAATGAAAAATAGTGAAAAATAAATAGAGACTTTTCAATTTACTGCTCATTCTTCTGCATATATGAAAGTGAAAGGAAATCTTTCTCATATACCTTACCCTTACTTTTAAGAATAATGGGCCATCAATTTGTTGATTTGTACCAACTGAAACTGTATTTGTTACATCTTATAAATAGAATACCTTGGCATACGTGACACGTGAAGCGTATATAATGCAGCAACCAGGCACCTGTGACCATCTCCACAGGCCAAGGTCACGTGTCTGAAAAGTCCTCAAGACAGAATGGCAGGCACTCATCTGAGAGCAAAGGTGCATCTCCAGCTGGAGACTCCACACCACCTACCCCACTGGTGACTAAGATACTCATCATATCTAAATAGTTGTGGCAGTCCAGTGAATTTTTCACAGACTGGAAAGGGGAAGAATAACTCCCAATGTTAAAAAGGGAAAAAAAGAACACCTTGGGAACTATGGGCCAATCAGTCTCACGTCTGTACCCCAAAAGATCATGGAGCAAGTCCTCCTGGAAACTATGGTAATACACATGAAAAATAAGGACTGGTGACAGTCAACAAGAATTCACTAAGGGTAAATCATGCCTCATCAAATCGTGACCTACAACAGGGTCACAGCAGTGGTACGTAAGGGAAGAGCAACTATTATCATCTACCTGGACTTGTGTGAAGCATTTGAGATTGCCCTGCATGATATCCTTGTCTCTAAATTGGAGAGGCAGAAGTGTGACCAGTGGCATTCCTCTGGGACCAGTATTGGGTCTGCAGCTCTTTAATATCTTTGTCAGTTCCCTGGATTATGGGATTGAGTACACCTTTAGCAAGTTTGCTGAAAACACCAAGCTATGTGGTCAACTCGACACACTGGAGGGAAGGGATGCTATTCAGAGGGACGTCGACAGTCTTGACAGGTAAGCCTGTGTAAATCTCATCAATTTTAACAAGACCAATTGTAAAGACATGTGCCTGCCTGGGTCAGGGCAATCCCGAGCACAAATATAGGCTGAGCAGAGAATGGATTGAAAGCTGCCCCTTGGAGAAAGGCTTGGAGGTTTTGGAGGAGGACCTTGGTATGACCCAGTAATGTGTGCTTGCAGCCCAGAAAGCCACCGTGTCTGGAGCTGCATCAAAAGAAACATGGCCAGCAGGGAGGGGCTTCCTCCTCTCTGCTATCCTGGGAGCTGACTTGGAGTACTGTGTCCAGCTCTGGGATACCCAAGATGGATGTGGGACTGTTGAAGTGAGTCCAGAGGAGGGCCCAAAATATGCTCGGAGCACCTCTTCTGTGAAGGCAGGCTAGGAGATCTGGGGTTGTTCAGCCTGCAGAAGTGAAAACTTGAGGAAGATAAAATAGCAACCTTTCAGTATGTAAAGAGGCCCTACAAGAAAGCTTGAGAGGGGCTTTTTAAAAGGGCATGTAGTGATAGGACAAGGGGGATTTGTTTAGATATTAGGAAAAAAATTCTTTACTCTGGGGATGGTGATGCACTAGAACAGGTTGCCCATAGAATATTTAGATGCCTGGAAGTTTTCAAGGCCAGGCTGGATAGTCTTTGAGGAACCTGTCCTTGCTGGAGGTTCCCTGCCCATGAAAGTGGGGTTGAAACTAGATGATTTTTAAAGTATTTTCCGACCTCAGTCATTTAATTTTCCTATGTGTGTCATAGTGCTTTGCACAGTAGAAAAGGAATGGACTATTACTCTTACAATATTGACACCATGATTTTAAATACTTGTAACGCCAATATGATTTTGCAGCAGTATTTTTAGAAGAGTACCATGGTTCTTGTGGTTCTGGGAACAGGACCTACCACTCAGTGCTGTTATCGGCCTGGAAACGTCTTTGGTTTCCTCTCTTCCTTTGGAGCTCCTCTCCACACCTCTCCTACTTCAGTCCTTTGAAACACACCTTTGGGGACCAGAGATGACTATTTCTCACTTTGAATAATAATAGACAAATATAAACTGAGGGGTGGTGTAACTAAATGAAGTATTTATTACCAGCCTAAACTGATGAGGCTCATGTCAACAATTACTAATCTTGCAAAAAGTGATGCTTTTTAATCAGCTGTGGGAATTGATCAAAAATGCTTACAATATTAATGACTACTTAAAATGGTAATGCTTATATTATCATTGTCTGTATATTTTGGATACATTATCACAAATAATGAAACTTATTTTTTGTGTTTTGACAAACTTTATTAGTACATATAAAAATTTCTTTTACCCTATGTTCCATATTGGCTACTTCTGTTGTGAGATAAATCTTGGTTTTTATTTCACAATATTATTTTATAGTTATTTAAGCAGGATTTGGACATGAATAAAAAAAATTATAAAATTTAAGGTTAAATGAAAAGAAAAATAAGTTTAAAAAGACAAATTCTTTGAAATAACAGCATTCATGATAATTGTCTTTTTAAAATTTTGTCATCTTTAAATTAACATCATGATACAGGTTTTAAATCACATGGCCAAAAGATTTTTTCTACATGGACAAACCCAAATTTATAGCAAATTCCAAGAGAAGATGTTAATATAAGGTAAATAAGGCCATGAAGTGATCTCATGGATGTAAAATAATCCATGAGATTATTTTAGAATTTAGAATATTTCTATTATTTTAATAGAACTTGATGTTCTATTAGCACTTATGACACAATTCTTTTGCAATGTTTAGCATATCATATATAAAATGATTTCACAGCTTGCCAATAAATGTGGATCCTTCTTTTTTTAAATACTGAACTGGTTTTGTAGAATGTGTGACTTGATTTGTAGAATCATTGAGTACTTACAATTTCCTCTTGCTGGCAGGTGAGAGCTTACTTCACAGTAGTCAAAGATAAATCAAGTGATATTTGCAAAACACTAAGGTATTGGAAGAATACCATAGGAAATCCAAAGTGAAATTAATAGTTCTCCAAAAAGCTCAAGATTTTGATGACATGCAATCAGTAAAGCCCAAGATCACACACTTAAAGGAAGAAAGAAAACCAAAAGCCTCCCAGACCGTATGCAGAGCATTAAGACAGCTATTTTAAAGAGATATAATGAATGAAACAGAAACTGTATCAGAACATCTATTTTGAGGCATATTGCAGTAGAGTTAAACAAAATAAAATCAGAAATAATTGTTATTTCTTAGTGTTAATAAAATCCTGTCTTTTA
Organism: Polioptila caerulea; assembly: GCA_013397295.1. NCBI lineage: Eukaryota > Metazoa > Chordata > Aves > Passeriformes > Certhiidae > Polioptila > Polioptila caerulea. The sequence goes on along the minus strand of VYXF01009873.1, from coordinate 244,437 downwards.
ATTTTTTTTGGATGCTTCAGGTGCAAGTAAGTGTTTTGTATCACACTTATGGATAAATGAATATTTATGAGAAAAAAGTTTTAGTCAGAGTTGTGGCACCAATTTCATCATTACATATATAGTTTGAAAGAAGCAATAGGTGCTGCACTGTTTTGTTTTGATCTATACATTCAGGCTCTCAGGAACACCAGACACGCACGTTCTTACTGGTGGCCACAGCTAATAAGCTAAAAACAGCTAATAAGCATGGGATTTACTTTTAGCCTTGCTAAGACTAGAGTTTGCAACACATGCAATGAGAATTTCAGTTAACTAGGGCACTTCTAGATTAAAACATGAAGAACTTGCAACATTTGGGCATTTCCAGGTTTAAGAATCAGCTAAGAATGCACTTTAAAGGTTTCAGTCTTACATTTATGTTGTTATGATATTTAACTTTATTCTTTTTACATGCATCTTTCTCAAAATACATCTAACTATTCTCTAACATGCAAACTCTATGTAGGTGAATAGTGGAATACATAGTGGAATTTATAGTGAAGAAATAGGTGGCCCCAGTCCAAAGAGAAACATGAAGGTAGTGCCTGTTGGAATAATAAAAATTTTAATGATCCTGCAGTCTTCTGCTGGAGGAAGTTATCTCTTAATATTCAGATGATCAAACCCAATTATGTGAAGAAATTGTTGTGTGATAGTTTGTTGTAAATCAGTTTTCAAGTTTCAGCACTCAAGATGTAACTGAAAATTAATATAACAACCAAATGTTAATGTCATTAATGAAAATCTGCTGAAACCAATCTAGTTTTACATTTTTCTGTATGTATTTGAACATCAGTGTTGATTTTAGAAGTGGTCTGAAGAAGATTAGTTTTTGTTGCTTTTTTTACAAATATTATCTGCAAAAAATTGTAAAATTATTAAAAGAAATTACTCTGAATTTTAAGGGATAAAATTAAAAAAACAAATATTAAGTTAAAAATGACTGATAGATACATCTGTCTTACACATTAAAGTGATAGAAAATTACTATAATGCTTATTTATGTAACACAGGTGGAAGAATAATATTCTGTTTCTTCATACTATAAGCAATTTATAAAATTAGCTTGGTTCACGTTTGATATTTCTCATTGTAGTCACAAATCTGGTAGAGCTACTAGGCTTTTTTAACGTACTACAACATAGAAACAGTGCTGTAAGTAGAACATCATATCCTGATATAACTAAATCAATCTACTGTTGGTATCTGTATGTAACTTTTCAATATAGTACAACATACTAAAACAGGGTTTATCGTTCTTTGTTAATCAATGGTTATTACTGCCCTAAGGCTTTTCAAAGACTGCTTTAATTACTAAGTAATTTTATTCCAAACTTAAACACCTAAATCAAAACAAACATAAGTAGGAAACAGGATATAAACATTTTTGGTTTGGTTTTATTTTTTTTTCAGGGTCAGACTGCTGTAAATTCTTCAGCCTATCAATATGAACACAGAAAGTATTTAGGTGAGTAAAGATAAATGGCAGCTATCTTCTGAGTTCACTGTAGGTCTCGTTTTCTAGATATGTGCTGTCACATTCAGTATGATTGGGAAAAGTACTGCAGTTTTTAAGAGAAAAATGCTTTGCATAGTTATTTCACATGTGGAACTTAAAGAAAAAGGGCCACATTGCAGCAAAGGCCATGGTGTGAAGGGTATAAAAACTGGTAGTGCACAGCTGTCCGTGTATTCATGATCTCTGTACCACCCTTTCAATGGGATCAATGTGACTGGAAGTGCTGCCAGACTCCCTCTTGTGTGTCTGTAGGTGCCTCTGCCCAGCACAGGAGCTGCAGGGACACCCCAGCAAAGCGGCAGGATGGGGGTCAGGGTCTGTCCAACCTCCACAGCCATCAGCTACCGCAGGGCAGCCTCGTGCCATGCATGGGGCACCTCCCTGGGGATGGGGACGGGCTGAGGCTGGGCTGCCGTGTGCTCAGGGCTGGGCCTGGCTCTGTGGGGTCCATGGCCGGGCAGGTCAGGGCAGCGGGGAGCTGGGGACCAGCCCTGCTGCAGTCGGGGGCTCATGGTCCTGGGCTGATGCCTTCTAGAGGCTGACCTGGAACACAGACTAGACAGAGCAAAAGGATAAAATAGGTATTTATTATAAGGCTTCAATGGGTACACCTGGGCAGCGGAAGAGTCCAGCAGGACCACACCCAAGATGCACCCTGAAATGGTCACAAAAATGAACACCTGATCATGAGGTCTCACACTTTTATAAGTTCTGGTCCATGAGCATTTTAGAGTCAGTTGTCCAACCATAGCTTCATGTCATGAAGCTCCATCCTCCTGTTTTTTTCTTCTCACTTCACTGTCGTTTTTGTTCTTGGGCCTGAAAGTTGTCCTTGGTATTGAGCTAGAGAAGGAATTGTTTTGTCTATCATCTCTGTGAAGAGAGCTTAGTAGCTCTTAATATGAAATCTAAAACTACGTATTTAAACAGCACAGAATCTAAAAAAATTAATAGCTAAAACCTAAGGCATCAGGGCAGGGGCTGAAATGGTGTCTTGGGTCCTGGCCATGGCCACAGTGATGACCTGGCCAGGACATATGTGTGTCTGCAAAGTCCTGCCCTGATAAAAGTAACCTTAAAGAAGGTAGGTAATCACAATGAACTATGATAATTCCTCATTAGCAAAAAAACAGGACACAGTGCAGCCTATCTGTAGAGAAACAATGTTCTTGTTACATAGTTCATTGCAACAATTACATTGTACTTTGTTCTTTCAATATCTTTTTAAAAGATATTAAAAGTCTTTAAATCAATTAAATTTATTTAATTCACTTAAGATGTCTCAGAGTCTGTACTATTTTTGTTTATTTATAACAAGGTTAGGTCCTCATAGAATACAGCTGCTCCTCTAAAACAAAGATTAAGCAGTCAGAATGAAGACATCACTCTTGTTGTGACTCACTTTCATTTTCCAGTCCTTATACTTATTTTTCTAAGTGTTTTCTGTTTTTTCTATTATTATAGGGTGAAAATCTGTTGCATGATCAAATATCTTGAGTTTGAAAGGTCTGATTAGATGATTATTCCTCATGACAAATGCATTTTGCCACATAATCAAATTAAAGAAATTATCATTGTTTAGTGAGTTGTAAAAACTGTTGAGGGTACATTTCTCACCCATGTGCTAAGACATGAATTTGAGGCTGAGGTAGCAGAAGTTCAGGTCTAACATATTTTCACAAAAGTTTATGTAACCCAAACTAAAAAATAATTATCCCATAGATCAGAGGTGGGGGTTTGTGTTGTAGTAAAAATTTAAGATGCTTAAGATGTCACAACATTTAGTCATTTCAATAGAATTATTGTACCAATAACCACATATTAAAATTAATTTAGAGAAATTCAATAATAATATAATGAATATCTCTCTAATATGAAATTTATTTGTTATGATAGATCTGCATACTTAATGAACTATAAAATAGTCTTTCACAATTAATGATATTTTGGAAATGAAATACTTCAGATGAATATGCTGTGTTCTGCTTCTGACTCTAGTCAGATTTAAAAAAAAAAAAAATCAGGATTACACATACTCTTTAAAAGTAAAAGAATGAATTTTGTTATCAGACATATTGTCTATAATGCCAGGCAAAATCTTAGAGCCTGAGTATCAAACTCACCCTATTCTGAATTCTAGTGTATATAGAAACAAGCCACATATTAAATTACATTCTAATTTTGGATACCACAACTTTAAATAGTTTGGATTACTTATACTGTATTAATTTTATTTGGGCATATAATACCACATTTATCTATTAAAAAAAGAAAACAACATATTGGTTATCTCTATATTATTAAGATTTCCCTAAAATATTATTTTTCAGTTCCAGCAAAAAGTACTGAAAGTGTATTGAGCTATTTTTTAAATTTAATTAACAGCAAATACATCGTGTTTTTCATTATTTTCACAGTGATTCAGCTCTGTAGTTCAGAATTTTTCAATTGTGAAAGACAACAGAAAGAAGTAATGGGCAGTAAATTAATTTCTGACTATCAAAAAGCCCCTTTCATTTTAAAAGAATATGTAAATAAAATCTAGTGCATTACTTACCTCAGAACAATATCCGTAACATAGCAAAGGTATTTGTTTGTCACATATTTTTGTTCCTTAGTCACAGGTTATAGTGTGTCACTCAGCACCCAGGCTCAGCGAAGAAATTGAGAAGAAAACTTTCTTCCTCCTTGAGCTTTGAATTGAGCCTTATATTCATGTCTTGTCACATTTTTTATTTTTTTTCCATCTTCTTATTCTCTGGATGATTGACTGAGAGCATCTTCGTACATTTCTGGCTATTCCGTGGAATAAAACTTATTTTTATAAATCACAATTTGTTGTAAAAAACACCTAACAAACATGTTTATGAAATGTTTATGAAGTGTGCAAGGTTTGTTTGTAATGTATTTTATTTTCAGAAAGATCCTTAGGGTCATGATTTTCCTTTCCATTTTTGAGATTCAAATGGTAAGACTAAGCTTTATTTCTGACATAAACTGTACAGTCAAATCACATAAGGATGACAATAATAGGATGTCTAGGAAATAAACAATTTTTTCTACATATGTTTACAGGGATGGAAATGCATTATGAGGTAAGCCTTTGTTACGCTTCAGTTATTTGTTGAGTGTCAACAGTTAAATATATTTCATCTGGCAGTGTAAATGTGAAGCTTGAGACTTGAAATTGAATCATACATCCTCTCATACATACTTTACAGTTTCTCTTTTTCTATTTGTTTCTTTTCTGGGCTTATATAGAGTAATTGAAGGGCAAACTGAGAGGAGATATAATTTCTAATCCCTTCCATGTTTATCAGTTTAACAGTGGAAATATGTACAAGATTTATCAAATTTTTTCAGTTTTGACTGAATTTTTTTCCTATTTTGAGAGGGACATGTTTCTCTTATTTCAATTTATCTCAAAGCACTAATTTCCAGCATTCCTATATTCATTAAAATACTTTATCTTGAATCTGAATTAATCAACTAATTAAAAGAGCAACCAAAAAAGGAGACTAACAGTTCAGTTGATGAAAACTGAAGGATGCAGTATATCCTGACATCTCTGCTTTACTCTTCTTCTGAATGCAGTTGTACAGTATGGAATGCGAATGCTGATCTTGCATTTTTTTCTGAAAAGATTTCCCTCTGAAATATTTTTTGCAGCTTATACACAAATCTAATGTGAGTACTCTAACAATCCCAGTTGTGTACCAGAAGTTGAGTTGAATGAGCATGGGAGGTCAAAATTAAAGAGCTAACCTATGGTAAGCACAAGAATACCATAGAAAATCACAAGACAGAAATCTCTTTGGGCAACGAGCAAGAGGAAGTTTTCAATCACGATACTTCAATCATTTATTTATTCATATATTTGAGTCTGGATTGGTTTTAAATATTTTTTATTATCCTTTTACCTAATTTTAGCCCTGATATTTTTGAAATAATAAGGTTCTTCTCATCCCATCTCCAGACAATTAACAAACGTCTTAATAAATTCATGCTGTGGACACTAAAAACTGTATCTATGTTCATTAGATAAAGCACTTTACTATCAAGCTTTCATTTAAACATTAGGAAACAGTTTCTTTTGAAATATTTTTTAATATAGGAGTAAGAATAATGATTATTATGTGTACCATAACATTCTTTCAAAGCATATTAACTGGGCAATTTATGAAATTACGAAGGACCTGTATACACTCGACAGTTCGGAGTTACATATTAGGTTACAGATCAAGTGTGTAACCTGATAAATTCTAGATTAAAAACCAACATGGAGCAAAAAATGCACAAAGCCTACAGAAGCTGTAGTACTCCAAGTATCAAAAATATTGTACTGTTTGGGTTTTGTTTTTCTGTAATTCCGAACCAAAAGTCTCAGCCAGTTTCAGACTGGGATTTCCATTCGCATTAGTGCAGAAAAATATTTTTTTAATGCTAGCTGGTCAGGAAAGGGCAGGCAAACCAAGCTCTACCATGTGTTGTGCATTCCATGGTAAACTAAAGGCCTGAAGGAAGTCTATCCTTCTAATTGACAATTTGTTCTTTGCTTGGCTGCTGGGGAAGTGCCACATATACTGCTCATTACACAAAGAAGATTTTATTGCTGTAACAGGGCACATTGAATTTAATGTTCACTGAGGACATCCCGCAGTTCACCAGAGTGAGTCACATAAACTTGAGTCATTCTAGCCTTTTTTTGAGCAAACTAGATAAAAGGAAGAAAAAATCTTCAGATATATGCTAGATCTTAGACTTATATAAAGGGGAACTCAGGAAAAAAAGCAAACAAAACCCCATCCTCTTAGAACAGAAAGAAATACAGTCAAATTCATGTATTAATGAGAAGACAACATTCAGTTTCTTGTCACTCAAGCTTTCTAGCAGAGTACCATTCCTTATTATATCAACTTCTATGAATTAAAAAATGTGCTGAGAAAGTACTGAACTCACTGGGATCTTTCCTTTTGAGCTGCACTTACAATTCTGACTGATGACAGACACTGGTTCAGCACCATGAAAAATTTTCATTTTGAAGGACTAGAAAACTCAAGGAAATTCAATTTATATGGAAGTCTTCTGGTCAGGTTTAATTCACGTGTGTCTGACAGGCTGTGTCTGAACATTATTGTGGTATCTCAGGCATTTTTTCTAAATACTTCTGGGAGTTTTAGAAGGGGAAGGTAGGTAATCATGCAGTAAAGAAATATTAAGCAATTGCTCATCAAGCAGTATAACCTTCAGAATGTGATCAAAAGCATTCCTTCTAGTTTGCTCTTGAATGTTCTCGTTTTATTTTAACCTGTGATAAAAAAGGACAAAATGCAATCCAATAAACGGTCTCTAATTAAGTGCAAATACTTTTTTCCCAGTAAGAGTCAGGCATCACTGAACTGTTTAATATTAAATAATACTTTCAATTACATATTACACTCTCAAATGTAAAAGAATAAACAAAATGAAAAAAAATTAGGTTCTCTGACACTGAGTGGAAAAATCCAGGATATCAGGATAGTTTCATTGATATCATTAACTCTACATCAGAGTAAAAGACACGGAATACTCAGTAATAAGATGTGAATGCAGTAACAAAGCAAGTGCGAAAATGTAGCAATGATATTTGAGTGTCCTTACTTTATTTTTTTTTCAGTTGCTAAATGAACTCCATGAAAAAACACAATGCCTTTCTCTCTGTTTCTACTCATGCAGCAAGAAGGTGAAATATAAGTTCCCTGCTATATAATTTCTTTAGTTTGTCTGTATCCAAATACAAACATAAGATTGAGTAATATTTTATTTATTAATTTGTTTACATTAGTCAATCAACCAAATACTCTAGCCAATAAAAAGAAAGTCTGACAATTAGTCTTACTATTTATAATAATATCTCCTTTCTCTTTACTTTGTCTCACTTTATGTTTGTGAATCATTTTACTGACTCTTTAAATCCTTAAGCAGTAAATTCTATCAAAGCATGTTTTATCTCAGGCCTGTTGCAAATCTGTGGTTGCTACTTAGTCACCTGCTTAGGAACCACACACTGGTCAGGAAACACACATTCCACCATTATAATGGCTTCATGTATATAAGGCACAGTTTCTTTAAAGTACTGGTACATGGAAACAACTCCTTAGATAACCCACACTCTCAATAAATCATTTGGATTTTCATTATATACTGATTGCAGGAGAGTGCAGATATCAATCTATCTTCCTAGCAACAAGCCTGATTTAAATCTCTGCAGTTCTTTCCATGCTTCCCCAATGTTTTCTTAATGAAAAGGAGAAATCTGAACACTACAGAGATTATTCTGATTATTTTGTCATGGGTGTGATTTTTTCTGTCAACGATTAGATAGGCAATCTAAAATCACAGCTTAGGAGATTCCAATTCTATATAAAGAAAACATCCTACTATTACTGTGACTTCCAGCTTTTCCACTCATCAGAGGGTGTAGGGTTTAATCTTTTCATAGTCAGAGATTGGTAGGTTATGAATTATGAGATGTTATCTAGAGCTAACAAAAGGAAAACAGGTTTAAAAATTAAAGTATTTCCACCAAAAAAACCACCAAAAAACCCAACAACAACAAACCAAAACCCTTGAAAAAATAAACAAACAAAACCCACCACCTCACTCCCACCTGAAAAAACTCAGGTGTGTGAAATTTTTAGCCAAAGTAGGAGGTGGCCAAATAAGAGATGAATATTTACTTTAAAATGCAAGACAGCTTTTTTGTAGGAGGTAGATGATGAATATTTAGGAAAGCAGCCTGTGATATAATGTGTATTTTATATATATACACTCTACTGTAGCTGGTATACTAGTTAATAACTATTAAAAATATAAAAAAAAGGAAAGTTCTATGACAAGGTTTAACTGCATTTATAGCGAATTAATATATCTTTAAAAGGACACTGGCAGAATTTCTCAGAGATAAAGAATGTGCTGCTCTACCCCCTACTTCTTTTCCCCAGGATGTCTTAGGAACAAATGTCTTCACTGAAGAAGGCTGAGAAGAAAGAATCAGAAAAGTGTAAAACATGCTCATTGCTCCTAGCAATAATCATAAAATCATGCAAAAAAACATAGGGGGCACATTCCTGAAACTCCAAATAAATATAAAGAGAGAAAAAGCTTTGATTCATTTTAAAATAGTGCGATGCACATGTTCTCTGTAGTCAATGCAGTTTCTTAGATAAGAGATACATCACTATTATAATACAATATTAGTATCCAGTATAGGATGTTTCATCATTTCTACATTGTAAAAATGGTAATATCATGGATGATAATTCTTTGGTTCCCCTATTAAGCCTGAGCAATGACACAATTTCATTTGATTTTCGGCTCTAAATCTATGTCTAGGGTGACTACTTAAATGAGCTACTCACTGTATTTTCTATGGAGGAAGGCTAGAGTGATGCAAAAAATGGCTGAGACATATTAGTGATATGTTCAGATATAATGTAATTTAGTACATTAATCTGTCCTGAATGACCATCACAACAGAAAAAGTTTAAGTCAAGGACTAAATGAACTGAACAGACATTTGAACGGGAATAGACATTTGACTAACAGAATACTACCTGCATGTAAATCAAAGGACAGAAAAGTTTTTTTTTTATTGATGTGACTAATAAAAATATATTTAGTAATGAAGGGTCTGAGCATGATGTAAATGGCATGGAAAAAGGCATAGAGATTGTAATGAATTTGGCTGGAAGTTAATTTTCTTAATAGCAGTCTGTATTTAGACTGGCAATTTAGTATTCTAGATTGGTGAGCAAAACTGTTGATAGCACACCAGTTGCACTTATCCTTAAATAGTGCTTGACAGTGTTAAGACATCACCTATTTCTTTCTCTGCTTCTGTCAGCAAGTATGCCAGGGCTGGACAAGAAACTGCAAGTTCTAAGGAACGGTGTCCTGGTCCATGGCAGCAGGAATAATGTGATCTCCAACACCTCTCTGTGATTTCATGACTACAAGGAGATAGAGCCAGAGGACCTCAAGCCAGCCAGCCAAAGGGACATTTCATACTCTATGGTGTCATGGTGAGCAACAAAACTGGGGCTGGGCTGTTTCCAAAGTAGCCACTGCCCAAGGACTGGCTGGCCATTGTTCTTCAGGTGGCAATGACTGCTTTTCCACCACTTGGATTTGAGGGTTTCTTTTTGTTTGCTTGTTTGAGGGAGTTTGTTTTGTTTTTTATTTTGTTTGGGTTTTTTTCTCATAATGTATTAGACTGCCTGTATCTCAACCCAGAAGTTTGGGTTGTTTCTCTGTGCTTTTGCATTTCCAATTCTCTTCCTCATCCAACTGAGTGGGTCTGACCTGCCACCTGCGGCCAACACATATAGGAAATGGAAGTATAAATACAATTAAAATTGGTAATAGCCTTTTGTCTCTACCCTTTCTCCTGGTGCTGTTCTGCCACTTACAGTACTCTTCTGTGTTCAAAGGCTGATGGCTGTGTGAAGATGATGGGGACAGGAGTGCACTATACAAGTAGTCAGTGTCTGCAGTCACTTGTTGGAGAAATACCACACTCATGTTAATGGTTTCTTTTTTCTGCTCCAGGAAAAACATTTACATGTTTGATAATACAGTTTTACAACTGAGATCTTTCTTCATTACTCTGCAGCTCCACATTACTCTAAATTCATGATATATGTGCTTTTTATGTCTTTTAGATAGTATTGCCCAGATCCGTGTTTCTTTAATTGACAATGGATGAGCTGATTATAGCCCTGAGGTCTTTTGGGCCAGACCAAAATCCTATACCTTATCCCATAGCTGCACTCTTCTACAGTGCCTTGTTTGTCTACACTTCTGAAAGAACCTGCTATTCAATTAAACTAGTAATTCTCTATGTTGTCATATTAAGGTTATAAAAATATAATTCTGGATAGAATAGTTACTACTTGTTACTAATGTCTACTTAAAACTTGTGTTATATACAGATAAATAAAAGTAAGATAAAATAGTCATAGACTGCTGATCTTGTGGAGAAGGTGCTGATAGAGCTAAACCAAGCAAAAACAAAGCTATGGGAAAGTTGAGAAAAGTTCTGACAGAGCAAATCTGAAAAACAGTAGTTGTGACAACTTTGACTTCAGTTCAAAGGCTTACAACCCATTATTGGCAATATAAGGCTAAATGTTAAAATTAACACAAAGAGAAAGAAAATCAGAATCAATATTTTTGAAATAAAATTATGCACTTATAGTGAGAGGGAAAGGACTGGTATCAGTAAACTTTGCTTTTCAGTAGAAGTGAGATATTTCTGGATTAGTGTCAAGTACCTGAATATAGAGTAACAAGTGCCTGCTTCCATTTCTTAACTGCAGGCTAGGTTCCAGTATTAATGGGTTATTTCTTTATATAGAACTATATTCACAGCAAGTATTCAAAAATAGTCAAGGAGAATTTTCTATTAATTTCATGCAAATATATAGTTGCATTTAACTGCAGCTTATTCAGGTAGTGGTGAAAATATTTGTATTTTCATGTGGGTAGACACATGCCTACCTGACAAATGCTTCAGCAAGTTATGGTCCGAGTTTTAGTGCATGTAATTAAGATAGTGTATTTGCTATTACTACCGTTAAATACTTGGAAAAGTTCAATTTTACAAAAAGTGAGAAAACCAATTAGGGTCACAAAGAAGTGCAAGGGACTGTGGATGGATTTTTGAGAGAGAGTGATACTCATTTTGTGACCCAAAGACAGGCTGGTTGTCTCTGAGGGCATCAGTATGAAGTCAGCTAAATCAGAGACCAGAGTAAACAGAGTTTTATAAAGACTTATTTGTTTCTTTGACTGTTGCTTTTGAAGCCAGAAAGACTGAACTGGAATAAAATCCAAAACTAAATTAATCTCATTAATTTAAAAAATACTCAGCAATTTCTAAATTACATTATATGACCAACTATTTAGGTTCCTAATTTAGGCTCACAGATCTCAAAATCTTGGCTTGACTGTGAATAAGAATCGTATTATAATGGATTGTTATGAGATGCAATCTGCCAGTTCAATTTAAAGTTTTTTTGCTTTTTTTATCCTTTTTTACTTCAAAAGAGAATAGAATTTATCATAACTTCAGATGAAAAGAATTGGGCATTATACTAAAAATATTACACTGGTTCTTCTGAAAGAAATTTAGCTTTTTGTTTGGTATTCCAAACCTGGTGGATAGGTTTGGTATGTAGAGAGAAGCGAAGAGAAAGTGAAGTATAAGGAGAAATATTTGGAATAATAAGTGAGAAGAAGAATGAGAGGAAATAAAAGCAGCTTGTGGAGATCAAGAAGCTAATTTACCAAGGAAGAATTAAAAATAAGATTACTTCATTTATTCCTTTGGGAGACAGGAGGGTTATTATTTCGTATTTTCTTTAGACAATTGGCAGCTGGTTAACAGCAGTCACATAAAGTGATCTCCAGGCTGCAGATTCCCTCTTCCACCACAAAATTATCCTCCTGATTGGGTAAATCCTTGTTGCTGGCACATGACCACTGGTGCTTGTATACCACTGATCCATGAACTTCACTGCACAATTGCACTGTCTTGTTGACAGGAGGAAAACACTGAATCCTAGCAGCACGAAATGCTCCAAGGAAACAAGGGACATAGAGAAATCTTGAGTAATTCAACATGTCATACTCTGTTTTCAGACCAAAGTGAATCTAGGAAAGGCCAAATGGACAAACTAGATTTATAGTTCAGACTTAAATTCAATATGAATAACTCAATATGAATAATGTTATTTAACATTATGCTTGAAATTTGTTATGCTGTATGATGTGCTTTATTCTTTAGAGTACAATACCAAAACATCAGCAAGTTTGATTACTTTCTATTTAAATTGTTTAAAATCATCTCTTAAAACCAATGATGTTTCACCAAAATAAGAAACTAGAAAATCTAGATGAAGATAATTAGAATCATAATATTATCTTTATAGTTTTGCAGGTAAAAAGAAGGTGGAAGAAAATAGGAAACGCTGTATGCATTAGTTGTAAATATCAAGAACATGGATGTGAATTGATCTGCTGTTTGTACTTTAATGCAAATCTTGCCATTCATGGTTAATCTTTAGAAAACACAGGTAAAATAGGAGAATTTAGTAGCTTCCAAACAGAAGTTTGACAGAGACTGACAATACTATGGTATTCCAAAGGCTTCTGAAAAAGCTTTGACAACCTAAAAGAAAAAAACAACGACCAAACAAAAACAATTAACAGGGATATTAGATGCTGTACT
>VYXF01009873.1:164615-231522 GCA_013397295.1 Polioptila caerulea | reverse complement strand
GGGGGGAAGGGGGGGGGGAAGAAGTGTACCTGTCTCCTACATGTCTCAACTAAATATAACTTCAAAAACACCAGGTACACATCACACTACCAGTTTACTATGGCAATTAGGAAGTATAAAAGCAACTGTATTTCCTATAAAAAGTCCGAAGCTTTTAAAATTCACCACTGTGCTTTTGTAACTGCTTCTAGCTCTACAAAAATTGCATCCATTTTTAATAGCTAAGAATCTGACTGCTAATATTAGTGTATTTATTACATTATAAAGAATATTTTGGTTTTTTCAACCATTAGCTATGTTAATAGTACCAATAGTCCTATGTGTAAGTTTTAGTTTTATGATTACGTATATTAAAAGCCATTTTCATATATAGAGTTTTGAAAATACTTTTAATAATAATTTTAATTGTTTAAAATATAAAAAAATAATCCTCTGGAACATTAACAATATAAATTAAAAGTTTATACAGTGTAATATTTGTTTTCATTTATGATTGCTACTTTGTCACTTTTGTGGCTGTTTGTTGAAACAAACAAGAAAACACTTGAGTCTTTTTGAGTTTGTTAGACTAGGATGTTGATGCTATTATGACCTTTCCAGCAAGATTTTAAATCACATGATTAAATTTTATTATGTTCATATGAACACATTCTGTTAGTCTTCTACCAGAGTCCCCAACTCTGCATGACTCTTCTGTTATACTACCCCAAAGAGGTTCTTTTAGACAGGTCATGTGCAGTGTTTAGTTTAATAACAAATTTACTGATAAAAGATACTTGATGTTGCATGAGGTTTACAAATTAACAATGTGATGCGAACTATATTGCATAGCAAAATAAGAATGTAAGTTCCATCTAACAGAATACATAGCAATTGCCATATATAGTTCATTGTCATTCTCAAAACCAGTGAGTACAATATCCTCAGCACCGCAATGCTGAGCATCCCCAGCCCCCAGAAAGGGATACATGAGTTGAAGCCAGCTGAAGCCAATATATTACTCGCTCCAAAATACTTTTGATTTTCTCTAGTTTCTAATTGTGTTGGGCTGAGCCACATATTCACTCCTCCCCACCCTCATGCTTGTCTAGCTGAATTAGGGGCACACATGCACTGCTCTAATGAGCTCAGGGGTAAACATTTACACTACTTATTGATCCATTCTGGAGCCCTGTGCCCTGAGATACAACCAGCTTCTACAACAGCTGTGGACAGTCATAGCCTGCGTTACTCCCAGGGCTTTGTAGGCTCATTGCCTTCACCACTCTCCCCCGAGCATTCTTTTACTGTAGGAATTTATTGGTCAGTCACACCTTCCTTCTCAAAATATTTTGATGTCAGGAACTGAAATTTTGTTAAAAGGCCAATGTTAAAGAAATTCTCTTTGTATTTGATGGAAAAAGTGATGAGATTTGAAGTTAATTCAGCATGATAGATAAGGAAAAAATGTAAAACTGCTATTATTGATAATTCAGTTTTATTAGTATTTATATTTTGAATACTTAAAATAGTTTTAAAATAGTATATTTAAATATTAAAATATTTAAATTTAATATTTAAATATTTAATATTTAAATTTTAAATAGTATATTTTTGTTTGATATTTTTAGTACTGGAATATCAAGTGCACCTAGAATTTACAACTCTTAAACTGTTGTGATACCTGTCTTTAAATGTTATAAGTGAAGAGTCCCTCTTGTGTGGCCAGCATTATCTGTGTCAGCACAGTTGGCACAATATAATGTCAAGGGTTGCTTTCACACTCAAACTAATTTGAGCTGTTAGAGCTAAAGAGAAATTTGACATAATAAAATCTATTCTTCTGAGGAGCAAGTATTAGGGTATTCTGTTTCTTATGGGGCTATGCACCCCACTATTTGCCCTAGTAAATTTCTGAGATGTGAAATTATAAATATTTCAAGGAAATTGACTATAAATGCATTTTTCCTAGCTAGGGATATTATGAATGTTTCAATTTTGAAAATATTTGGAAGACATTCAGATGCTTGGAACTGACAGAATTAGTTGCATATTTCTCTATTTCACAGGTAAGTTGTCTTTGAAATATTTCACTCTGCTTTTCTTTCCTAACCATCTAGCTAACATCCACTGTGTACTCTGTTATCCTTGTGTTGTTTACATTTTCAGTAATTTGAATTTCTATTTAAATGCCTGCAACATAGATACAATGTGTGGAAGCATAATTTCCCATTTCATTTATGTGCTTGGCTCATAATTGCATAAACAAACAAAGGGGAAAAAAACAAACCCAGAAAAAACCTGACTATTTTGTTACCCTGTTTTGTGAATACTTTATCTTGTGGGCTATTATGAGTATTCTTTAGATTCATTTTTTCATGGTAAATTGACAGCTACATTCACCATTCTTTGCCTAAATAATGACTAAAACATTCCAACCAAAAAGGGTAACTAAAAATTGCATATAAAAATAGAATAGCAAAATCAAAGCATGCAGAGGTTACAGTGTGGAATAAATATGCAAACTTAAAACATATAAAGATACTGAAACATGAGAGGTTCAATCTGAGCATCAGGAAGTAGTTTCTTTAAAGCACTGGCACATGATGCCCATAGAGGCTGCAGAATATTAGATGGTAGAGGAGTAAGGGTTGTACAGCATGGAGATTGCTGGAAGATACTCAAAAGTCATTTGGATGTAATCCTGGGCAAAATATTGCAACTGACCCTGCCTTAGTAGGGGGACTAGACTGGGTGACCACCACATGTCCTTTCCAACACCAACCTTTACTTGATATTTTAAGTTTCCTTTAAGATATAATTTACAGTAGGAGAGGAAAGGCAATGAATTTATCATTGCTAGCAAAGCTCTAATGAGCCTCATAGAAAAAAATTACAACAATCTATTAAACTAATGTAGAAGTAAAAGTGATTTTATTGATAAACAGTGAGCTAACTTGGAATACTTTTTTCTGTCTTACAGCTTTATGCTCCAGGGTTTTAAATATAGAACTCAGTCTTGTCATGTTGCTTGTTGTATTCCACTGGGACAGATTTCAAGGTATTTCAGGTTACACTCTACAGAAGACATTCAAATCCATTTCTCTATCCTCAACTTTATACTGTGATGTGCAGTCCTTTTATCAATTCTTAGCTGAGGCTTTTATTTACAGAGGGGAATGAAGAGCTAAAGATTGACATAATGCCAGAAGAAATTTTCAGTCAGGAGTTGTATCTCCAAAACTGTAGGTAAGTCATTCAATGGAATACAGTGACCCTCTGTGTTGAGTCCCTCTGACATGAGAAAAAGCATGACTTGTGATACATTTTTGTCTAGATCACTAGTTAATTTGTTGTTGAAACAAAAATCTATTATACCTTCAATTATCTGAGTCTCTTTTAATTATGTCTGCTGTTGCTCTAGAGTTCTTTGAGGGTTTCACATTGCAAGAAGATAGAAGCTTGTACGACATAATGAATATTAAAATCCTGCATTTGGCAGGAATACCTGGAGTTGTAGATGTAAATATTTATTTGTGGCAGACAGAGCTAGATTTACTTAAAGAGAAAATCATGTGATAACTATTTGAAATTGACCTGTCATGCCAGCTTTTTCTGAGGTAATTGAGAGGTTACATTCTTTTTTGTGTGTGTTTTATTCAGGATCATGTCACTAAGACAAGGCATCTATAACTCTGAAAATTCTAATAGAGCTGATAGCAAAGTATCTTTTCAGAAGATCTTAAAATATTTTAAAATGAGACTGGAATGAATTGGAAACTGTAAGTGAAATTTATAGATAACTTTTATTAGCATTAAACTGAATATAAACCCTACCGCATTTGATCTCAAGTATAGAAATCATATTTAGAATCTAAAAAACACTTTTGATGGACTTTAAAGAAAACTCAGATAATTATGGCTCAAATATATAGCTATGTCTGTGAGCAAAGAGCAGTTAATTCACATGTTTCCAGTGCTCACAAATTTTTCAAGGCTTCTGAGGAAGCCTAATCAATTTACTGCTACTGAAATGCAACAGTTGTTCAACAAATCACATCAGTCCTGCCTTCGGCCAGTAATAAAGATAACTTCTCCAACAGAAACATCAAGAGATCATTAAAAGTTCAAAAAGGTAGATGACCCAACATGAATTTGGCCAGAAGACTAGAGTTAATAATCTATATTTCAGTATTCTAGTATCTTAAAAGAGGTTTCTTGTTACATTTGAAAAGTATCACCACTAGCAAGAATATCTCCTATCTGTTGAAATTTTATAAAAAATAACCTGGCTGAGAAAAAGAGGAAAAAGATAGAGGCAGCTCTCTCTATAAACACAAAACACATGTAAAGGATAAAAAATAACAGTTCATGCTGTATTTGAGAGTGCCATAGAAATAGGAATCACAGAGTAGATACCATTTCTGTAATAACAGATCCTAAAAAAGCCACCCAGAAACCCCAAAACAAACAAAACCCCCCAAACAAACAAAAAACAAAGAAAAAAACCACAAATAACCACCAAAACCAGAAACAATAATTCATAATATATTTGGAATTTATTAAGTTAAAATCCCGCCACATCAAATTAAAATTGGATATGCTAGACAGCCATCTGAATAAAAATGGGGAAAAGAAAAACTTGTAGTCTATGCTAGAGAGAAAAAAAAAAAAGGCTAACACTCAGGCTTCCATGTGTGAGAAAAGAAATAAGAAATAGAGTAAATTACCTACATTTTATAATGTATAGCTAGAGAATGTAGGTAAATAATGTTAACTAAGCAGCTAAATTTTCAATAGAACAATCAAGATTATTAAAAAAAAAAATCAAAAAGCAGGCCTAAATTAATTTGAATGTGCAGCACTTTGAAACAAGCATTTTGCACAAACTTGACATCTGCTCGAAACAAAGGTGTGGTTACCAATAGGAAAAATAAAAGGAAGGGTAAGTAATTAACCCTATTAAACGTTACTCTCTGCCAAACCTGAAAACTGGATAAACAAAAACTCCTACTGAGTTTGAATTTAAATTTGAAAGCACTGCTTCCAGTTATATTTTAAAGCTCAAGAATGCACTGGTCTTTCATGACCTGAAAATTAGATTTTTGACAATACTTAGCTCAACTCAATTGCATTTATTTTTTACCAGGAATTAGTGTTTAACATTCTCTAGTAGTGGTAAAAGTAGGATCATATGTTTTAGATGTAGAAAAATCCCAAGACCAGATATTAGGAAGAAAAAAAAAGGAGTAAAATCTCAATTGATTTGGATACTGTAAACTGACTAGAACCAATGCATACCTATGATAGAAATAAATGCTGAACAAAAATATGGGGAACAGCCCCAAGGCAAAATTATCACAAAATAATTGACATAGAATTAAATCATAATCCAAGTAGAGGAAGCTAAAGAAGGTGCTGCATTAGAACATGTAAAGTACAACTTTTCTCCTAGTGTTCTTTGTGAGATATATTATAATTTATTTGTGTGCCTTGATAAGGGCGAGTAAAGAATTCTTATGGATTTGCACCACTGTTAGTTTTCAATATATTCTGCCTTACTTCTGGAATAAATAAGAAGAGTCAGAAAGAAATTTTAAGAACAGACTTTCATTCAATACTGTATGCATCACACGGACAGTCACAAGCAGTGAAAAAAATTACAAAGAAACAAAATTACTCTCTTATTCTAGAGGGTACAATTAAAATTGAGGCAAATTTACATGCACAAAGCTTTATTAGTGGGATCTATAGCTGGTGGTTTACTCTGACTTCAAAGTAACTTTAGGAGAAACATTTTAAAAATTATGAGGGTAGTAGGGGAGACGGGGAAAAAATCTCTCTCCCAGTTAATATATACTTTTTAATGTATTAATAACAGTTGACTATCATGTTACCTGTTAGGTCTTCAAGTTACAAACTGAAACCTGTGAGAGGATGGGCAATAATTTTTTATTAAGGAGTTAGACAATAATACCTATAAGGCAAGAGTGAGTAAGAAAAGAGTATTTTAAACAATAATGATATTAACTTTCTACAAGGAAACTGATCTAACACATATAACTATCCTTCAGAGTCAGACACTAAGACTTTGAGGATAGCAGCACCTGAAATACTGGATGAAGACACTGTCAGAGCAGCTTAAAGATGTGTAATGAAAGGTTGCAAGAGTACAAGTGAGCAGCAGGCTACAGAACAGAAAGAGGAAGGTCCTCAGTATAACAAAAATTGAAGCATCTACAATGCTGTGCAATACAGTGGCAATCTTATTGGGACAGAAAGTTCTCTAAATTAGTCTCTAAATTTGATGATCCTGCCTGTGTTTTTTATTGTTTAGCTATCTCAGAGGGTTGATTGCTCCACATTAACAGTAAATCCTGGGAAATTCTGCACTCATGAGAACCGTTTTAGATTTTGCAAAATAAGCAGGAAGTAGTTTCTTTTGTATTTGATACACTGGATTAATTCTGTATTAACACTGTCAGACTACTCTGCATGCAGAGTACCTCTGTATGGTGCATTATCAGTAAGGAAACCTATTTTGAGCATATTAGAATTGCTAGGTATCTGACAGAGAAGAAAATGTTGGTAGAAATGTGATTCATGACCTTCATTAACTCATACATTTTAATAATGGTTAAAAAAATAGTCAATGAGTATTAAGTAGCTATTTTTTTTTCCTTTAAAGGATATTTGTAATATTTAAAAACATGAATGGTAAAAGTTGTGTGGAAATCTGTTTAATGCATATAGAAAAGTTAAACATAGAATTTGCCAAGAAACATCATAATTGTAACTGAAAAACTTTTTCAGTCATTGGATCTTCAGAGTCATAGCATGAACTGTCATCCTGGGTTTACATACATTGTTATTCTAATGCCATGTAAAGATCAGAGAGTCTATGATTCTCTGTTATGGAAGTTAACAGTGGAATTATTTAAAAATAATAAAAATATGACATTAATAAGAACAGCAGCTACACAGACAAAAATTTTGCTTTAATTGCTTACAAAATATTGCAGAGTCCTAGAAGAAGGGTAGGAGTTAAATAGCCAGAAACTTAAAAGCTTAGGAAAAGCTATGACTAATATAATTAATCATAACTTAATAAGACCTGCTTATGTGCATACCTTCTGTTATAGTTTTACTTATGACCCAACTTTTATACTATGGATTCTCTGATCCGTTAAGTTTACAAAACACATAATTCTGAGAATAAATCCCAGCTGTCAGAGGAAAATATTTCATGCTGAATTTGACAGCCTGAGAGAGGCAAGGCTGCTAGACCTCCTTGGCCCCATGTCCAGCTTGAAGTGAGATTGAAAATATGTTCCCAGTGGACACATACAGACAGAGAACATTTGTAGATACACTTGCATGAAGGGCTGTCCACACAGATCCCAGAGACACACACAGAGCATTCACATGAACATAGACAACATCAACAGACTCATCCTGCTGCCCTTTCTGGTTGAGACAGAACAGAGTTCATTAGTGGAAATAAATATACCTATGAAATATGTTTATCCCTGCAGCAGCTGGGTTCAGACACCCCGTGGCTGTGCCTGAACCCCAGCATCCCCAGTCGCTGGCATTTGAATTTACAAGTGCCCAAGGCCACAGTGCTACTCCATTTGTTGGTACAGATCATTTCACTCACACAGAGAGATGTCCAGCAGTTCCCTGGTCCCATAGACCTGGTCCCAGACCCATTAGACACACACAAATGCTTTCACACTCAGAGGAAGTCTTTGGTCCCAGGACACTTCACCTATTTACTGGATAATCTGCATTGGGCTCATTTGCGTCCCAACAGTCACTTCAATTCCTGTACCAGAGGTCCTCATACACAGAATTAGAGAACACCCTGAGTTGGAAGGGACTCACAAGGATCATCAAATTCAAACTCCTGAACCTGAAAAGTTCTCCTCAAGAATCACACCATGTATCTGCCAGTCTTGTCCAAAAACTTCTTGTATTCTTGCAGGCTTGGAGTTGTAACAGTTTCCCTGGGGAGCCTGTTCCAGTGCCCAAGCACCCTCTGTGTGGAGAACTATATTCTAATATCCAGTGTAAAACTCCCCTGACACAACTTGAGGCCACACTCTCATGTCACCACAGTGAAAAACTGCCTCTCCTCTTCCCCTCATGAGGAAGCTGCAGACTTTGTTACAGACCAAGTGACTTCAGCTGCTCCTCGTATGGTTTTAACTCTGGACTCTTCACCATCTTCATGTCCCTCCTTTGAATGCTCTTATATTGTGGTGCCCAAAACTGCACACAATATTCAAGGTGAGGCTGCCCCAGTGCAGAGCAGAGCAGAACAATCCCCTCCCTTGCCCAGCTGGCCATGCTGTGCCTGATGCTCCCCAGGACATGATTTGCCCTCTTGTCCAGGATGCCAGGACACTTCTGACTTGTGTTCCAGTTGCCATCAACCAAGATCCCCCTATACTTTTTCATGGTGCTGCACTCCAGCCTTTCATTACTTTCAGGGTTGCCCTGTCCCAGGTACAGAATCCAGCTCTTGCCCTGGTTAAACTTCATACATGCACATGCACAGAGTAAAGAGATCCTTATCAGAACATAAATGATGGTGGAGTTTAGTAAATGATAGGACAGATAAAAAGGATCCAGGTACAGGGCATGGCCAAATAAGCCTATTGATCAACCCCTGCTTACATGATAATGGACAATTTTATTCTCTTATCCTTCTAATTCCCACATTTATTCCTCCCCAAATCACAGAAGCCCTTTCCCTTTCCCACCTTTGATTTCTCTTCTAAATACCTAATAAAAAATCCTGTGGAATCCCAAAATGCTCTTCCATGTGCATCTCACAGCATTTCCTCTATTTTTAGGCCACAAATAATCTAAAAGATTATCAGGAGAGTCAGTTCTGTTCACGGGTTCCATGTCTCAAGAATGGGACTGGTGACAGGGCCTGGACAGTGTCTGTCATCCTTAATCTTTGCTTTGGCTTCCTGTCTGCCACTGTACTCCTGTGTTCCTCTGGTGTTGTGGAGATGGGTCTTTGGTGGGTGGATGGCTCTTCTGGGATGTGATGGGAGCTGGGCAGGGTGTGATTGCCCCATTCTAACCCAGAGCATTGTCACTCTGTGCTCCCGTTAACCCCATATGCTAAAGCTGGACCTATAAGTGACACTGCTCTCAGCAGGACTCCTGCTTCAATTATTTCTAAATTTTCTGAACGTTGGAAAGCATCAGGTAAAAGAGGCAGAGGCTTGCAGGAGTTATGGAGAAGGCAGCTGAGACATGCCCAGAGAAATGATCTGGTTTCAGGTCTCTGCTCAGTTTTCCCCTGTAAATCTGGATCAGTTACTTAAAGCACATTTTCACAGGTGGACAATGATTATGTAGTCTTCATTTTCTGGGTGACTGACTTTATTCCCTATGGTCTGATTTGCAAAACAACTGGGTACTCATAACTGCAGCATGAGCTAGTTAGAGTTGTGCTGTGAATACATAAGCTGTAATACACAATCATATTATCTAAAAATCAGGTCCAGCTTATGTGAAATTGAGCACATGAAATTAGTGACTCTTTTTGACCTTTTTATCTCAATGTCTTTGTTCTTAACCTATGTTTTATTAATTAAATGGGACATAAATAATCCTTCCTCATATAATGATGCTACAAAAATCAATTTGTTTTGGGGAAGCTTCCAGTTACTGTCACTATTAAGTCTTCTATATCGATCTGAAAACAACATTTTGTGATGGAATAAAACACTGTAGGAGCATAGTAGCCTTCTTGACATATCTTTTCTTATCCTTCATTTTCTAATGATATTATTTAATAACCAAAATAGATATTACTTATGCTACCTAATTTTAGGGATTCTCCTTTCTGAAAGATCTCAGGAAATTGTATTCCTCCCTACAACATTCTGACTTTGTCCCTAAAGCTGGTTGGGTATATGGCCTGTTCTACTTTAGTGAGGCTCTTTACCAAGAAGATGGCCACATGTGATTTTAAATATATTTTTGACAAAAGTCAGATGAATGTCCATGTGTAGTAGCCTTGCTATATTACATATTAACAAATGTTGTTGCAATGAATGCCATACAGAAGTTGATGAACAAAAGTTTTTACTCAAAGAAGGTTTAAAATATTTTAGAAACACAGTGATAGAGGAAACAATTTTAAACTCTATGAGCACCACACATTCCATATAGTAGAAAAGTATTTACAATGTGATGCTAATGTAATACTGAAGACAGTTTCAAGGCATCTGCATAACACAATGAGATTAATCCTGCTATTTTATTTCTTTTGGTTATTCAGCTTTGCAAACTTAATAACTTTAAACTTTTTCTTGTGTTTAATAAATAAAGGTACATAAGACTCTTATTAAAACTCACAATTGAATATATTTTAATCTGCTGTTGAAAAGCTGTCAGCTTTCAGAAAAAGAGAGAAATGCTAAGAAAATTGTTCATAATAGTTTAACACTGATTTAACTGTGTGAATGAAATGAACAAATATTCAATTAGTTTTATGTTTTTGAGTTATGATAACAATGAAAACTAATGAATCATATAATAACAAGAAAAATAAGGTTAGAGGGAAATATAACGTTAAAATTAAAAATATGTTTTTACAATTTTATTTAAGCAGACATTCTTTTGTACAGAATCTGTGTAGAATATGATTTTATTATTTTCTTCAAACTCTACTACAAAATAACTGAAGATAGAAATGTTTTTGGAGGCCAATTTTTAAACTTTAAAAATTATGTTATTTGCATCTTGCTCTTCATTTATTTTTTTTTTTCAAATATATCCAAGAATATCCATATTTTCTTTAATTCATATTATGCTTCTTAGGAATAGGAAAAAAACCCCAAACCTTGGTCAGATATAATCTTCCATAAATATCAGCAAAAGTGTTTGACCATTTAATAGGAGAAAATAAAAGTAAAAAAAATAATGAAATACATATCTAATGTACAATAAATGGCAGTTTACAGGTACTGTGTAGTTCTGTTGATGTCATAAAATGTACAGCACAGAGTCATCCTTTAGCAATGTAGAGATAAGTAAGAAAATTTAAAGAGATGTTTCTTGATCTTGTATTATTTTGATGATGCACAGTAGGGTCCAAGAGGGGTTTATAACTATTGTGACTTATTTTTGCTGTCCATTTCTATATATTTTGGACAGTATTTTTGAGTCATGTATGATGTAATATTTGGAAGCCAGGAAATAATGAAAAATTCTGTAGAAAACATTATCTTTTCTGGAGTGCTACTCAGTGCTCTGTGATGAATTTATGAAAAATCTTTCCTTAGGCATGGAAATTCCTCTTCAACTCAATTTCATGCATGAGTCATTCATAACAAAGACCCATGTTCAACCTCCCAAAGCATCCATATATTGTCTCCCATAATTCTTGCTTTACTCTGTCCAGCTCTATTAGTCCCATCTCGGATCTCTTTTAGAAACTGTTTACCCATTAGGTTGTGTAAGTCCTACTTCTTTCAGCAAAACCTTCTTTTCCATGGCTTTTTAATTTAATTTATACACTCTTTATAAATAAATCTTGATAAATAAATAGATATATAATTTTATTAAACAGGGTCTTCATTGTTTTTTGTGCCTGCAATAATATAAGTGAAACTACTTAAATTCATAAGAAAAATATCATGACTTAGTTAAGTCATGTTGTCAAGGAAACAGGGATGACCTTCTGAAGAGAGAAAAAGTATTTTATGTTTATAAGGATTTCAGTAGTTCGTCTGTATTTTTTTTTCATTAAAAGAGACTAATTTTAATACAGCATGCTGTAATACAGATTAAACTTCCATAGCCAATTTGCATCAGATATAAAAAATTTTAATGATTTGAAGCTCATTTGATGGTGGTTGCTTTATATTTGATTATGAGAAGTAAACTTTTTTGGTTTACTTTACTTTTGTTTTATCTACTTTACAAAACTTTTCTACCCACAACCATCTATAATGCTTGAATTTTACTTTTTCTACTTAATAGAGTTTTTATATACCTTTAAAGAATGTCTGTAAAGAGGTCAGTGTGCCCTGAATCTTATGAGCCATCCTTGTAGCCAGTGAACCTGGAAGCTTTGCTTGTAACTGAAAATTACACGCTACTTAATGAGTGATGTGAGCACATTGTGGAACACATGAAGTTTATGCAACAGCCACAAAATTCTATGTAAGTTCAATATTTTCATGTTTCTGAAGTTTTCAGAAAACAGATATTTTCCACCTTTTATGTGAGTTTTAAAAAAGATGTAAAAACAAGGATGGTGCATAGACTAGATGTCATGGTCAAGATATCTAGATATCTAGATATCATGTCACTTCTGTAGCTGTTCTTCATCAAATTGCAAGGTGGATACTTTTGTTTAATCTTGTGATAATATTCTTTCCTATTTTGACCTAAATTACTCTAGTATAAAAACTAATAGCACTGAAACTTGCTTTGAATTTAGGTCTCCCTGTTTGCTACAGTAGAAGTTGTGCTGTCACAGTTGGCTAGAAAAACTACTTAATGGCTCACACATCTCCTCAGTCTACACATGCCAGTTGCAGTTATGATCAGGAGAAATTTCTAACGCTTAGCTCAATGAATACAGTTAACTCCCAGCTTTTTATCTGGCCCCCTCTGTAGACCATCTCAAATTTTAAAGGTTGCCTACGCAGGAAAAAGCTCAGATAAAGAAACAAGAGCTGTACTGTTGAGAGGACAAATCAAAACTCTTTGATTTAATACAACTCTCAAGAAGGCCAGCACATTAAAGGAAAGCTTTTGTTATTATGTTGTTAGCATTAGCAACTGATGTGCAGAACAGGTTTTGTGAAGATAGAAGTGCCAAATGAAAATAAGTAGTGGAAGTAGATTTAGATTGTCCTATAAAAATATATATGGGTGAAAACTTCAGAATATTTTTTCTTTGTCCTAAGGATGTGCTTAAATATTTTGATGTTTTATATCTATGTCTTGACAGCATTTTAGGACAAAAACTGTGTGATACTCCTTTTCATGTTTTCTTTTCCTTTGGAAAAATGGGTGTACACATTTCTCTGTGTGAAAAAATAAAAATGGAAATAGAAGAAATTGAAAGAAAGGAAATGAATATCAGCTCTTTACTTTCCTAACTTACATTAAAGGCCAGAAATAGCACAGAGCATCAGGCATTCTTTTCATTTTTCCTATGAGCTCTCTTAGGTTTCATGGCTTAGGAGTCCTAATCTCACCGCTAAGACACAAACTTTATGTGACATCAATGTCCTGATGGAAAGTTTATCTCCATTACAGGTCATCCCATAGCTCTGTGAAACTGCTGACTAAGAGCAGAAAATTGGTTGTTGCATTTGTTTGACCATTATGACGTTTCTTCGGAGGAAGTGATGGGTAGAAGTTGTAAAAAATTTACTCCAGCTATGAAAAGAAAATTACTTCTCTGCCAGTAATTTACTTTCTGGAAGAGAATATTTCTCAGCTTTTCTTCGTGACATTGAACAGCACCCAAAGAATCTACAATGAACACTGGATAGAGTTAAGATTGAAGAGTATGACAAACTATGGATAAATAGGCATCATGAGATATCAGGTTGATCTGACATAACATGAGAGATCCATTATTTTCATTATTATAGTATCATAGACTCATTAAAGATAGAAAAGACTTCCAAGATCATCAAGTCCTATCTTAGACTGGAAACCAGCCTTATTTCTTTAACATGATATCTTTTGTAACCTGTATTTTAGGCCTGCATTTACCTTTGTTTCTATCTTCTCTTAATAAAAACTCTGCCCTGACTATTGCTCTGGGTTAGATTTCTTTTTCAATGCACTTTTGTGGCATGTAACTAACTACCTGTGGAACCAGGTGTATGACTGAGTGTCTGTGTGCACTCATACACATTTTATATGCTCACATATGTGGAAATGCCACAAATGTCTAAATAGTCAAACATCTCTCTGCATGTTAGAATATCAAAGTTACTGGTTTCCTAGACAAAGTATAAGCAAACTATCTGTTACTTTAATCAATATGGTTGTTGCTCTGTCTCTTGCAGTTCCTTTTTCTATTCCTTTTCCCTTTACTTTCACCCATCTTCTTTTCCTTTTCCTGTGTGCCTGTCCAGACACGTGTACTACCCCATACATTTTGCCTTCTCTAAACATTTATCTCCTTTTTTTTGTTCTTATTAAATCTCATTTTTGTCCTGCTACCTGACAGTCAGACCTACCTGCATATTTCTTAGATATTGATAAAAATTAATGCCTTCATTAAGACTACGTCTCTTTGTTTCAACTAATGAGTTTCAATAATGTCATACAAATATCGTGTGACAAGATTTATTTTGGTTAAAACTTGGCAACAAATACTGTTTGCCTTTGAAAATTATGTTTTATATTTTTTCTTTTCATCATTCTGAACCTTCAGTTCAGACAGATACTTCAAATTGGTTTTGAACATATACACTAATGATTCATAGTTCAGTAAACTGGCCTGAGAAAGATTGTCTCAGGGTGACCTCTGATTTTTCACACACAATTAACTACCAAACAGAAAATGTAATGAAAGGACTNATATATATATATATATACACTAATGATTCATAGTTCAGTAAACTGGCCTGAGAAAGATTGTCTCAGGGTGACCTCTGATTTTTCACACACAATTAACTACCAAACAGAAAATGTAATGAAAGGACTTACAGGAATTGTAAGTTTAAGCCCATTATTTTTCTCTCTGTCATCACAAGATAGTTATTATTTGCAAAACATGTATCAGGAAGGGGGTCGGTACTTTTTGATCATAAACATTTTTAATGTATTTGATAGATTTCTCTCTTCAGCATCTTTAGCTGAAAACAGTTATTTTATTGCTCTACTATAAAGTAATATTTTTCCTAAACACATCTCTAGTTAATAAGAAGAGAATCCCAGTTTTAACTGAGTAATTATGCTGAATAGAACAAGGAATTTTTACAGTAATGATAGTCCATTCATAAGAAAGACTTATCTCAGCAATTATACACTTTACAATAATAGAAATTGCTTTTGTCAGAGACTTGCTTTTATGTTTAAACAGCATCTTTTTTCTTAAGCTCCTTCCTTAATTGTGCAGCTACTGTGGACTTTTAGAAATACAGCCTTAATGTTTTACTTCATTAACTTTTATAGAGCTAAAGACACTAACATTGAGGATTGTCTCCTATGTACTTTTGTCTCACAAAGTGCGCTTAAAACTGCAGTAAACAGGAAACTAAAATTTGTCCCAGTTTGGAAGGGTTTGTAATTCTCAGTACAAACATTCCCCTATCAATGGGATGTATTTTATTTACCTCTATATCTCCATAGTTTATTTCATTATTAAAAGAAACCTCAACAGAGGCTTAAGGGAAACTGTCATTTTATGTGTTTGACTAGAGTTACTAATTTTTATCTCCATAAACATTGTATTTTCTAATAATATTATCTTAGGTTAGCATAGCAGAAACATTTTTGATGAAAGGAAGTTTATTTTTCATCTCAATGTGTTGACTGTTAGGGAATAAATAAAAAAATCTGTATCTATTGAATCTGACTGATATTTATATGGTAGACTGAAAAGTCTTCTCTGTAGTTTGCATGATACATTCCAATTCAACATCAGTCTAGCAATGTAAGGGAAAAAACATTAAAAATTCACCTTTTTTTAAAATGTGATTCAGAAATTATATACACATCCATAATAAGACAGGAAGATAAAAATATTGGAGAACCTTGATGAATAGATTGAGGAATATTGAGGAATTTGCTAGAGGTATTAGGTAATGATAAATATCAATAAACTAAAAGAATTTCAAAAACATCTTTAAATAAGTGTCTTTCAAAAAACCAACAATGGAGAGAAATACAATTGCAGGTTTTTTTCATGTCAAAGTCATACTGAAAAAAAAGACAAGATGATAGCAGAAAAATTAATTTAATTCTTTCTATTGATGTATACTGTGGAAAACTTAAATCCTGCATCAAAACCTTCATAAGACATCGATCTGAGGAGACATGATAAAGTTTTAGAACAGTTTGATACAGTGAGAAATAATAGGATGCTAGAAATCAGATATGGAGTTCCTGAATAAGTTTTTGTGAGTAATATGCTGTCTGAATCAGCCTCCTCACCAGAAACAAGAGATGTGCCAACAGTGGTAACAAAATAAAAAGGAACATGTAAGCAAGTCAGAGATATATATATTGTGCCTCAAAGATCTTTTGCAGTTTTTCAAGAAGTCAATGAATTGATACAGGTATCCAGGTATCCCATCCTTGTTCTAAGACTTTGGTTAATTCCTTTAAGTTTTTATAGGATAAAAAGAAAGCCTTATAAGTTACAAATGTCAGTGAAATACAGTAAGTGAAGGGTAGACATATGGATCAGTTTTTGCAATGGCTTATGGTCACCAGAGGAACCTCCTCCAAATCAGTCATGGAATTAAAATTGCTGTAGAAATTCATAAACTATCTGCAATGGGTGTGAACAGTGAGCTTTGCTACCTATATGAAGTATTTGGGGCTCTACAAAGATAAAATGAACAGAGAAGAATTAGAGCAAGATCTCACATAGGAATAACTGCTCAGTGAAGCAGTAGATGAAATTCAATGTTCTGAAGTAAAGTGGGGGGAAAAAAGCTAGTCCTTGCTGTGTGCATACAGCATCTGGCATGAAATTAGGTATTTCTTCTCAAGCATAATATTATTAAATCATTGCAGATAGATCATTGAAATCCTCAAAGTCCAGGTACAGTCAAACACAACTAGAATTTAGGAAATTGAAAGTTAAATAAATAATAATATTAATTAAAAAAAAAAAAAATAATAGCCAGGAGAACTTCAAGACCAAAACAGTGTCTTAGAGGTAACTGAGGTAAGTTTCGGGGTGAGGGTGAAAACCAGCTGTGCAAGAGGTCCTTAAGCTTAGGGACACCAGAGCAGAAACCTGGAGCCCTGCCTTGACCTGGCAGCTCTTGGGAGTGAGGAGTGAGTGCAGCCAGGATCAGCCTGGGAGATGTAACCAGCTCCAGGGAGCGTGGTGAGCCAGGCAGGGATGGAGTGCATGCGAGGTGTGGTGCTCAGCAGTTTGTGTGGGGAGTGTGTGCAATCTGCAAATAGTTCCAAGGCTCAGGGGAATGCTGAGTGCTCCAGAACTCTGCCTGCTGGGTTTCTGAATTCCAGAAGTGGCTCCTGAAGTATTAAAAGTCTCTTTTCTCAGCCCCTAGACTGAAGAAGAAGTTGAGAGTCCTTGGCTCTGGTTTTCAAGGTTGTTTATTTTTCTTTATCTATTACATTCTGTCTCTGACCTGCTGAGGTCTGTCTGGCAGGTCAGTTCATGGCACACTCCCCGCCCATGGAGTGGTGTTAGTTTTTTATGCTAAAAAAAATGTGTACTTTATTAACAATAATTTTCCAACACCTATCACCTATGTTAGACCAATCAAACAGTGCCACCATCACAGCAGAAAAATGGAGCAAGAGAAGAAGAAAGAAGAAGTCCAAAAGCAACGAGGATCCTCCATCTTGCCTTCACTTACATACCATTCTAACAAACCCAAAATTTACTTATTCACCCTGTGCCAAATTAACTATTATCCTACTCAAACTCTTGTGACTTGTAATTCTTCCCACAAAGTTGGTAATTGTTTCCATGGACTAAAATCAAAGACACAGGTGTCTTCGACTCCATGCCAAGGTCTCTGAGCCTCCAGGACAGTCAGAGGAATGTCCTGGGTTCCGACATCTGCCCTTATGGTGGGTACTTGCCCCAGACCCCAAACCAGTGACTCCTGACACAGTCCCTGAGATATGTGTTGCTTCCACCCAGATGCAAAAGCTTAGAAAGGAGACTTCAGTAGAGGTGGTAGCTTGCAGTGGAAGCCCATGGCCATGTTGAAGCAGGCTCCTGGTCAGACCTGTGACCTTATGGAAAGATGAGCCCACACTGGAGCAGGTTTGCTGGCAGGACCTGTGGCCCCATGGGCAACCCGCACTGGAGCACTGAGGAACTCCATCTCATGGAATAGATCCACGTTACAGCAGTTCATGAAGAATTGCAGCCTACAGGAAGGATTCAGACTGAATAAATTAATGGAAGATTGTCTTCTGTGGGAGGGATCTTGGGCTGGAGCATGGGAAAGAGTCCTCCCCATGAGGAGGAAGAAGTGGCAGAAACAATGTGTGATGATCTGATTGTAACCCCCATTCCCATCCCTGGACGCCACTGAGGGGAAGAAGGTAGAGAATCAGGAATAAATTTAAGCTGGGAAGAAGAGATGAGTGGGAGAAAGATATTAATAAGATTTGAGTTTACTTCTCATTATCATACTTTGATATGATTGGCAACAAATTCAAGGAATTTCTCCAAGTGTTTTACCCATGATGACAATTTTTGAGTGTCTCTTCCTCCCTTATCTCAATCCATGAGAGTTTCATTATATTTTCTCTCTCCTGTCCAGCTGATAAGGGAAGTTGTAGAGTGGCTTTATTAGGCATCTGGCAGCCAGCCAACATCAAACCACAGCACAGACAAAAATGTTGTCTGTCTAATCTGGAAAATTGAACTCAGTGTGGTAGTTTCCAGTTTACTAATTTCCATATACAACTCCCTTCTGCAGTTTTCAGGTTAATTCCAAAATCCCTCAACTTCTAATATGAAAAGTTCAGTTTTAACAACTAAGGCGTTTATTTGTTTGGGGAATTTTTTTTTAAGGGTGAGGCGAATAGAAGAGTATTTTCAAGATCTTTCTAAAACTTGCCTTATAGAGGAAACCCATATATAACTTTGTGGGGTTTGTTTTTTTTTCAGGGTGTCAGGGAGTGGTGGTAGCTTCCCAAGCATGCCCAGCTAATTTGTGCATGCCTATAGCAGAAAAGTACATTTTGGATTCTCTTACAAATCAGAATTGTTTTCCTACATGTAATGGATTACATCATTTATCATGAGCAGATAACAGCTGAAATCTGTAGTTCTTGTGCAGGCTCACACCTCATAATTATATATGCTGCAGGTTGCTGTTCTGTGTTACAAATGTCTTTGCAGTCTGCCCTCAGTGTTGAGGTTTAACATAATGGATTTCATATATTTCTTTCCTTTTCAGAAGAAATGCAAGGAAAAACATGCAAGTGATAAATGTGTCAGACCTGAATATAATTTTTTCAGTAGTTTCTCACCATATGTAAAGCTGTTCTCAGTCTTTTCCAGTTTCGGACTACCACGGTCACCAACAGTTCAGTTGTTGTCCCTCCTACATATCCTTGCATATGGATCATATGTCACATTGCATTTCATGCCAAATCCATGGGGAAATTTTAAAAAATAAAAACTGATTTCATTTCAGAATTGCTATAATTCCCAAATTTTGCCAATCCATCAAGTTTTGAATTCATATCATTACTTACTCAAAAATTGTAAACAATTGCAACAGTTACATTTCTCAGTCTCTGATGCTGGTCTTTTTATGAGGTTCTTAGGAAAAGACATCTTTTTTTTCTGAGTTGTATCATTTATTATAATCCTCAGATTCTGTTGTAGGTCTAAGGACAGTACTTCACTACAATAATAGCTATCTGCAGTGAGTATCTAAAATGCACAGATATGAGGCGAAAGGTGGCCTTAAGACAAACAGGTAACCAGAAAAATTGTATACAGTGGGATATCCATTAACTCTTCAGGACTTAGGAGATGTCTAAGAATGTCAGCAAAGGCAGAAGCCCACTATTAAAAAAACCCACTATTTATTCCAGTGTGTTGCTCTGAAAAAGCAATTTTAACCCAGACAGAAAAACTTCAAGAATTGTGGGATCTCTACCATATTAGATAAACTGACAGCTATTCTTTCAATACTTGGATTTTCTTAGGGAAGAAATTGTAGAAGTTTTTTTTAGAAGAGCTTGTCAAGATATACAGCTTAAAGAAATTAAAATTATTATTAATTTAGTACAAAAAAGTAATATTTTCAGTTTAGATTCATTTACATTTATGTTATTATATCCATAACAGACCAAACACTGCTTTACAGTTTTTTCCAACACTAGAGTGAAAAACCCTACTTGTATTATTAAAGTAAAGCATATATGTTTTCATCCTCTTTGTGACTCAGCTAGATATTTACTGAAGATCAAAATGATCAAAAGTGTATCAAGTAGTTGTTGCAGATGATCTTTTATAGTTATTGAAATCCTGTTCTTTTTTCTAATTCTATGAAGTCTGCATAGAGCTGGGAGTGTACACATACAATCTCCAATGTAGTTGAAAGAATGGGCAAGAAATCCACCAGATGTGGTATTCAATTGCTCAACCTATTACCCCATTGAGTCTAAATGTTCTTTGCAAAATGTAGCAGAAAAATGACCCAATTTAGCTGAAAAAAGTCCTAAAAATTTTAAAATTATTATAAGGTTTGTTTACTTTTGTCAGCTATTCTGTCACTAGTCTTCTTTCTTTTAAGTTAGTAGCCTTCTCTATACATGCAAAACACACGTGAAACAACTATAAAAGTAAAACACATTCTTCCTATATGAAAGAAAAACCAAAATTATAAGAAACAAATAAGGTCTATATATGCAAACTTTTATTGTATAAATTCAAAACTATAATACAAAAAACAGCATTGCCTTTTATCTGCTTGTTTCTGGTACCTCTACTTGAAATATTTCTTCAGCTTATTTTTCCAGACATGGCAGTCACTGACAGATCAGGTGGGCAGTAAGATCTTTTGGGATTCAGAAAACACAGTTAATAGAATCTATGTTCCTAGACTGTATAAAATAACAAAGTGTGTTATACTCTCCAGTAACAGTCAAAGGCATTTTGAGCCATAATGTCAGCAGCAGTATCATCCTGTCATTTTAACAGGATATGAGCTGAATAATTTATAGTCATGTACTATAATTTGAAGGTCTGATAAAATTTGTTTCATGGTTGAGTGCCCTAGAAAACACAAAAGTAAACAGGAGGGATGATTTTTATCACATGAAAGGAATAAATTGGTTAACGTTTAAATATTTCCACATTTCAAGATACACATTTATTAAGATTTACTAGTCTCAAAAGTCTACTGTAAAATTTTTGTTTCCTTCTTTTAGGTTGTAAGAATGGAGAAGAATGGAAGAAGGGAAGAGATCTATTTGATCTATATTTAAGATTATGTGGGTGTGGATGAACAGAAGATTCATTGCTAGAAGTCAAACTGGATACAAATATCTGGCTTTCAAGTGTGAACAAGTTAGAAATATTGCTCTAAGCCCTCTATGTGGCCTTTATGTTTTGTTGTTATTTCATATCACCATTAAGCTGAATGGTCTTCCTGTAA
Organism: Polioptila caerulea; assembly: GCA_013397295.1. Classification (NCBI taxonomy): domain Eukaryota; kingdom Metazoa; phylum Chordata; class Aves; order Passeriformes; family Certhiidae; genus Polioptila; species Polioptila caerulea. The sequence goes on along the minus strand of VYXF01009873.1, from coordinate 210,196 downwards.
TATATTCTGAACTGAGAAAATATAATTACAAGTTTATTACAATATACTGTGGTATCACTTTTACAGATGGATGAAATTAATTTTGGACATGTGTACAAAAAGAGGCCAAGCTGAGGGTTAATATCATGTGAAATTTGCTCATATTCTTGTTTTGTGACCCTCTGTACCAAGTATTATGCTTATTATTATCAAGGAAAAAATTCAGCGCATAAAAAGTGGATAAAAGGAGACACATTTTCAAGAGTAACAGGGAGAGCAGCACTGAAGTATGAAAAGGGAGAAAAACCCAAGAAACTAAAGCCAGAAAGTATAATCTTATCTGAAGCCTTTGAGTAGCTTAATAAAATTACTTAATTGCTTAATGATAATCTCATGCATAGGAAAAGACTGCATAAACTTATGCATTAGAAAGCAATGGGTAGCAGAATAAGATGTTTTATCTCCATTTTAATTGTTCTAATATTTGCATGCATACATATAAAAGCTGTTAACTGATCTGGGACTTTTGGAATTTAAACCAGGCATATTTTTTTATCCAGGCATTTAGCAGCTTATGTGTCTCAATATCTTGGCTGTCCTGTCAGATCCTCAAGCCTGAGGCAAGCACATACATCTATACACTTTCACCAGCTTTAAAAACAGGAATTAAATAAATAGGTGGATAAATAAATAAATAAATAAATATCAGAAGCACTTTGAAACCTCTTTCATTTTCTTCCAAATCCATTTTTGGCTTAATACGGTTCAGGAGAAAATGTCTTTCCAGAGGGCATTTAGGAAAGTGCCTTGGCTGTAGAAAAGACCTCTCACGCTCCATTGTTCTCCATTTTGGAAAGCAGTTAATGTATTGCTTCTATTTGTGCCTGGTTTTTGTTTATTTCTTGACACTGGGGTAATATACTGAGTGTGCATTCCCCTTATCCTCTTTTTCTGCCATTTTTAAAAGGCCAACTACTGTTAGTAGCTCTTACAGATGTTATTTTAGTTGCATTGGGCATTGCTAATGAAAACTGTTGCATTACAATGTTTTTGACATTTCTGGCAGACCACATTGAACAAAAGCTGATTTTAAACTACTCATAAAAATATCCATTTTTTCCCCTTTAAATTTGTATAATGACTTTCCATTAACTGCATTTTAAAAAAATATTTTTGGGGTTTGTTTTGTTTTGTTGGGTTTTTATTACTGAAGTAAACAAGGGCTTTGCTAAGATTAAGATTTATTCTACATTTTAGTTCATGAGTTATATTTAACTCCCAGCCTTTAAACAGAAAATATTATTTCTAGCAAGTTTCTAAATCCATTTCTCTGAGACAGTTCTAATTTGTTAGTTCTACTTGTTGATACAAATAAGCTGCTGAATAGCTCATTACGTTACTTTTTCTGCAGATGGATTATATGTCCATTATATTATGTGTTTATTATATCCGTGGCTCACAAAGTCTAACATCTACCATGTCATTATTTTGGTTCAAGTACAGTAGTAATCAGATTTTTTATTCTCTTCCCATTCATGCAACAGATACAGTGTGTCAAAGCTGGAAAACTGTTTCCAGAACTTCCAGCACTGTTAGTGGTTTGATAATGGTATTTCTGACAGCTACGGCCCTTACCTGGTGAGCGTTATGTAGCTAAAAAACTAGTACTAAACATACTACAACAAATTTATATGAATATACAGCTTAAACAGAGATTTTTTAATCCTAAAAGCAGGGAAGTTTGAAATGGGGCTAAAATAAGCAAGATTTACTATGCAAAGAGTTTGCTGCAAAAAAATGTCAATTCTTTAAAGAAGTGATGAGCTGAGTGCAAGGGACAAGCTTTGGGGCATAAAGCCATTTAATCTATTGTGACAAAGCAGGAAAAGAACTTCTTAAGCAACAAAAGGCCAGGCCACAGGTTTGGCATTTCAGGATAAGAAGCTAAGGATAACATTTCCCACTTCAGAACTTTGCCCTTTTGATTCATAAGAGCTCTTTTTTTTTTTTGTTTTACTGACAGTAAAGTTCAGTGCAAGCCAAGGGGGAGATGTTACCACTTTTCAGGTGCTAATGTAGTCACACACTTGTATTTACGATTAGTAATCTCTCAAAGGTTTGTCTCAGTATAATGGTTTTCTAAGATTAGTTAAGACCAATTTAGTTTCTTGATTACTACCTAAAATAATGCTGCTGGCCCGTGAAAGATCTCTTACACTTCTTAAAAATTATTAGAGAATTTCTCTTCTTCTTTTACGTGCACACATTCAACACTGCACTAGCAACATGCTACTTCACTAAATTAGTACAAAGTTATTTCATGATCCCTTTTTTAATTCCAATCTCCAAAATTCTATATAATACTTAATCTGTATAGGAAATGCTACAGGAAAATGTAGAGTTCATTTTTAAAATCCTATTTCAAGGGAAATAGGATGTATACCCTTACAGTCTTATAGATATGGAAATAACCTTGCAGTCTTATGGAAAGGCAGCTTGATTGAGATCTAAATTGCTTACTGGTTCCTATGCAGTTTTACATTTTGTCTAACAACACCACAGAAAAAAGAGCAACAGCAAAAAGTCCTTGCTTAAACCTGTGTTCTTTCCAGTGTTATTCACACCACGAAAAAATCTTTATGTTTTTAAAAACACTTGAGCATTCAGTCTCTCACTGTCTAACATCTTTGTTGACTCACTTGTTGTGTTTTCAGACTTCATGTCTACATTTCTTTCATTCATGTTTGCCTAGCAGGCATATGCCCACACCCCCACCTCCCTCACAAGGAGCTAGCTTGTGCCTGGTGTATTCCAGCAGTTGTGGTAGCTTTGGGAATAGCTCTGATGGAAATGTCTGTGATAAAAAAAGACTCTTTTTACTACACAAAACTCATATTCTATCACAATATATTTGGAAAATCTGTCATTTGAAAACCATTTCACTTGCATTTGAACATACACATTAGCTGTGAATAAAAATGGAGCTTTTGTTTTTCTGTTAATGTCATACACAATAGGATAAGAGGCAACCTCATGAGTTCCAATAGAGACTGTACTAAAATATATAGCTCAGTAATACGAATCATTGAGTTAAATATAGTACAGACAGGTGTGTATCTCTGTGTCTAAGGTCTGAAGAGTTAATAGAATAATGGTAAAAGTCTAAAGGCAGCATCATTATGCAAGTTGGTCCAGGGCAAATTTAATCTAAAACTTTTTTAAGACAAGAGTTATTGACCTGATTCTTCAATACCCCATAGACTCTTCTCTAAAGCTTCGTTTCTATATTACCTTTTGAAGTTGTTGAAGGATAGGTGAGCAATTTGCACTACCAACAGCCTAATTAGGAAGAATGATGTCCCTTGGGACAAGAAAACCTTCTTCATATTCAATCATCCAGTCCAAAAATATACAAGGTGGGGTAATGAGTCTTAAAAATGCCAATTTAGTGAGTTTCTAATCACAGATACTTCATCAGCTGACAAAATAAAAACCTCAGTAGGTATAGTACTTCAAAATCTCGGACAATTTACATGTAATTTCAAGAATCAGCAGGGATACACAGCTGGATAAAAATAAAAAGCTTGCTGTAATTGAAAATTGCCTTGCAGCTTGTTTGTGATTAAAATGAAGTTTGGTTCCTTGAAATCTTGTTTAGCAATTAAATCTGTTTTACTTAGGCAATGAAATATTGTCTATTGTCCTTGAATGATTAAACCAGCACAGGCATGCTTTAATATTTCATGCTAATTGAACATGTGTGCATACAGAAAATTTCTAAAGTCCATGTTCAACAACTTGGCTCTCATTTAAACATATCCAAGAAATTGTCTCTCTCACTAGAAGAGGCTGTGGTCATCTATATTATGTATAAAGAATCTCCGTGACAGACTCCTGTGTTTTGCACAAAAAAAAATAGAAAAATAATCTGCACTCTACATTTAGCATAGAAGTTCTCTCCAAAAGCCAGGGTGATAACTTTACATACAACATGACTGAGTTTAGTTTGACTTTAAATTTAGAGTTAACCTATAATAAGAGTTCTTGTTTGTTTTGATTTTCAATTTTTGCGTAGGTTTTTTTGATGTGTTGAATAGATCAAGAAGTGGAGAACAGATTCTCTTACAATAAAACAGCTTTCAAGAGACTTCAAGTCTTTTGTTTGCTTATTTGTTTGTTTGTTTGTTTTCTTAGACGGTTTTATTAGGTTTTGAGTTAAAATAATATTAAGAAACTGTTTCAAAATCAACTTTAGATCTTACAATTCTTCAAGCCATTTTCAACAAAAGGCTCATCTATTTTGTTCCTTTGTGTTTTACATTCAGATGTAATGAGTCCCCAGTCCTCCCTAGGTTTACATTGGAGGGATAAAAATTGAATTAATAAGGTAAAAAATTAAATAATAATTACAATTATTGTATCAGGAAGAAAACGTTTGTAGCATTATAAAAACAAAACCCTGCAAAAGCCACAGGGAAATTAATAATGTAACTTCTAATCCTCAGCAGATAAATCACCTTCCTTATGCATATCCTAGATATACTCATACCCCAACACTCATTTTATTGTTTTTCCTATGTGCATTTCTTCAGTATACAATTTCATAATTAGGACTTAGCTAATACAAGAATTTTAATAAGGTATACATTCAGAAGATAGAAATAATATTGAAATTATTTAAAGCATTTAAATTTGTAATTGAATTAGTAGATAAAAAGTTGTGTTTTTCCAACCTTTTGTTTAAATCAATTTCTAGGATGTATTTAGCTCCAGATAATTGACATATCATTCTAATACTTCTTCAGAGTAGATGAACCAAATATCAACCCATAAAGGAGGGTTTCCTGTCAAAGAACATTGGCCTATGGTATTTCTACACAGTCTGAGCTAATAAAAATGGCCTGAGAGGACAAAGCAGTTTTTGCAGCTTAAAGACAGTGAATTTTCACTCTAAACTTGGAATTAGGGGGAAAAAAAGTCAAATAAGTGTAGAAAGCTTATTAAAAACAGTGTGATTGAAATGCACTCCAAGAGATGCTGAAACACTGCTAAACAGACTCAAGTAAAAAACAAGGATGCTAAGGGAAACTAAATTAGAAAACAGAAATCACTAAGTTTATCTAGACTAGGATGAGAAAAAATATTTAAATAATAATCCAAAAATGAAGATACAAAAAAGAGAAAGAAATGGAGGTACTTTGGAAAAAAAAAAAAAAAAGAAGTGTATACACATCCAAAAAATAATTGGGGAAGAAAAGTTCACTAGCTGAAAAGCAAAAGATTCATCGCCACCATATTAAAAACAAGCAAAAACCCAAACTAAATAACAAAAAAACCCCACCAAAGCAAATGAAAAAAAAAAAAAAGACAACAAAAAAAGCCACCCCAAAAAAATCTCACAAAATCTAAATCACAGTTTTGATCTGGAATTCTCTTTTCTTGGCAATTTGAGAAAAAAAGTCTGCAATCTTAAATCTAATGAGTAACACTTAAAGTACAGGTTAGTAATAATCCTAACAGAAATAAAATGTGAAACTTTATGAGTGAACATGTTAATTAATTCTTCTTTATAGCTGTTCATTCTTAAATTTGAAAAAAACACCTTCACTAATGAGCTTTTTTGGTATGAATAAAACTGTAGCCAGTGGTTCTAGGAATCACACAAAGCCAAAAAAAAGATAAAGAGTACATCTAGATCTAGAAATAATTCAGGCTATTGAGGGGCTGCCAGCTGATGTTTGGATACATGATGAGGCATATTAACATTTACTTGATGAAAATGTAATGTTTTATATATTTCTCCATTTCTTACATATATATATATATGTATGTATGTATATGTATATGTATATACATATACATATACATATACATATACATATACATATACATATACATATACATATTCATAACAAAAGTATGAAGCCATGTAGACACATTGCTCCAGGAAATAGCTCTTTGGGATTTTTTTATTATATAATGTGCTGGGACAAAAACGAATTCTTTTGTGGGAGGGAACACATTATTGCAGCTGCATTGGAGCAGGGAATCTCAGCTTTTAATATAATGGTTCATATTGTGAAAATATGCTTAAAATATTCTGTAGTTCTGCAAGAGTTTCAGTAGTTTTATGCAGAATATTCTCTTTGGTATTTTTTAATAGTGACTGTCTTTTTAATTTTCAGCAGGTTTTTGCCCTGCTCACGTTCACAAATTATTCCCACAGCAAATGAAAGCATGCAACATTATACCTTGAAAATTACTAATTATACATGCAATTTTACACTTCGTATATTGTATTTACACAGTTTTTAAAATACCACATTTTTTCAGATCTGAAGGGAAGGTTGAATATTAACATTTTTTTCCTTTTGTGAGGTACTGAAAAGAAAGCTACAGAACTGTGTTTATATGCATTTGTGAGAATGGGTGGGAAAAATCCATGGTGTGGGAGGAAATCATGTCCAGAAGATCCAACATTCATAGGATAAGTGAGCCATGACCAGAATCTCATAAATAGCATGAAGTCCTGACTTTGGAAGGTAAGGAGACATGTATTTGCAATTTCTGAAATTGTCTGGTGCCTGGAGAGAATGAGAGGCATTCTGAATGGGCTGTAAAATAGGACATGGTAGTTTTCAAACAGGGTATTGAAGGCCCAGACGTGCTGTTTGTAAGAAAATACTAATCATGAATCATGATAACACACCACAGGATGAACTTTTCTGCCTCAGCTGTTGCAAATACCTGTTTTAGTATTGTAACACTCTCTATCTAGATGTAACTCCTGAGGATGGATTCCATCATCTAGATATTAGAAAGCAGGAAGAGCTTCACAGAATCTTTCTTGTTGAAGATTGATATAATGAGGGTGTTCCAGCCTCAGGGAGGTCTAATCTGGTAGATATGGCATCGTGGAAAGTGAGGGAGATATATGAGAAAGGGAAAAGCCTTCTTTGCATCAGGAATTATAAACAAGGAAAAAAAATGTTTTCAAAGGCTCTGCAGTGGCAAGAATCTAGGACCACAGACATAAAGTTTGGTAAGGTCACTGTTGAACTGGAAAGGCGTGGACATGAACCACCTGATGCATGGAAACTAGAAGCTTTGGATTTGTGGCAGTAGAAGCAAGGCTTCATCTCCCCCTACAAGTGTTTAAACCAATGTCTTGACAAGAAGGCACAAAAAATAAATTCAGACATGAGGATTCTGGGCCATACTTCAAGTTAGGATCAGTTCACAGAAAAGGAAGTGAAAGGTGCTAGTGATTGCTGACTACCTCTTGTGCAGGATAAAAGCATTCATTTGCCAGGTACGTCTAACACCACTGGAAGCAGAGAGGTATCTCTACCAGGACATGTAGCATTGGATAAGACACCCTTCATGGGCTTCTGACTACTCTACCTTGCTTCTCAACCATGGCACAAACAATGCAGCCAGAGAAAGTCCTGACATGACTATAGTTGTGTCAAGACTTTGTGGGTAAAAGTAGGGCTACAGAGACCAGTAATATTTTCATCAGCCCTCTTGATCAAGGTAAAACAACAGGCAGATGTATCCAAGTGCTTTACTATGCATTTAATGTCACAACTAACCTTATTTTTTCCATGATGGTACCCTGTTTGGAATGAAGAGCCTAATCGTGGTTGCAGGATATGATATTGATGATGATGTCATGATTGCAACTATGATGTCCTGATATTCATCACTGATGTCATGAAGACTTGGAGGGACAATACAAGTATTTGGAGCAGGGATATTTAAATAGGTGTTTTGGTTCAACCTATCCAAGAACAAAGTCCCATATGGACACTCGCTCACACTCCTCTCGCAGGACTGGAGAGAGAATAAAAAGAGTAGAAAGGAATAAGCATATGATTTGTGTAAAAGTCATTTTAATAGGTAAAAGCCATATGTGCAAGCAAAGCAAAACAAGAAATTCATTCACTACTTCACGTTGTCAGGAAGATACTCAGCCACTTTCAGGAAAACAATGCTCTGTCAGGTGTGAAAGGATATTTTGGAAGACAAACAGTTTCCCTGTAAACGTCCCCCATTTCCTCCTTCTCTCCCCAGCTTTATAGGCTGAGCACAAGCCCATACTGTATGGGATACCTCTTGGGTCAGCTGCAGTCAGCTGTCCTGGCTGTGACCCCTTCCAACTCCTTGTGCACCCCTACCCTCCTCCCTGGTATACTGAAGTGGGGTGTGGAGCAGAAGAGCCCTGACTCTGTGTCAGCACAGATCAGCAATAGCAAAAACATCCTGGTGTTATCAGCACTGTTTCTGCACAAACCCAAAACACAGCCCCATATTAGCTACTGTGAAGAAAATTAACTCAATCACAGCCAAAACCAGCACAATAGAAAAGACAAAGAGAATGGATCTTAGCACTTCTTCACTATGCAGAATTAAATATGAAGTCAGAGACATAGTCTCTTGAACCTCCCCAAATCATAATCAGAAGGAGAAAAAACACTTGCTAAGTCATAGCAGATCATCTGAGCAGGAGGAGGTAGGAGGAGATAGTACATGAGACTTTCCAGAAATAAGTAGCAAAAGGCTTACACTCAAAGGAATTAATTCTCATCGATATTTTGTTGGCATGTACTTCTCCTGTGAGGTTAACCTCTACAAAGAGGTTAATCTACAAAGATTGACCAGGAAAAATGGTCTATTTAACTCTGCTCACAAACAGGGACTAAATAACTAAAAATGTGACCACAAATGGCTGAGCTACAACCATTTCAGGATGACAGAGTTCAAGATCAAGACTGAGAAGGTAATCTGGAGAATAAAGACTCTGGACTTGTGGAGAACAGACTTTAGCTTATTGAGTGAATTGCTAGGCAGAATACCCTGCTAAGTCTTGATGAATATGAAGGAAGCCCAAGCAAGTAGCTCCCTGATGATTTAAAATGCAAAAAATGAAGGAGTTCTACAAGAAATGGGGTGAGTAGGCAAGAAAACGGAAAGCTGCTCAAGCACCAAGAAACAAAATCAAAAAGGTCAAAATTCTAGCTAAAACTAGCAAAAGATGATAAGAATAATTATTTTGCTTTGAACTGCTTTCAAGGAAAAAATAATTGCAGTAACCTGCACTGATATAACAGTTTGTTAATCATGTATTACTCTCACTATGCCACATTCCTATCTATGCATCTTGTAGGGTGAGGTTTTTAACCATGGGCTAAAGTATTGCAGCATAACATATCTAGATAGAATATTGAACACAAGAAGAAAATCAGGAGAAGAAAACAGGGTTATGGCAACAATTATGTAGTCTTACTTAATTCCTGTAAGGAATTTATGAGTCTGTCAATTAGCTTATCCTATTTGATATTGAGAAAAACTAATCTTAAGGATAGATGATCTCATGAACTACACTCCTACTTTTTCTCAGCATCTATTAAGTTAAGCTGAGAGAAAGGGCTCAGCATTGAGAATAGTTTCTGTTATGCCTGAATGATTGTCTGGCATTATTAAAAAATGTGAGTTTTAGCCCATCTGCTGTGCATTTTGGGACTTTATTAGGCGCTCAGCAAATTTTGAGTGCTAGTTTTGAGCTAAAAATAATGTCACAAGGCAGGTAAAAGCTGAAGATTTAAGGTAGTTGAAAAATATAAGTTTCTGAAAAACAAGTCTATTTGGAACAGATTTCAGAAAATTGCTGTTCTCAGTTTATAAAATGGAGTACCTGGGTAATGTAAGAGATAGATCTGAAATGCTAGTGCACTACCCAGAAATGCAAACCCTGATTATTTCTGATTCAGTTAATGAGCTTTATTTCTTGTCTGATCTCATTAGGGAGCTATCAGCTGTGATCTAAAACAGTTCTCACAGCATTTTCATTGGCTCCACTTTGCATAAATAACAAGTAGATATCTGTTAGGTTCATTTCTAAGCTGCTACTAGGGTGGCTTGCTCAAAAGGCAAAATAAAAATAAAACTCTCCCAACAATAGTATGGCTGACTACAAGTCATCCAAGGTACTGTGAACTAAAGTACCACTACATAAACTAAGCCAGAAAAAGAAATAATACATTCTTTACTGAAATGAATTTTCTAGCTTTTAGGGCAAAAAGGTCTTGTTCTTGTGGAATTATAATTTCTTGGAGGCTAAAAAGTTGATTGTAAACTTTTCAGATGTTTATCAATAATCTTCAGTGAGAGTTCAAGAATTAGGCTTGTGTATATCTACAAGGAGATCTAAGTGACCAGTAATTGTTAAAACTGGAGATGCAAAGAGTGGTGATGTTTTTCAAAATACTCATTTTCCTAGAGAAATATTTTCTGTGTGTCCTACCTTCAAGTAATTTGAAGTTGTACTCAGGACAGACATAGACTTGAGCAGTGTTTTTCAAATAGTATGTTGAAGTCCAAATAGGTTTGGGCTGCGAACATGTAGTGTGGCATAAGAGGACCTAAAGGAAAAAGTTAAAGGAGAGAAATGGTGTTGATTTTAAAAAATTGAGCTCTTCTAAAATGGACATATTTTCTGAATAAAATGGCAAAACATAGCAAAGTCAACATCCTTGTTTTTTCAACATAATATATGGTAAATGTAAAATGAATAACCTAAAATGCAGCTGCCAAGAGCACTATACAGTGCTGTAACATGACTGGATAAAAATCAATTTTTCTATGAATAATTATAAGGATATTTTCATTATCCTTCTGTATCTTTTACAGATAGCCTCTTTCTAACTCTGGCAATTTTGTGTCATAAATGGATAGAATTCATTCACAAAAGAACTGATAAAATTACATTTAAAACATAACAATTCAACCATAAACTTTCTTTTAATTCTTAAAAAAAGAGTAAGGCCATTTTAAATTCTTTTCCCTGAAAATAATATCCCAGCTAATCAAAGGTCTTCTGATATTCCCTTTGAAGTGAAGCAACTCCAGGTACAACAGTACGTTCATGAAGAGCTTGAGGTTGCTCTGAAACTATTAATTAATCCTATATACTATTCTAGTTTATTACAGTGTTTTCTATGTGATGACATTATTTTAATATATCAGAAAATATGCAGGCTCCCTTTCAGGTGCCTCTGTATTTTTATTATTCCTGGATTCACACATTACACAAAGGATGCCTCAGAGGTGGTGTGAACCCATTGCTTCCTCATTGCACTTAGAAGAAACCTTTGCAAGGGATGTGACATTCTGCTCTTCCCTTGCATAAGAGAGATTTAGATACACTCCTTTGCTTTCAAGAATGTATTATTTAATATTCTGTTTATGCTAATTAATGTAGTTGTTTTAATTCAGATGGACCAGATGTCTGTTCTGGCCTTCAGCTGGAATAACCTGCTTAACATAAATCAGTAAGAGTCACAAACGAAGTTATTACTGTTAATTTACACTTGTGTATTTTATCCAGAGATGATCTGGCTCTTATTTTTGATGCATAATCTTTGATCATAGCTTTTTAGACAGTAAGTCTAACCCTTTTTGTGTACTGATTCATTTCATTACGTGGAAATATGTTTTGTGTAAAATTTGTAAGTGTAAAATTGTATTATATTCTTTTCTAATTTGATCTTAGTTCAGCTTTTATTTCTACTTAAGCAAAATGAGAATTGTATTTTTCTCAAAATCTAGAAACTCCTGATGTGTAACTCTGCTACATCTCCTCTGTATAAATATGCTGGGAACAATATGGGTTTGGTGCTATGTTTACTTAATTATATAATAATGAAATTAATTTTCTTCTGTTAATTTACTGTTAAGTTTTCACAAAGAAATATTCAAGTTTAAAGCCAATCCAGAATTATCCAGGGGGTTGACTTGTATGTACATACTTATTTTAAATATTATGAATCAAACTTTATTACATTCCTTTGTAAGTTTGCTGATGAACAGTCACTACCTAGATACTACTATTAGATGATTAGAGATGTTTCTGCAGAGCCAGAGTAAGTCACCTTCATGTGTGTGCTACTGTCTATTGAATTTCCCCAAGAGGTCTGATTAAGTGCTGCTTCAGAAAATGTGGTGACAAGAAGAGTAATTTGTCTTTGCTTTCAAAGGGCATAATTTGTTTGTTTGGTTTGGTTTGTTGTAGTTGTAGTTGTCATTGTTTTGCGGGTTTTTTGCTTGGTTAGTTGGTTTCTAGTTTGTTTGAGTTTAGTTTTGTGGGTGAACTATAGTTCAGTATCTTAATTTGCATTAGTTGCCTCTTAGGAAATTCTTCAATGAGTTCACATTAAAAACACAGTCAGAACAACTAATTGAACTGAAGAGTTAAATAAGAAATTTATTCTCAGTTTATGTAAATGATACTTTCTTGAACAGCTTAGGAGCATAGATAGAAGGGCTAACTAGAAGACAATATTTCCTTTAATTTTTTTTTTTAATTTAATTTAATTTTGTGCTTTTAAATCCATTTTATACTATTGATTATATTTTATTCTAATATTGTTCTTTCTGTACTTGAAAGAAATCTTCCACATTTCCATTTGTAAGAAGGCAATAAAGAATGAGAAATATCCATGAGCCACAAAAGCAGAAAAAAGATAGAACTGCATTCTAGATGTGTGTATGTCCATCTGACAAATTTGTAAGGCTCAGATAGTCTAGTTAAATTCGTAGTAATTATTTATATCAGGTTTAAAATCTTGGACAATCCTAAGAAACCATTTTTCTCATGGTAATCATCATTGATGTGCTTCAGATGCCTGCTTTAAATTAGAAAAACATTAGTTTCAGGGGCAAATTCTTCAACCACAATCTATAGGCTCTTCCAGGACTTCATTTTTCTCTTCATTTTTTTCTTCTTTCCAGTAGACTTTTGAAGAAGATACATTTTCATTTCATCGAAAAGCAATGTAATCACTTGATATTCAAATATTTACCAAATGATGCTAAATTGCTCAAGACAGGGGTCTCAGATTTGGGGTCTTTCACTGAAGGAGATTTTCTAAATTTCCAAAGCACCAGAAAAATATGAGAATTTAATGGGAGACTACACCCTTTGTCTTATATACAGGATAGATCAATTAGTCTCCTTTACAATCATGACATTCTGCGGAAAGACTGAGGTGCAGATTAATGGCAGTATTTTTTTTTTTTTTTGTAATCTTGCTGAAAGAACTCTAAATTAATAATAGCCTACCATAGGGTAAAATGCCTATCTATTTATACATTTTTCCACATAATCCTAATACCTTCATAGGTTGAAATTATTTATATCCAGAAAATTTGAAAACAGGGGTTAGGAAAGACTTCATTTGTTGAACTGACCTGAATTTCAGCCAAATTTAGTTAACAGTAAATCTGACAAGCTTTCTAGACCATGTCACAAAGGCATAAGCAATATTCTATTTTCTCAAACTTATACTGGGCATTCACACCTGATTATGGCGTATTTTGCACCTGTATGATCTGGAAGTTCTATGACAGCTGTCATACTTGACATTCATAGCTACTACAAAGCTGCACAATTCTGAATCCAAAAATTATGCTCAGGTAGAGTTCTCAGAAATCTATCTATAAACATTTTTTAAATATTCAGTGCAGATACCAATTGCATTTCCTAATGCCAATGAAAATATTGAGATTATTACTAAAAAATACTTTAGAGATTTAGTTTAATACTATTAGACCAATTAAAAAAAAAACAAAAAAAAACCAAAAGAATATTTATTTTGTTCTTTTCAAACTCCATGTCAGAATTACTTGGAAATTTTATCCATAGTTCAATCCACTATAAACTATCCTACTGATTCTTGTATTTCTTAAATATCACAATGTCAGAGAAGTACAGCAAGGTTGAATGTTAATTCACACTGGTTACAAGTGTGTCTATAATTAAAGTCACGTAGCTATACGTTTCTTTCTGGGATTTTTCCTTTGCTATGAGTAGTGTCTCAAACTGGAACTTCAGATAAAACAGCAACTGTTATCAGAATGAAAGGAAATTAGTAGTGGAGAGCTCATGTACAGCAAGCATTCAATAAATGCAAAGACACTCTTTACACCTGTGGTGATTTAAGCTGTTCAGCTGAAATTATTATTTCAATTGACAAAGGTGTAATAAATATTAAATTTCACAAATAATTTATTAGTAATTATTTAACAAATTAATAAATACCAAGTTTTCAAAGCAATGTTTGCATATAGAAGGATTTCTGGCTTATTTTTTGTTGCATGCTTACGAAAAATATTTATAAGTTAATTTTATGCCTAATTTATTAGCATATGGGATACGGTAGCCCTTTTAAAAAAAGTTATATAATGCACAACATTTAAACTTCTTTTTTTTATTTCTTTCCTCTACTTGATATTTATGGAGGAAATATTATTTCAACTCTCCGTTTTCCTATGAGAAACAAAAAGGCCGCTTTTGTGAGTTTAAATAAGTTTTAAATAAGTTTTTCATAATGTGGATTAGTAAAATTTTGCAACACTTTAGATGAACTATCCTAAAAGGCATATAATTAACAAATTAAAGAGACATTGCAATTCTGCTGTAATGATTACCAGATGTACAATTTAATTAATATTAATAGGGATTAATAAAACCAACCAAACACCACTTTTTTTTTATTAAACTTTAATCTGGATTTCAAAGTGCTTGAATTTTATCAAAACAGATAAGTATATTTATCAGTAAATTCTTCTTTAAATTCTCTACAATTTATTTAAATTCACAACTGATTAATGAAAACTAATGAAGATTAATCCTATTAGAGTTTTATAAAATATTAATAATTTTTCTTAATCATTGCATCATGGGCACATGAATAAAGGAAAGGAATTTATTTTGTAAGATAGGAACCAAAAAGATTTTCACATTTTTTTGTAAATACAGGGTGTGGAATACAGCATAAAATGCTAATTAATTTACATTAACTTAGTGGTATTTTTTTCCACAATTATATTGAATAAGTGGAGATATTAGGGTGTTTATGTCTGCATGTGTATGTTTGTATTTACACACACATTTCTGAGACAGACAGAACCATGAAAAATATTAAAAACACCTGATTGCTGTGATTTTCCATAAGGATGCATTTTTAAATACCTACATTGTATGTAAATAGGTATTTACATACACATATAACAGCAGTTTCTTTTTAGAATTTTATTTAGCTTTTCTGCTGAGAATTATAAAACAAAATGCAAAAGGCATGTCTCACTTTTACTTCTCCTTACACCAAGAAAGCACTGTAGAACACTGTAGAACACTGTAGAACTGTATACTAATAAAAGATAACATCTTAGAATATGTCCTTTTAAACAGAATTGTTTCAAAACTAATAACATTTCATTTACTGTTGTCAAAATTCAGCAAGAGCCACTCAAGAAGTTTACAAAATAAAGGACTTAAAATTAAGAGAGCACTTGTCTGCATTTTTTTGCTGAAGAGAATTGTATAATTGATAGAAAGAACTATTCCTATTATAAATTCATAATGACATTTTTTAGATAGAGGATGTGAAGTCTCATTATTCCTATAGTAATTAACATCAATCTATCTAATTTCACTTCTAATTGAATGGAATTAAAGTAAATTTCATCAAAGTCCTATAAGTCATTTGGATTTCAGTTTCTCTGAATTATTTTTTTCTTCTTCTTTTATCACAGAGTCAGTCTTCAGCCTCTGTAATTTTCTGATGTCACACACAGAAACATGACCTTCCATGATCATTCAGCTTAGAAGGAACCTCAGGAGGACTCTGCTCCTACCTCTTGCTCAAAGCAGGTCATTTGTGAGACCAGACCAGGTTGCCCAGGGTTTTGTTCAATCAGGTCTCAAAAACTCCCAAGCATTGAGGCTGCATCACCTTTGCAAAGCCACCTATCCTAGTTCCTGACTGTCTTCATGAGGAAAAATTCTTCCCTTATGTACAGGGAAGACATCTATTGTTTAAACTTCTGGGCATTATATCTTCCTGCCATGCCCCACTGTGATGAGATTACTCCATTTTGCCTTCTGCAAGATGTGTTACTGTTAGGTTCCCTCAGATTCAGCTCTTCTCCAGGTTGAGCCAGCTGCACCCTGCCACCAACTTAGTGGCTCCCTGCTGAACGTACTCCAGTTTACCAAAATCTTTATTGAGTGGAGGGTCACCAAACTGACAGCCTAATGATCAGTGAGGAGAGGGGAATAATATTCCTCTGAACCTCCTGACCATGCAAGTCCAACCCTAGTTGCTCCTTGCCTTTTTGCTCCCAGCCCACACTGCTGGCTCATGCCCATCCTGCTATCAAGCAACATCCCCTCAGAGCCCTCCCTGCCAAGCTGCCCCCCGAGGAGGTGCAGTCTCTGATCATGTCATGCCCAGAGCAAGAATTGGCATTTGTTCTCAATGGATTTCACAATGTTTCTGGCAGCCCATCCCTTCCCCATCTTGTCCAGGTCCCTCTGGTTTGCAGCTGCAGCAGAAAGTATCAACTGTTTTGTGTCACTTGATGCCATCTGCAAACTCAGAGAATGTTACATTCTCAGCAAATGCTCTTTGTTTATCAGTCATTCAGAGGAAAAAGTTTACTCTTAGTAAGAATAAAAGTGAAGATTTTATCTGATTATTGTTGTTTCATGTGCCTCTTTATGGGGAATTTATAGTTTGATCAGCATAAGGAATGATCTTCTGATTATTTTTGTTGGAGAATGTTACAGCAAAACTGGCTGTATACTAATTATTTTGTTATAAAATTCAATATGTTTGTATATTTGACAAAAGAGTCTTCTAAATAGTAATCAGAAAAATATTCAGCAACATTATCTCTGATAAAAAGAGGTCTTTTTACCCTGATGAGTCAATATTTAGGTTCATGGATCAAATTTTTAATCATCTATTTTAGCGCTTGAGTGGCACAAGTAATTCTGTTACAGTTAAGTCTGTATCTCTTTTCTCTATCTCTATATCATATATATCTGTATTGATATTTATCTATATCAGCGATTTAGATGTCAGTGTGAAAAGAGTATTTAGAAGACTAACTGTGGTAACACAGGCCAGTCTTTGCCTTAAAGTGACACTTTATTATTTCCATTCATTATCAACACATTTTGTGATAATGTTTGATTTTTACGTAGCTTGAATCACTATCACTACAAATACAAAGCTGTCAATTCTTCAAAAAAATTTTCAAAATAGCAATTTAGCTGTGAGCTACTGTTGACATATAGTTAGTATTGATGTCTGTAGTCCTTGATAATGTTCAGTATGGAGGTCAAGGTGAGCAGATTTGACAGTTCCTTTGCCAGAATGATCAGAGACAAAACAGACTTGTCTTCTTTCTTCTCCATTGGATTGTGTTTGATATTCTCGTGATGTTTTACCCCCCTCTTGAAAGGGGGATCTCTGATGTTCGTGATACTTCTTCACTTGGTTTGAGTTCACTTTTGAAAATTGAAATAAGATAATATTTTATGTCAGGTAAGAATATCTTAATTTTTATTTAAGTGAATAGGTTCCTTCTTAAATGATAAGTATAGATATTTGTATGGCACACCCATACTTTGTTATTTGGTCTGAATATATAATTCACAGCCATTATAAAAGAAAGTGCATACAAAAAAGGGGAGAAATATTTTTAACTCTGTGATTTGGCACAGGTCACTGTGCTTTTCACTATGGATTCATGCTGTTATCGAGCACCTTTTTTTTCTTGTCAGATTTGTGCTTGTTAAGTTTGCAAAAGTGGTATGACACTGATGTATTCCTCCAGAGATACTGACAAGTGCATGTTTTTTTCAACTACTCAAAAGTTAAAGCATCTCACACTGCTGCATCCAGATGTGATATAGTGTCACTGATTTAAGATTAAACCTGTGAGGAGGGGTTTAGTAATCTGTTTTCTGATATCTTTTTCTTACCAGATGGTGTAATAATGCCAGAATCAAAGGTAATTTAAATGGAAAACTTTCAAAATTTAGAGGTAGGCATATATTCCTTCAGTATCCAGAATAATTCACAAAAATTTCAGTAAGCTTATCACGGGCAAAACCTTAAAAATTTAAAGTCCTGTAGCAAAGCTTTTTTCCCTTTCTTGTCATGCTAAGGGATATTTTCTGTACTCTAAGTGTAGGGAAGTGTGCTACAAAGCCAACCATTCTTGTTCTTTTGTATGTCTTCCAGGTAGATAAGTCAAAAACAAGAATTAAAAAATTGAAGCTCTTATATTCACTAACCTCAAGTCCATTCAGTTTGTGTTCTAACTTTTTTCTTTTTCTTGACCTAAATTTTGGTCCATAATATGTCTTTATATATGTAGATCAATTTTAATCTAACATAAAATTTTCTTGTTCTAAAGATAATCATTAATTGGATTATTTTAAGATTAAGCATTATATTTCTGTCAGTGTAGATGTAAATTAAGTTTTAAGTAAATTAAGAATTAATACAAACTGAACTGTAGATAACCTTGTTGAATGTATATAAAACAGATTTAGAAGTATGAAAAATAAACATAGTTAATGGGTTTGAAGGTCAAAATCAAGCTAATATGATTTTGAAAGTTTTTTCTGAAACTTTTTCAGGCATTAGGTACCCTGTAGTTCCAGTCGAGGCATAAATGGAAATGCAGCAGGAGGTTTTAAAGTATATTTTTAAGCACTTCAATGTACATTCCCTAATTGTGCGGCAACTTGACTCTAAAAATCTCATTGAAATCAACACAAGTTGGAGAGATAGAAAAGTGAAGGACAACAGAAATTTAATTCTAGATACTTAAAATTTTAATTCCTTCCCATTGGTATTTCTTGTATTTCAGGACTATAATCCAGGTGAGATAGTTTTTAAATATGGGATAAAATATTAGAACACTTAGAGAATAACATTTCTTCTAAATATTTTCCATAATAAATCTCTATGTTTTTTTCTGCATTTATAAGAATATTTATGCCTAGTTAATAAAAAGAGACTATATATACTGAATTTTCATATGAAATTATCTGCAGTGAGAGAGGTCAGATTTTTTAACATAGTCTCAATATCGATTTAAAACAAGCCTTCAGAGCAAAAGTGTCTTATTTATTGGCTTGAGCTGTTAATTAGATGAAATCAGAAGTCTCTAAGCAACCAAAGCTCAGTCACTCATAACTTTATTCATTAGTGGTTGTAAGATAATTCCTTACTCAGCTCATGAGGCTTTATCAGTGTTAATCTACTATTCCTTCTATTCAACTTGCAGTATATTGAGAAATTCTAATGTGTGTTAATTAACCTCTTGAGTATTGCAAATTCCAAGTAATCAGATGAATTTACCCAATATGTCCACCAGAACTCTACCATCCACCTTTCAATGTGGCACTTTTTTTTTTCTAATGACTTTTAGGATTGTGGAAACATTAGAACTATGATGAAATCATGATATTCACTAAAAATAAGGTTACTGGGGTTATCTCAGATAATTCATGCAGAATTATTCCAAAGTCAAGAACTAAAAAATTATTGATTTCAATTGAAATAAGAATATGTTGTAAAAAAAAAAAAATTCCACAATATTTTTCATAAGTTGCCTGTTTAAAAATAAAACTTAACATGAGATGCATACAAGATTGATTTCAGATTATGTTTATTTTACAGGATCCAGAAGTTTAGTGATAGAACTTGATTCACATGAAAGGCCTTATGTGTTTGTATTTGATGCAGGGGGAAATAGTTACACAGTTAATACCACCTAAACACAAGGTAGGATATAATGTCTGAAATCACCTTTAAATTAAGGTGAGAGACCTTAGGAGACCAAACAAATGCATAGATCAGAATAAAAATAAGGTGCCTGACAGATAATTAAAACATGGATTACAATTCCTCTGTACATATAGAAAAATGTACCTTATAAAAACCTTAAACTGAAATAATAGATAAGAACTAGACTGTGCTTAACAAAAAAAATGTAAATAAAATAATTGTATAACAAGGGCATAAAACTTATTGATCATTACATTCTTACACAATAGTTTCCAGTGTTGCAGCTTGATTAAAAACATTTTGTGTCATAGGAGTATAGATGACGCCTTTATTAAAATTTCAAGATCTCCTTGAATCCAGACCCCTAAGATAATACAATTACAGATAAAGTACTGAAGTATTTGAGAGTTTGTGTTATCTGCACAGTTACAGGACTTCTGCTCTTGATAGCAATAATGAAAATGAATGAAAATGTATGTTTTCAACAATTCTTTGATGTAATTTCTTTGTGGAAAATTTGAGCCATATTCCAGTGTTTCAATCAAAAAATACTTCTTAAAATAATTAACCAAGTATTAATTTATTTTACTATACTGTACAAATACTGCATCAAAAATTAGGTAAACTGATGTGCATTAACAAAATATTGCATCACCTTACCAAGTTCAGAAAATATCACCAAAGACATTTGTTTTACTAACTTGTACAGCATTAATAGATAGCTTGCATGACAAATCATTTGTGATTTAGAATTTCTTTTATATTACTGTGTACCTTTGCAATTTTTCAAATTGATCAAAAAATTGCCATTTGCAACATTGATTGAGTTCTTAGGTACCAAAATCATTCCTATTCAACCTTTTCCTCCAGGAATATATTGGCTTAAAGGCAATACTAAATCAATTTGTATTCTTAGACAGCCCATATTTTTCTCTATTCATATAAATCTTATGACACATTATTTCACTGGTGTTTGGAGTTTTACGTTGCAGTAATCATAGTTTCTATTCTCATTAGAACTTTCTCACATAATGAAGAAAAAATAAAAAGAAAAAAACTACTGAGAACATATAAGCACATCCCTTGATAATAAGACATTATTGTTGAAAATGCTAAAACTCTAGAATATAGGGAAGTGCTACATTAAAAAAAAATCTGTAGAGAAATAAACAAGATAAACAAGAATTGATTACAACTGAATTATCTTTTTTTTTTTTCATTTTTATTTGTATATTCCTAGTTGTGTTTGTATTGAAATCATGTTTATCTACTAATGACATAAATTTGTTATGAGGTGTAAGATATATTAAACAGTTTTCTTTGAATGCAGTGTCTTTGCTATTGACAGATTGGTGACATTCCCTGGCATGACATCTGCTACCTTTCTTCAGCAGTGTGTTGAAACAGAAATATCAGCGTGTTCTACCTACACCCAAAATGGCAGGAAAGAGAATATTATTGTTGTTGGAGGAAATTATACTTAATCCTGTCACACACTGTCTGTATTGAAGATTCCACAGTTGCCAATTATTCTTTGTCTTTTATCCTTAAAATTTCTTATTTCTTGTACACTGTAGTTACCATCCATAATGTTTCTTGGCACATAATCTGAACATAAACTTTTCCTTACATTAGTGGTACAATTATAATGGCCTCCACAAAAGAATCATAAAGTGAGGAAAACACAGTCTTTTGTATTATATTTTTATTTATTAGCTAAATCATCAGTTTAGCTATACTGTTCACTACTCAGTAATGATAGTTAGAAAGGTAACAACTTCCTGGAAAAAAAAAAAAAATAATACACTTGTATTCCTATTGAATTATTCAGAAGATTCATACTCTCTTTCTTTGCCTCACTTGTCAGAAATGTGTATAAAAATTGTTTTCTCTGAAGATTGTTGTATTGTGGTCAAATGTCTCAAGAACAGGTTTAATTCTTGCCTAAAAACAGGATGAAGAATCTTTGAGGTAAATGAAAATTTTTCACATTGATTTGATACAGGACTTCCATATGAGAAAATTTACACTAAAAATGTTCTCTCTTGGTGGGGTTCGTTTGTGTATATATTTGCTTTTTCTCCCTTTTTTTGCCAGTAACAAACATAATTATCTGGTGACAACATTATTTGTTTTTTGATGCTTTGTCATGCAAGGTATTTGTGGTACTAGGAGTTTAATTTATACATCACACCAATTCCTATTGTGGAAAATCATTACTGTTTGTATTTTCCTTAATTTTCTTCATTTAATTGCTAGTAAATTAAGTTAGTGTATAAGAAACAGCACATTAAAAAGAAAACAGCAATATTCATACCTATTTTGAAACAGATATAGTGTCTTTATTTAAAGCAGAAAAAAATGAACCAAACATATAATTTGTTTAACTTGTTTTTCATACTCTGTGCTTTCTGGATCCATTTATATATTTTAAAATTCAATTCATTTAATGTAAACAAAGAAATATATACATCAGAATTGCAAGAAATTGGCTCATGTGATCTCAGTAACTCAGTACAATTTTCCAGTAACTGTAAAACTTTAAATACATTGTTTTAACTTGCTTTACTGTACTATTTATCACACCACCATAAGTTTCTTTCTCTAGAATTCTTCAAGATGAATCAGTTTAAATGAACTGTTCTTTTGTGCAGTTTGTTCTTTAAATGTCCAATCTTTTGTACAAGATGTACATAAATATACAATTTGTATATTTTCCTATTATACCTGAACTGAAAAAACAAATTAGGTTAAATAAAAGCAAAAATAGGACTAATAATATCACTTTAATCTCAAAAGGAAAAGGAATGTGCATAGATGTTATACTGGAGGCATTGTTACACCCCCTTTACAGATTACAAAATTGTAGTAAAAGGCTACAAGTCAAGAATGCAATTAAGAAATTCTGAGTTCTGCTTCAGAAAATTTTCTGTTAGTTAATATTGTTTGACAATGTCATTTACATGGGATATAAATATAAGCAATACACAATATCATAAAAAAAGTCTAAATGCTAATAGCAACTTTGCCTCTGCACGTAAGGAAATATTTCTGATTATAAAAATGAAGTGGTTTCTCTAATGACAGTTGTCACCTTAGGGACATAGCATCAGGAAGAAAAGTAACAAGGGCTATTTACTGCTGCTTTAGGCTACAACAAAATGGTCCCTTTTTAAAAACGTTCTAGCTTCTTCCTGAAAACCAGTAATATTTCCAGATATGCCTTCAGTGGATGGAAAACTGCAAACATTCAGAATGTAAAGTTTAGTTTAGTTTAGCTTAGCTATAGTTTAGGTAATTTTCCCAATTATATCTTAAATATATCCACTTTCACTTTATGCTAACTTTTCTTCCCATCCCTCAGATTCAATACTTATGCCCCTCTCAAGATGAGTGAATCCTACAGTAAGCACACTCTTGTTACAGTGTGTATACTTTCATTTTATGTTCAGACTTCTAGCTCTTGTAACTATCTTTTGTGTCAAAGTTTGTTCAGATGATGTTTTCCTTCTTTCATGTATACTATTGGTGTCGTCTGGAATTATCCTTAGTTCTAGATTTTCAGATCCAATGAATATTCTGAGCTGGAAGGGACCCACAGGGATCATACATTCCAATCAGCTGACAAGATTCTTCTTGCCAAAAAGTGAAGCAATAATTTGTCTAGTTTAGGGTCTGCATTTTGATTGTCTTGAAACTATACCTTGTATGCTTCGTTCTTATTTTCCTCCCTGTCCACTCCCTGCTCCTATCTTCAGACCTAAAAAGTATTGTGCAGCTTTTGTTGCTGGTTAGCCCATTTCCCCTTTCTTTGTTAGTTCTCTTCTGATTCCCACTATAATTCCTAATTGTGGCCAGTTCTCTATTTTTGTCTGTGTTTTTTTTTTCTCCTAGATTAATTCCTCCTTATTTTATTTTGGCACAAATTTTAGATGATCTTTTTGTAATTGTCTTTTTTATTTTCTTCAGATAAAATATTATTTAATTCCTTAAGCAGTGCTTTTTATTTTTCATGTTTGCCACTTGGAAAATAGTCTTATTTTCAGCAGACTATAACAGTTTGGATTATAGACTTACCTCACTTTGCTGCACCTGTTCCCTTGTATTTAGCTTGCATTTACTGTAGTAAACTGTCTTTTGTTAGCCAAGTATCTGTTAAAATTAATAAACAAGAGAATTTCACACATCTCTCTGACTCTGTTTTAGTGAACCTGTATTTAATTAAGCATAAATTCCACTGTTTGAGCCTGGGAGGCCATCATGAACAGTGATGGGTGATGCCTGAGGACTCTAAAGGAGCTGAAAAGCTGCATCATTTGCAGCCTGTATCTACAACCCCAACTACACTCTCATAATATGCAAAATATGCACACAGTGGTATTCCAAGCTGCATGTATCCTCACAGTGGAATAAAATGTTCATATTTTTTCTGCAATGCTGGTTCACACTAATTTCTTGAATGCAAAGAACTGTGAAAACCAGTATAATGTTTGTTTTCTGAATCTCTATTAAGTGTACAAAGAATTGAGTTTTAATCATCCTAATAGGTTCAGGCAGATTGACTTCTTTAGGTGCTATAGGGTTTAATGCCCCAAAACATCCGTTTTGTATCCAGCTTTTAATGCACTGAAATGCCTTCTCTCATGGATTGATATTCAAAGGTCTAACACATGACAGGCATAACTTTTTTATTACATTATAGATAGCGGGTTTGATGTATCTTACAGACTCCCTATTTTATTTTTATTTTTTTTGGTCTTCTGCTGGGTCAATGAAATCAAGGCTCTTGTTTTCTTATACCATTATTAGATGTAGTCATTTTAACTTGAAGCAGTTAATATGTTTCTGCTTCAAATTTACTGTTTTCTCTACCTAGCTTCATTTTGTCCAGACAGTATTTCCTGACCTTTCCCTAATCTGAAATATAAACTTTAAACTCTCTTCAAGGATTTGATGACACAGCTCTGAGACCTTGAGCTATTGTGGTAATACAGCCTGGAAAGCAGAGATCAAAACTGGCAGTTCTATTTAGGATATCTACCTACATGCACCCAAAATATGGTTGACTAAATGAGGTGAAAAGAAATATCTGAGGAGAAAACAATCTGAAAATGAGTCATTAATTTTCTTTGTGCTTTATGTATTCTAATAAAGTCAGGGGTAATCGTCATTAGATTTGTAGGACTAATACTCCAAGAATGAAAATAATCCCTTTGCCACACTCTACTAAATGTGTTTTAAAAATCAATAAAAATGTTATGTAGTTCCCTCATCTTTATGCTCAAGTAATTTCTCAGTTAGTTGTCATAGAGTAAACATCTGCTTGAATCTCCTTGGCACAAACTCCCACTTGTTATTCTGCCAGTTGATTCCTGATGTGTGGTTTGAGTCCACATTGTAACACTCTAAGGAATCATTTTGCTGGCATAGCTTAACAGATGCACAGTATTTAATGCTGTGGGTTTTTGTTGTTTTTTTGTTAATAGATACTTCACAAAGACATAGAGTAATAGAGTTCTCCAAGTTTCACCAGATGTGACATGTATATTTTAATCCTTACAGGGCACTGTCTTCTGAGATTTTGTATTACCAGACTATTGTTTTTAAGAGGAATTAAATCATATCGCCTATTCGATCTTTAGAGCTGTCTTCTGAGATTTATGCTATTGCAGTTGAGAAAATATTTATATTTTATTCTAAAATATTTCTCACCTTGAAAGCTTCTGCTTTTCAGACTTTGTTTTACTGATCTTCTCTATAGCAATATCTACATAAATAAATTTCTTGTAGTCGTTCTCTATTTACAGAATCACAGAACAATTAAGTTGGAAAAGACTTCTAAGAACAGCCTATGACCAAACACTACTATGTCAACTAGTCCATGGCACTAAGTGCTATGTCCAGTCTTTCCTTGAACACCTCCAAGGATGGTGACTCCACCCCCTCCCTGGAAAATTCATTCCAATGTCAAATCACCCTGTCTGTGAAGAATTTCTTCTTAATATGGGACCTAAACCTCCCTTGGTGCAGTTTAGTCTGTCTTCCTGTCATGTATTACCCATCAGGAAGGACCAATCCCCATCTTTCAGGTATTTGTAGAGACTGAGAAGGTCTCCCCAGACCCTTCTTTCCTCTAGGATAAACAACCCCAGCTCCCTCAGCTGCTCCTCACAGGACATGTTCTCCAGATCCTTCCCCAGCTCCGTTTTCCTTCTCTGGATCCACTCCAGCACCTCAACATCCTTCCTTATGAGTGCATCAGAACTCGCCACAGGATTTGAGGTGTGGTGTCACCAATGCAGAGTACAGAGGAAGAATCCCTACCCTGGCTCTGCTGGCCACACAATTTCAGTCACAGTCCAGGATTCCATTGACCTTCTTGTCCACCTGGGCACACGATGGCTCATGTACAGTCGGCTGTCAAGCAGCACTTTTACGTCCTTTTCCACTGGGCCACTTTTCAGCCACTTTCCCTCCAGACTGTGTTCACTCATAATGTTAAATTCATCATGTTAAAAAGTTACTAAATTGAAAAATCAGATGTTTCCCTTAGAGAAAAAATAGTTTCTTTCTTTCTATGTGTTTTTTTTTTTGTTTGTTTTTTTTTTTTGTTTTTTTTTTTTTTTTAAAGTCTGCTTAGTTAAAAGGAAATATTACAACACTCTGCATGCAAAAGATTTTCTTAGGAAAAAATCAATCAATTTTAGCTCGCTATATATGTGCAATATATATGTAAATTTCTGCCTATTGAAAATAACAGGCATGTCAACACCCATGGACATATTAATGTGCACTGGACATATGTGCCTAATGAATAAGATCTCAACTCCATTAAGGAGTTTTAAGAAATTTCATGCTGAAACCCACAAGGATATTAAAAATTACTTTTCCTTTTCTTATTAGGACCCCTCTTAATTCAGATTCATAGCCTCTCATGAACAACAGTCAGCAGATTTTGAAAGAGGAACACAATAGCACTCCAGTGTCAAACAGCTTCACTGTCAGAGAAAGAGAATTTTCAAAGTAAATGTACTGACTGTGATGAAATTTGAACTATGATTCCAGGCATCTGCTTTCTTCATCAGACCAATTACCTTATGTCATTCAAAAAATTACAGTCAACAGGCTCTTCAGAGGCAACATGTGTCTCTGCACGATAGAGACTGCATTTATCTTGTTGAAATTGGATAAACTACTGCAGTACTGTTTTTTATTTATTTCTGTGTGCAAATAATTTATGAAATACATCTTCCTCAGTTAAAAAGCCTTAGAGTATTATTCAGACTACTAAATTTTACCATCTCAGATAAGAATGGTAGTTTGAGGCAATAACTCATCTGTAGTGCTGAGATCACACTTTTATAATAATAATTCCTCTATCAGTTACTTAACTAGTAAAAACATATGAACATGAAAACATGCATAACTATAGTTTTAGGATACTGGGCATTATGGCACAGGTATCTTGGGCTTGGATTGCCTTATGTATTTTAGCACAACTGTGTTCACAAAAATTTGAATGTGTGATGCATCGCTGACTGAGTCAAGAGCTTAACAGTTTTGAATCATTACAACCAACACAATGGAAACTAATTGTTTCATAGCTCAAAAGATAAACACAGGCATAATTATCAATAGGAGAATGGTAAATGAGATGAAGCTCCCTACATTATTACTAATGATCACTTCTAGAAGAAGGAAATCCTTCATTATATGCATTTTTGCTCTTGAAATTAAGTTCATTTGGATGCCATTTGAAATGACAGAAGAGGTGAAAGTTTTAAGTAGTCATTTTAGCTTATTGTGCAAGTTAATTAATGTTTCCTGATTTAGTCCATATTTTTAGTTTCTCATCATGCAAAAAAAGGAATAAAAGTACCTGCAATAATTGCACAGAGTATATTATTTACCTTGTTAGCCTGAAAAATCATCAGGGAGAATGTGTTTCCAAACCACAATGTCTCATGCCTGACTCAGAATTACTCACTCCAGAGGAAGACTTAAAACACTCACATATTTTCTGGGTACTGTAATTTTTCATACTGGGGAAAATGTTCCTATCAAAAAGACTGTGGACATGGAGATGTATGCATGCATGTCGTCTCACAAGCAGAATATCTTTATAGCTAGAGGCATTTTATATAAGGTTTGCTTCTGGAAGAAATGTCAATATGTTGTAGACCCCTCTAAGTGCTATTTCTACTACTGACTTCTGTGGAGGGAACACCCTTCCCAAAGGATGAGCAATACCAAGTATGGAATTATGCAGAATTGAACAGACTAATTTATTAACCTATTCTGCTTTTAGAATGATAAGCTTTTGCAATTCAGGTTTATGTTCTAAAATCAATGAACTGTGGTCTCATGTTTTCAGTTGCAACATCACCTAGATATAAAGGTACACTACCTGATTTTAAAAAGTCAGTGTGCTTAAATGCCAAAAGCTCATACACCTAAAAGTGAGTATTTTTGTCTCTCAAAGGATCGCTGATTCTTATACTTCTGCTTGTCAAATGAAAATCTGAAAACAAAATCAATTAGGTTTAAATTAATAATAATTTTCCCTTCTGTGTTATTGAATCAGTGGTCAGTATTTCCTAATGGTTGATACTATTAAAACTAGCTTTAAAGAGTTGCTCAGGCTCTGTTACATCTTTCCAGAAAAATAATTTTTTATGTTTAATATTAATCTTGTAGTTTCTGTTTTTGTCAGTTTGCCATTTTTGCTATCTCCAGGAGTACATCATAACAATTTATTATATTGTGCAAGCATTCTGAAACAATGTGTATGCATATATTTGATTTGGTGTTGCAAATCCAGAATTGCTATCACAGACTAACAATGCTTTTAGAAACAGGGAGAAATTTTGCCAGTCTTTTTACCTCACCTTACACTTAATTCATTCTAACATCAATATTCCAAACAAGATTTTATGCCTAGCTGCATCACTTAAATTGAATAGTAAATCAAATAGATTATTTGTACATTGCAGTTATGAAGCTAAATTGTTCATTACCAATCAACTACAAATACAAGGTAAATTTTCATTGATTTTTTTGTTGCTGATGATTTTGTTTAGGTTAGTAACTTCTTGTATGTTCTTGTGTAAACAGTATTACATTGTATTTTAGTTCTTGTTATTCATTTAATCTAAAAACAAGCTTAGAAGTTATTATGTATCAAAACAAATAAACAAAACAAAAAACCCTAGAAAGTCGGGAAACAATTCTTACTAGCGGCAGAACTCAGAGCAATGTTCTTCATGTAGGTTCTTCTGAAAAGATTACACACATAGTTTTCAGATTTCATGTTTATTGAAGGATTCAAATATATTCACAATATCAGACACTGTCTAAGTGTAGACAGTTCAGAGTCTGACATTACAGGAAGCTTTATGAATCACGCATTTTTAAACAGTTTTGAGGTGTTTTAGAACCTTCAGGAACCCTAAACAATAGGACTGCACTGACATCTTGGATTGTCACCATGATGTGCTTATTGGATCAGCTGAGGTAGAGCTAAAGTCTTTGGATACATGAACTATTTCTATATGTAGGAATTAAGATATTTAGGACCTTCACCTATTTTTCTCTGTATGGAAATAATTTCAGACTGTGTTATAGATACTTACGTAAATGACAGCTTTTTAGTACTTTTTTATTGATCTATTAAAAAAAAAAAAAGTGAGTTGAATTCTGGGAGATCTATTTAGGAGAGATTGGGTGGATTGTTAAGCAGATGATACTGAAGGGTCAATAAAGAACTTCAGAAGCCTTAAGGGTTTTATACGGCAAGTGTGAAAAACAGATTCTGGGGGGAAAAAATGAACAGTCGGCATTGCAATTCTGTATATTTTTTGGAATTTAAAAGTTCTTGCTTCAAATTCCAAGCATATATCATTTAACTTTATTCTTTGTGGTACACAGTTTAATCAAAGCATGCTGACCACAAGAAACATAAATGGAAGCACTCACAGTGTTCACATATTATCAATGTATTTAAATATGACATTTCCATTTGCTATTTTCTCTGCTACATAAAAGCATTTTCCAATAGTGAATAATTTGTGCAAAAAAATCTCCATCATGACTTTGGAAACATTCTTTTCAAGTTCTGTTCAAACAAAAAACTATGACAATCACTTGTGACAGCATATATTAAGGACGTTTGAATATCCTATCCTTTGCTCATAGAACACTGCTTCAGGCAGGATAAAGCCTTTCTGTAACTGAAGTTAGAACGTTTTATAGTGCAACATATATGTATTCCTGAAATTATGTAGATGTCAAAGCAACCTCATAAGGTTACCAGCAATGCCAGCCTCTCAAAACTTTTTTTAAAGATCATGGCCCCTAACAGAAGCTAATGTTGAATATACTCAATATATGCTTCTTTTAAAAGGTGTATAGATGAATCTCAGAAAAAAGATAGTTTAATGTGGCATCATTTGAAGAATTTCATTTTTAAAGTCCAGATGCTCATAATGACAGATTTTTCTCAATGTAGCTGGAAAATAACAGAAAAAGTATGTTACCAAACAAGTAATAATTCTTTTAAAAGAAGGATACCCATGCAGAACTGGGGAAAGACATTGGAAAGTTCTTCCAACTTTAGCATAATAGTGTTTGATCCCTATATATGTGATTAATTCTTAGTTTTGTACCATAAAGTGCTTAATACAAATGCCAGAGATTAATGTAATTTTGTAACTCCCTACATCTGTGCCAGCAAGTACTTTCCTGTTTACCTATACCAGTGCTTAATATATACAAGCAGATATATTAGTTTTAAGAATAAAAATTTTGTGCCATTCCAAAGATTATAAGTATTTAATAACCTAGTAACATGTTTGGGATATTCTCAAAGAGAAAAAATTTATTAGAAGGTCCAGTACCATATAAGAAAAATCTGAGAAATAAGAATGTTTCCCAAATTATAACCAGAGACCCTCAAAAGAGGGCCATCCTCATATCCAAAGAAGTACACAAAAATCATTAGAATATATGCATGTATTCAGGAAACATAATGAATATGTATTAGTTTCATGAAAATAACCTGGTTTGTTTGGCTGCTGGGTGTGCATATTAGGTGGAGCAATTCCCCATGCACCCAGTGCTGCAATAAACTAATGTCCGATTTCTAATCTAATGAACTGGTTGGAGAGTTCATTTCCTGGTTTTTGGTCATAGGTGCATGAAAAGACTTTTTCCAGGAGAGAAGAAATGATTCCTAACCTTTGTCAGCTATGACTAGAAAGGGAAAGACGTCTTGCAGAATACTTTCAAGCAGTATTATAAAGATTAGGACTGTCATGAACTGTTGTTCTACAAGCCATATTATCAGAATGTAATATGTGATATTCTTAAAAAGAATCTTGAAAGATATTTATTATTTTATTTTTGCTTTTTTTGGCAAGAGAAGTTCTGCAGAAAGGATGGGAAGTAAGAGAGAGATACGGTGCACGATTATTTCTGTATCCTGATAAGAAAGCTCCCACAACAAACGGTGTCATAAAATAGCTGTTTTAATAAGATACAGTAAAAGGAGGAATATAGATAGCAAGTAAATATTTCTTCAGATGATGGGAATCTCACTTTTGTGCCACTCTGGATGCACCTTAAATAAGTTGTTTGATGGCATGCTGTACAGAATGGGTGCAGGGAGAAAAGGTCCATTTTTGTCACTCCAGCTATTATAAAAGAGGAAAAAAATCCATTATTAAAGGCTGGTCTCATTTTTAGATTCAAGCAAGGTCATCAGATGGGATCGTTGCCAGTAACAAGGGGGAACTGTCCACAGGCTTCTTTTTTCCAGGTTGTCTGAGGTTTTCCTGTGGCCAAGTGATCTGTGCAGCAAAGGGCCACACTGAATGTGCAGCACAGCACAGGCCTGAGACAAATCACTGTGCTTAGATGCTGTAGCATCAGCAACTCTTATGAACAGTGGTCTCCCAGTCACAACCAATGAAATTCACCCCTTGATCCACATGCAGCTGTCTCTGTTCAAAGATATTATAAGTTAGCAATTGTATCAGTATACAGACTTCTCATGCCCTAAGTACAGCCCTAATAGAGCAGACACAGACTGATCAAGTTCATTGACTTTAAATACAGTATCTTCTGCATGGATCCCAAGGCAGTATCATTGCACTGAAACAGTAATTTAATTTACTGTTTCTGACAGATCTCCACATTGAATGTGCTGGGTTTGGCTGTGATAATTTTCCACACTGTGGTTAGTGTGTGGCTACGTTTTGGCTCTGATGGCTGAGCATGCCTCTCTGAATAAAGAAATATTCTGAGTTGTTTCATGATTCTATGATTTCAGTTAAACTGAGGAATAGATACTGATATCAGAAGTTTATTGAATCAAAGTGAAAAACCAGAAACAAATAACACATTTTGTTTTTCCCAGCTCAGACTACAGTTGAGGATCTACAGTTACCTAACTACTAAGTTCTGATACCTAACTGTAAATTTGTTATAAATTATATTTGATAAAACATGCAGATTCATCCCTATGCTACATAAATTCATATTAAAACAATATATAAAGTTTTCAGAAAGAAGCACTGAACATTAGTTATGTAGTAGTTTGTATGTATATATAATATCTATGTAGTCTGGTATAAACTTTTCTTTAATTATTCCCATTAAAGTTCTATTTGATAATTTTTAAACTCAGAGAACTAGGTTGTTCAAAGATGTTTAATGTGGCCTTACTGTATTTTCACTTCTTAAAATAGTAAAACTTCCCCTGACTTCAGTGCTAGATGAAAAGTCACTTGCCCCTAAAAAAAATCCCTTGCTTGATGTTAATACCTAAGTGAAAACTCTTATTTCAGTATAGTAATAATTTCAGCTAATTGCTACAGGTCATACATTAAAACTACTAACATGGATTCAAAGTTTTTGAGCATCTCTTTTCTCTATGTCTTTGTTAAAAATTGTGAAACTTCCCTAATTACTCTGCTCTTGTCCACAATGACTAAATGTCCACTCTGTATACATTTTTTTTCCCTTATGGATTTCCTATGTTGTGATTACTCTTTTGAAATTTTACTATTGAGAGACAGTGCAGAAAGAGCTTGTGCTATTCTTTTACTTAGGTAACTTCATTGCTGTGAGTTGCTTATTTCTCCTGCAGTGCTCAATTTGTTTTTTATATCAGGAGGTTTTGCTCCACTCCAACTCCGCCTAAATTTCTCTGCCCCTTATAATTTCTATTATTTTTGTTTGTTGGCCATGAGTTTTGCCTGTAAAACTGATATTTAGGGCTGAGGAAACTATTATTGTATAATATATTAAGATTTTAATGATGCAGCTACACTGATGAATATCCTTGAGTAAGTGCACCAAGTAATTTGGAGAGGATAACCTTCAGGTTATCTTCTGCTTAGAAGTTCACTTTTTGTTAGACAGATTTTGGGTATTACAACTTCAAAATCGCTGTGCTATCTTAGAGTTCTATCTTCAATTTCCATTGCTGTCTTTCAAAATCCAGAAGTAAGCCACGCGACATTTGTATTTTTTAAGAGATATTTAAGAGATTATTTTTCTTCCAGTTTCCTAAAAAATAAAATTATTTGATGCGAATTCTCAAAGAAAGATTAATTATTTAATCTTTCTTCTAATTCTTATTGCCTCTCAAAACCACACAATTGCTATTAAATTTCTATTACAACTTGTTGGCAATAAGTGGACTTTATAGCTTAATTTTTTACTATAATATTCCATTGATAAATAGTCTTCAAAAGACTCATTATAGAAGTAACCAGCACCATGAGGTCGTAATGTAATATTTCATTTTTCAGTCATTCTTATTGCTCCTATTTGGTTTAGAAAGAAGAATGCACTGTCATATG
Organism: Polioptila caerulea; assembly: GCA_013397295.1. Taxonomy (NCBI): domain Eukaryota; kingdom Metazoa; phylum Chordata; class Aves; order Passeriformes; family Certhiidae; genus Polioptila; species Polioptila caerulea. Next base: position 176,697 of record VYXF01009873.1, on the reverse strand, counting down.
TACTGAATCTTCCCATAAGCCAGAGTTCCTCTTCACATTATTTAGAGAATGTTGTGACTCAGACATTTAAATGATCAAGTAACCTTTTCTTAACTGATTTTATTAATTGTATCCAAAAAAAACTTAGGGAAAACATGTTTTTTCAGTTCTACTGCTTAAATTCAATATCCAAAGAGGAAAAAAGTAGATGGCTTTATAAAGGTGAATTGATTTTCTTTAGTTTGTTGGAGAAAAAAAAGCATATTAAAGCCAATTTATTGAAGTTTGTTATTAAAAAAAGCAAAAGCTAAACTTTGATACTTGAAAGTACCCAGGAAATCAAAAATTAAGACACCGATTTCTCAAAAACTGTTCAATTAATGTTCCCTCCATTTATATCTGGCTACATTTTCAAGGACTTGTTTTGAAGACTAAAGATCAAATACAACTCTTACAGATAAAAAGCTTCTGAAATTCTCTGAATTTCACTTCAGTAGCTTTCGTATTTCCATGTTTGTTTTCCTTTGGCATAAATATCTATGACAATTACACTCTTTAGAGAAATTTACTGTTACAGAAACAAAAAGTGAACACCAGACTTCAGGTGTTGATATATTCAAATGTAAGGATTTTCATAATGTCATATCTTCCAGGTTTCAAAATCCTAACAGAGGAACCTTTTGCAAAATGTTTGTTTTCTTATGCTTTCATTTCTACATAAAATAGAAAAAACAATGAAGTCCATCCTGTAATAAGTTATAAAGTCCATCTCATAACAGTTTGCTTAGCAGATAACAGCTGTCTTATTTATGTCTCTTACTGTCTGTACTTATGTTGCCTGTTTTATATCTCCTACTTTCGGTAGAGGTGCACAAAGCAGAGGCTAGTCATGTGCCAAAGCTTCTCATATACTACATAATTAACTTGTATAACAATATATGTATTTCTTCATATATTTTTATGCATAACATTTTTTAATATTACTTATTAAAATAATAATTTTAAAATATTTTTTAAATTGTGGTTTTTTAAAAAATAATACATCGCTTATTTAAAAAGTTGTATTAGAAATATAGCTCAATGCCTGGGCAAAGAATTAGCCTTCAAATTCTACTGACTAGGGTGGATGAATTTGACTTGGTAGAAACTACTACACAACAATCCAGAAATAGAAAAATATGTGAATATGTGGGGCTTTTTATGACACTAAGGGCTTTGTAATTACACTTGAAAGACCCTGAGCCTCATATTCAGTCCACAGAGAGAAAATCCTTTTTTCTCTTTACAGGAAGAAGAGAGCTCCAGAACTCAATATTAGGAAATACCATGATGAAAACTTATTTGGCAACTAGTTTTTAGAGTTACAGGGAAAGAGGATCTAAGAATGGCAGAGAAGTTTATGAAGTTTATTTTCTATCGTTCAGCAACAGCAATAATTTTGGTTTCCCATTCATCTCAAAGCTGCATACAATGGTATGAGCTGCCTCAGGGTGGTTTGGTAGGTCTCAGGAGTTTATAAAAAGGTGGGCAGAAAGCATTCTGTGAGGCTGAGCAGGAAAGTGGCAAAGAGGATAGAAAACCTCTTGAATGTGCCAAACACTGAGTAGAACAACATGCATGTTTCGGGGTTTTGAGGGTTTTTTTTTTCCACTCTTTTTTAATAAAGGGGCATTTAGGCATTGTCAGGGGCAGGATACTGCTGATGTGTGTGATTTTTGGCCTAGGACATTATTGATGTTGTTATAGTCTCAGATTGTTAGGGCATTTCCAAAATATACTTTTTACATTGCCAGTGCTTAAGGTTTTATTCCCACTGTAACAAACTCTGAATCTCACAGTGCAAGCCATACAAACTCAAAATCCTCTTCCTTTATTATCCTATAAATCTGCAGTGATTATGGAGGGGAAGAACAGTAATTATAGATTTCATAGTCTACTATGCCTTTCTTAAATCATACAATAAAAACCTTGATTAAAATGCTAAATTAAGATACTAAATGTAGCAATTCAAAATATTTTGAAAAGATGGAAAGATAAGCACATAAAAATCATATTGTATGCTTATGGTCCTGATCCTTCTTTTCATTTTACTCAGTGATAATAATCTGCAGACTTCAATAGAAGCAGGATCAAACCTCTCAAGAGCAGTGGCATTTTGATGTATTACACTAATACATCACCCTATGCAGCTCCTTGATGATGTATTGCCCTAGTGCTTTATCAAAGTGTCACTGCTCCGATGAAGGCACAGCACCTTCTAGCAAAGGCCTGGATACGAAGTTGTGCTGGAGGAGAGGTTATGTTCTGTTATATGCTATGCTATACTAAGGTATGTTTCATGGTGGTATAAGGAACAACATCAGAAGAAGGGAGATGAGGCTCCAGGATTAAGTGGCAGAGATGGATACTCCCAGCAATCGGACAAAATTCACACAAATATGTTTTGATAGGACTTTGGGCTGCTAATGTAATGCTATTTGAAAATTGTGTCCTTAACTTTTTTTTTTAAATATCTTGGTTTTTGGATTTGATAAAAAACCTAAAATATGAAAAGCAGTGTTGTATATTTTCCTGCAAAAATGGTGTCTAAGTAAAGGAGAATCTTTACCTTTGGCTCAATTCTTTATCCTGAACCATCATCAAGACACTTAATGACTGGGAAGACAGGTAAAATTGACAAAATAGTTTGATAAAATTATTAAATCTTCATCTTTATTCTCAACATAGTAAGAATTTTCTCAAATTGTTTTACTCATATTGTACATAAAAATCTAAAAAACTTTAAAATTCCAGCAAGATAAACAGCAAAGATATCAAAATCATTCAGTATAGCTCTAAGTATATTTCCATTGCATTGGAGGTACCAAATAAACATCTAAATAATCACATCATGCTATAAAAAACACAATCCACTAAAGTGAAAATAACATATTTGATGAAAGATGCATTTTAAATGTCTAATAGCATCCCCATTGTTACAATTCAGAATACAAAAGGAGGAAAGATAGTAATTAACATTTTTTTCAAAGTTTCAGTCATCTGGATGATCATGTAAGACCTGATTCTGCCATCTTGATGGACACTGATTTTTTGCTTTATATGAGCACTATAAATCTATTCATTCTGTTATATGAAAATAATACTACTAATGCCTTCAGAAAGAGTACAGTCAAGTCTAAAAATAGCTGAAAACTAGGTGATACTCTGCCTAGTATTGGCAATTTGGATTAGAGGTATGTGAGCTCTATTTGCTTGAGCATCATAAGAATCACTTTTTGGGATAAAGATAAATTTTTGCTCCTTGTATTTAGGACACCTCAATTTTACTGCCTTACATATTATGAATGTGTTTGAGTCTCTGTATTCAAGCTGCTTTTCCCAAGATATAATGTTCTCTAAAGGAAGCAAGATATAAACTGGATAAACTGTTAGAGGACAGACCTTGGTTAAATCTTTTCTAAGAATACAGCTTAGAGATCTGCACCGAAGGGCCTTGCCCATAATTCAGCAGTGACAGAGGAAATAAAAGAAAAGCATGATGTATTCTCTCATTTACGAAGATTTTCCTACAGATTTTCTTAAAAAAATAGCATATTCCATGAAAAAGTATTTGCTATCCCAAAAATACTACTAGTAGGCTTGGATTTGTTAAACTACTTACACATTACTAGGAAAAAATTCTAATAAAATTAAATGAGTAATAATTTTTAGTACGTGTAGGTTGCAGTTAGACTACCTTTTTTCTGCATTTGTAGAATTTTGCTAAGAAATACTGTTCTAATGACATTGTTCAGAGTAGAGTTTGGATATTATCCTCTTTTGTGTATGTTGATGAACAATGGATTTAGACTAATTTTTTCAGACTTCATAGAACTATTTAATTACTTTTTTTTTTATTATCTATTGGCCAGAGACAGACAGCGGTGAGGGGCAGTCCATGGCAAGGTTGGTCATGGCTATCAGCACATTGGTGAACTTAGACCTGACATTTCCCAAGAATGCCTCATAAGAAACAATACTTTAAAATTTTGCATGTGTGACAATCTCCTGCTAATGCACAGTCATCTGCAGAAAGACACCCCATTGCTTTCAGTTATCCAAGGGTGAGATCTGATTTACAAAAATTATCTTGGTAAAGACAAAATGAATTCCTGTAAATATATTCTCTACACTTGTAACCTATAATGGATTAACTGTGACCTCCCCTTTCCCATTGACATGTTGGCTGTTTGCATATTTTCCCTCAGCCTACTTTTCACTTTAAAAAAGTAGTTGAGAAAGAAAGCCAATATTTTGGTCTGTCTCTGTCAAGGTATGAAATGTAACGATTATCTAATATAGGAAAAGAGCAATTTTTTTAATATATATATATAAAATCACTTGGATTTTAAGTACCCAAGCTGTCAGACAACAGTGGTTTTAGATATTTATGTTTGTAAGCACACATAGTTCTCCTTTCTTCTTAGGGTCATGTAAGGTAATATCAGAACAACAATAATTGCTGCAAGTTATTCTAAATATCTTTTTACTTAATGTAGATTCACAGACTATAAAACCATAAACAATTATACCCATAACTTGAATAATGCAGGTCATAGTGCTTTCCTGAATTTATTTCCACATGACATAGGAATAGATCTTTTGGAAAAATCTATTTTAACGCTCTCAAAATATGTTATTAGCTCAGGATAATTTTTCAATTCATTAAAAGCTGCAACCACTAATAAAGCTATTCAAATCAGAAGATTTTATTTTAGTGTTTGAAACCCCGATTTCTTTGCCTTACTTTTGTTTTGTGCTAATATCTTCCTACTCAGTAGGACTGGAGAAACTTCAGAGGCAAATTTATTCTGTTTTGCATGTAGTTGTTCTTCTTCATAATATGAATCATGCAACACAAATGTTTTACATAGCATGATGCACTTACTTATCAATATATTATTCAAAGTTAAAACTGTAATTTAAAAATGTCAGACATTCTTACTTCACAAAAACTCTGAAATATGTCTAGAAATGTTTAGAAGTCACGCAAATTTAAAATTAAATTAGAAAAAGATCTTCAGAGATTAAAAAAAAATAATAATTAGAAATCTTTTTTCAACCCGATCTGACACTCCCCCTTTTTGGTTTTTTTCTGAGTGTCCTCCCCCATGAGATCTTCCCAAAGCCTTCATATGTTTACATCCTGGCAGAGTTTCTGCCTTGTATATGCCTTGTATAATAAGGGTCCTTTTCTGTTACAGACCTTGAACAGAAAAATGCAGTCCTTTTGCACATTTTTATCAACAAATGACAATATTTTTCTGTATTCACTGTTTTTAGAGCTAATTTCTAACCTGCCATATTAAAAGAAGGATGACTACATTTATTGTCTCACTGTCTGCCCTTATACATATCCTGGCCTTTTATTTTAGGATGTTTTGGGAACTGTTGTCAAAAATTATTTTGCAAGTTCATTGTCTAAGGTAGATGGACTAAAATCCCACCAAAAGCCATCAAAATTCCTTAAGAGCAAGTGGATAATTAATGCACAAGAAAATAGTAGAGAATTAGAAAACATATATTAGTAGGTGCAAAATAGATAAACAGCTACTAAATTAATGAAGTGATACATAATCTAAGAGACTGTCTTGCCTGACAATTCTTTACTCTAGCTCTTGTGGCTATACAACAGCCCCATAACAACCATTTATGATATTACAAATAAAGATTTATAACTTAAGGACAAATAGACAGTGCAGGAAGGTTAACTTGAAAGAGAAATAATACTTTCACACAAATATGCCTAGTACATTAACAAAAATGGGAAAGAAAAATTAAAAATTAAAATATGGGGAGCACTGTTCTGAATTTTATGCTTTCCTAAGCATTCTTCTTATTTTGAATCAAAAATTCCTGGGTTTTAAAATTTGCACTGCACCTTTGAATTACAAGGAAGTAACTGGCTGTTGTAATGGTGAGGATGAAAGGGTTGTTTATCTATGGAAAATCTAAGCTCCAACATTTGCTATTAAACAAAATGGCTAATTCCATGGAGTCTGCTGCTTTGCATCTCTAATTGGGAAACATAAACTAGCCTGGCAATATTATATACTTTTCTGAAGAATCTAAACACATCGTAAGCATGCAAACTTTTCTATATTGTGACCTGCTGATGTCTGATACCCTAAAATTCTTTTGTTTTGTCATCTCAAACTTCAATCCTTTACTGAGAAGACTGAACAGGAAATACTTTTAATGATTCCTTATGACATTTCAGAGTATGTGCAGAGAACCAAAAGTTTTAAATATTAGAAACTTCAGAGAAATAATACTATATTAATAATAATTATTCAAATTGATTTCTATATGAAATTATGTTTAAAACATTAACATAGTTGTATAATTTTACCTTGGGTGGAGTTTAGAAATGGCTCTCTCAAAATCTGCTGAGTTCTTCTAGCTAAATACTTACAATGAACTTCCTAGAATTACTCTTCTATGGACTAGAAAAACTTTTTAGGCAAAGTTTATAGTTTCAAATTTTAGTGACATTGCTTTTAGTATTTCCTATCGAATTATAAGTGGAAAAATGAAAATGAAGATCAGGTTTGAATTTTTCTTTAATATTAGTATTCATAATTTTTAAGTTGATTAGAAACCTGCTGTTTCCCTGAAAGTATCAATAATTCCAAAAAAGACTATTTTGCCTTTCTTAAATTCAGTGTTTGCGGGACAGGTTCCTGATATATTTCATAAAAGAGAATAATCAGGTTACCAAACCCAAAAATCTAGATATCAAGAAGCTGTGAAACGTAGGTTCTTGAACTCCTACAGTGTATGTGCTATTTTTCCTATTCCAGTCCTTGTGTTAGATTTGAATGGGAATTGATAGTTTGTGGGACTGCAGTTTACATTTTTATACTACCCTTACTACTCTTTTTCTTCCCATACTACTCTAATTTAGGAATTCAGAGGATATTCAGATGAATATTTACAACACAAAATATATCAGTGTCCTGCCATGGAAATATATTTTCCATTATGTCATTAGTGAGTTAAGTCCTACTAAAACATAGTGGAGTACAATTTCCAAAGATCAGTGAGTTATTATTACTTGAATTTCTCCTGACATTCCTTCCTTTTAATCTGGTCAGAAATAAGCAATACCTATTCAAAGTTTTTAACAAGTCTTAATAAGTCCTGTAAAAAGAGAAAAATATTATAATGATTTCATATCATAATGTCCCATCAAAATGCCCATGAGGTGAACCTAACTCTCATGCTAAGCTTTGCCATTTAATATAGATCTAGATAGCACTTAGGGGTTTTGTAAACTGATTTTCTTTAGAACAGAGCAGTTCTAATTATCCCTTAAGTAAACTAAAAGTAATTCAATGCAATTTAGATGTATTCAACTGTGTAGCTACATTTTGATTAAACTTATTGTTGGCCTATGTATAATCACATGTTGATTTTTTTCTTCTCTATCTCTTTAGAGTTAAGGATCTGCTGTACTATTTTTATCAGCTTACATTTTAGACACCCATCACCAGTTACCATTCTATTTCCCTAGATTTTATTTACAAGTCTTTGACTCAGAGGGGAAAAACACAAAGAAATTCTCCTTATTCTATGAAACATCACTACATTACAATATAGTAATGAAAAGCTATTATGTTTCAGATTGGTCTGTATATTCAGGCTCCTGAAAGAAAGGGGTTGCTGAATTGATTATAATTTGTGTGGAATGGACTGTATATGCATGTTAAGCAATTTTCTTCAAAATTACACAGAATTGGAACACCACCATAGCAATATTCTATTATATGCAATTTTAACTAAACATTATAATCTTAAATAAAAACTTTTTTGATATGTATCATGCTCTATAATATTCAGTTTTATTGAAAGGAATTTTTCGAAAGAGTGTAAATGCTTATGCAAAATAAATTTTGTAGAATTTGCTGGGAATACAAAAAAAGTCCAAGTAAGTTAAAGTGAGTGTTAAGTGAAAACACTTAATGTGTTAAAAGGAAGTAGCAGTGAAGATGAGGTGAATTTTTTGGTCTCTTCCAGAAGCATGGTACCTTTTCTACTGGTGTCTATGGAACCCAGCAGTATTTTATAGAGATGCACTCAGACTTTCATGGCCAGCTGCAGGATATTAGCCACACATTTCAAGGAAGAATTATGAAAAGGTTCATTCAGCTTCCTTGATCCTGCATAGTGAAGACTTTTTAAAGTTAGTATTTTTGCTTCTTTCCATTAAACAAAAAATAAATCTTAAACAGGAACTCTTCCATTATCCCAAAATAGAAAGTCAACAATACTTCAGTTCACTCCAAACCATCTGTTTACACTCATTTCTATTGCAAACTTCTCAGTCATTTGCATTTTGCCCAAGCTGTCAGTTCTTCCTTTGCCAACATTAAATAACATCCCACAGTTGTGGTAGTTCTTTTCAGACATAGTGCTAGAATAAATTTTCATCAACAGAGGGAACATCTTAAGATAGCTTTATGTATATCTGAAATTTATGTAAAAAGCAAGTAGTGCAGAAAGGCTATGTTGTTTAATTCACTGTTTTTTAAATTTGTGATATTAACCACATACAAGTTATATAATGCAAATACAGACATTCCTTTAGTATAATTTTACCATGTATATAATGTTACCTGTATCCTCCACACAACGTGAATTTATCATTTCCCTTCAATTTGTTAGAAAAAGAGCTCTATTGCCATTATGAGCTAGCTGGACTGTGATCATTAGCATCTAAAACCAGATTAAAATCTCTTATCTTTCCTGGTTTAATTTTTTAAGTAGTTTCCCTGTTTCTCATAGGGATATGCTAAAAAATAGAAAAAGAAATCAAACAATAAAAACACTCTCATCAAAAGATATAATATTCTTTTTTATGTATTATCAAAACCATCTCCTCCCTTTTGACTTCAGACACACTGAAGTATTTTGTATTACTTTTCAGTGTCATTAATGTACCTCTATGCATAATGTGCAGTGAAAAGAGGTCTTATATGAAGAAACAAGAAGAAAGATAAATGACCCAATATAAATGAAAAATACATTGCTACTACTTAAGAGCAATAGGTCCCTTGAAGATTGTTTAAAAAAAAACCTGATTTTTGACCAGGTTTTGTTGTAGACCTTTGAAACCAGGGAATAATAATATCAGGGTTTGATGATAATAAATACATGAAGTTGTGCCCAGAAATATTTGTCTTTATAACTAATTTTAAAAACTGACAAACTCAAAAGGATATACAATGTAACCAAATATTCATGTTCCATCCAACATCTGTTGTCTGCAGTAGTTTAAATATTACAGAATGAAGTTGACACATTTGGCTGTATTCATTTAAAACCCAAATCACTAAGAAATGAGAGGATCCTTTATTCTTTCCTTTTTCAAACATGATCTAAAAAAAGTACCAAACCCCTCCTCATAACAAGTTCTGAATTGTTGGCTGAACCAAGTAAAGTAATTTCTTATGTAGATAACAGACTGACAGAGACAGCCGCAATGCAGTTTCTTAACACTGCCTTACTAATGTGTGTTTGATCTCACAAGTACCTCTTTTGGGAAAAGAACTCACTCCACTTCTATTAATGATGAATTTTGCCATTCCAAAGGATTTCCTAAAATAGATGTTTCTTATTGTGATGGTGGTTTAAAGAAAACAAGACTGAAAACATACATATCAGTGTACATTTAGAATAACAGTTGTTTCCAGTGCTGTGATTTCATACTTCATCAACAGAATAAAATACAAGGTTTAAAGATGTATTTTATGGAAACATCGTAAGGGAATTTGAGCCAGAAATGTATAGTGATTATAAAAGAGCTTAGCAAAGGGATAAACAAGTGAGCAAAGAGTGTATAAAAACCAATACTCAAACAATGAGAGGCAGGGAGAAATCACTAATCATAATCGGTTTTTACTCATTCAGAAATCAGTAAAAAAATTCCCCTGTACATCTAGTCATGACTAGCTGTACACTCTTGCTGGAAACAGTCTGGTGGTCTAAGGAGGCATTATAAAGATTCTTAGTTATTAACCTGTGTAGCATGTGCTAGCAGTCTGGTGCATTTCCTCAGGATTAGATACCTACAATTTAAAGATTCTATGCTTAAGTATCAAAAAACTTCAACATATTTGGTTCCACTTTGCTCTTATTCTGTGTTCTGAGAAATGGTAGTCTGGGTGAACACTATACCTTTTATTCCAGTAGTGATATGATTGTGATTTTTGAAAATTTTACTTCTACTTGCTTGAAAACCAAAGAAAAGAAAATTATTTTTGCAGGGGTTGTTTTGGTTTGTAGCTTTGCAAAACAACTGTCTACTGCAGGTGTGATTCTACAGAGTCTTATCTATGCATATTATTTTTTAGCGACAGAAACAAAATATAAAGTTGTTTTTTTTGTTGTTATAAATAATTTTCTCTTTTTAAAACTTAGGAAGTAAAAATCAGACTTGAGTTTCAAGGTAAAAAATGTGTCTTCTCAAAAATTTAATATTAAAAAACTCACCTGAGTTTAGATCATATAATGCATATGCAATGATCCTATCTGAAATGCTTAATACAGGCAATATAGAGCATCGGAACCTTTCAATTGTAATTTCCAAAGTCTGTCATTTTTCAGTCATGTGGGTCAGTGGTGCAAACACAGAATTTTGCAATGCACACACAGTCAGTTCATTAAATATGGAAAGTGACTGTGGAAGCTGAAATGCAGGTCACCTGTTTATAAAAGAACATTTTTGCCCATGAGTTGCCGGTGCAGTAGTTCTTCCTACATTTGTGTCTATCATTCCTATAAAGAAAGTTTAGTATCAGGACTAATGTAGCAGTCAATGTGTGTGTGTGTGAATATACATAAAATGGATATAGGAAGACCTATTTTAATTTAGTTTTTAATTATTTGAATTACTGAAGTTAATAGTTAGCTTGACTAAATTGATAATTTTTAAGACAAATCAACTCAGTTCAACAGAGTTCAAAGAAAATATCCATAATATTTTGGCTTGCAATTAGAAGATTGATAAAATGTGAGGGCTTATAATACCCTCTGTCTTACTCTTCATTTACTAGATTTTGAGGAATCTAGTAATGGTCACAAAAATGGGGACTTCTTTGTTAAGACTTAACTTCACAGAGAAAGAAAAGAGAAAGAAAAAACCCTTGTCTTTAATACGGCCTAGGTAAATGGACAACAGGGATAAGATATAGCAAAGGAGACATCTTGAACAAGCAAGATAAGAAAGCTATAACCAGTAATCAGAGAATTATATTTTACCATTTTACCATTTCGTTCATTCAATTCAGTGAAGTAAAAGCAGCAATAAAAATCTGTACTCAAATCCACAGGGTATTTTTAATTTGTTGAGCCAAAGTACAAGGTAGCCTTATGTTAAGATCCAATTATTAGAGAGATGCCTCTACCCAAATCAAGGCAGAAATGAGACCATATGCTGAAGTCAGAACAGCAGATTTTAGTTATAAATGTAACAGAGAGAAAGACGGAGAAATAGGAAAATGGGAAGGAAAAAGAGAGAAAGAGAGAAATGTTGCAGTGCAAGTTCTCAGCCTATTTGCTGTATTTTGTACCTTTTGTAATTTGTACTGTATCTCATGCCAGTTTATGGTATGTCTCTGCTGTCCCCTGTTTCCCTGAGTTGGTCCCATCCTGGAATTCCCCTCAGCACAGGTCAATCACATAAACCCCAGTCTCTTGTTCCCCCCTATATGGTCAGTTCCCTTCCCCTCTTCCAGACTCTTCTGTGTCAGTCCTTCCCCAGGTCCAGTCCTGTCCCATTACCCCCTTTGCCCCGCCCAGGTTCCCTCAGGGATAGGTAGATGCTCTGTGTCTCCCCTCCTCCCTGGACACAGGATAAAAACCCCCTTCACAGGAAGTGAAGGGGTGAGAGGCATGTTGCAGTCCCTTCATTAAAGTCGTGTTCTGTTAAGCTCGTGGCTTTGTGGAATTATCTCGGATGCCTCCTCCTTCCCTCCATCTTTGCTGCACGTGTTCAACGCTTGCGAGAACCCCGTGGAAAGGCACGGCGTGACCCTGACGCTGGACAGCCTTAGCAACATCC
>VYXF01009873.1:74312-158256 GCA_013397295.1 Polioptila caerulea | reverse complement strand
TTCCCAAACCTTCCCAAACCTTCCCAAACCTTCCCTTCCCAAACTTTCCCAAACCTTCCCAAACCTTCCCAAACCTTCCCATACCTTCCCTTCCCAAACCTTCCCTTCCCAAACCTTCCCACCGTTGGAAGAGTGGCATTTGCTGTGTGCCATTTTTTTTTCTCCAGGATTATTGAATGAAGTACATTTCCTGTAGAAACAAAGGTGACACATTAGTAAACAAATATCTGTCAGAAAGGGAATTTACATTCACTTCTTGCATATCTAGAAATACTTTATTTTTGACATACCTATGAGTACCTGAGAGTCTTTCACAGATCCTAAATAACAAAATATACAGAAATATTTTCAAGCTCAGCATCCAAAGGTTTCTTCTCCAAAGTAAATATATTTTGAATTTAAAAAGTATTAAGAGAAAGACTGATAATTTTCAGTCAGAGAAAGAAGCAATGAGGTTGTCAGAGAGCAGAAGTGTTATAGTCCCAGTTTTTATACATTCGAAAATAGCACTGCATTTTTTCACAGGCTGGTGTCTGCAGAGTTGAAAGTTGGAAAGGTCACAAAGAAACACTGTTCTAAAAAGCTACATCTCCTTTCTTAACAGGATATCAGGCTGTCAGTATGCCACTTTACTTCTAATGTCCATGCCACATTATCCCTGGGTTTTTTTCAGTAGCTTGTAATTACTAGGGAAGGTAAAAAATCTCAGTGTAGATGCTGTACCTTTTTCTAATGCATTTGGCAACTTTCAGGAAGCTTTCTTCAGGGTCTGAAATCTCATCAATGTTATTTGTGATTTCAAACTCATTTCCCTTTGGACTCCTGAACCCTTTTTGTTCACAAACATATTTCTTCCACCTCTCAATTCCTTCTTCTGTGAAAGCTCTCTTCTCATTTCTTGTAAATAGGGTGATTTCTTGTGACTGCTAAACATCTGCAGAGGCAAATCAGCTGCCACAATGCTTCCACAAGGAGAAAGCAAAAAATCCCCTAAACCCCAGAAACTGTCTTGCTTGAATGCACCTACTACCTATATCTTGATTCTCTTTCTTTCTCTCCCTCCTTGAATTCTCCTTGAAAAAACTGCCTGAGAACTTACCTTGATTTTGATGAAGTAGTCTGCAACAAGGGATTTGCTAATCTGTTCTTTTACAGTTTTCTCACTCTTGTCATTAGTTAATATAGCCCTGCCAGGTCTAGAGCAAGTTTCTGTACTTTCATTCTGAATAACTTACAACTGTTCTCAAATTCAGTTCCTCTCTTTCATTTTCTGCAAAAGAAGCAGAATATTAAACCAAGGTGAGCACTGTGCCATAATTAATATGCAGGTGGCATTCACAGCAAGCTGCCAAGCTGGAACATATAAGACTTGATACAGTACATTTTTCCCATTAAGTTATGTAATTGTAATAGCTATCAATTAAGCAGCAGAACTAATTTCCTTTAAAGATACTACCCCTTATTTCCTTTCCTAGGAGTAGAATGTATTATCAAAGCCCAACAGCTTCTGCTCAAGAGAAAATCAAGCAGGTTTCAAAGCCAGGAAATGTCACTGTAATCAAAACTAGAAAGCTGTAAATGGACTCTCTAGTACTGGTATTCTCACAAAGCTAACAACCAGGGAGAATAAACAAGCAGCAGATACCATGCAGGTTTAACTCTGTGAGCTGAGGTAAAATTTGTCTTGGAAGCACTTTTTGGGCATCTATTTTTCATGAACTTTAAATGCATAACACATTTGTGCAACATGGTTACAAAAGATCCTTTGAGTTGGCTGTGGTAGTAAAGCAATCTGAAAAACTATACACTCTGAACAGCTAGTTAAAAAAGAATGGGTTTTGATTCTAGAGGAAACTAATAATCTGGAGGGGAGGGAAGAAATTTGTCTGTTTTTTCTTTTTTTTTTTTTTTTCCATTAGGTTGGAAAGCAGAAAGAATTGAAAGCTCTTATAACAATATAGTGCTTAGCATTTTTCAGCATTTTATCAGAACCATTCTGAGCCTAAAAAGAATAAACCTTTATAGTCATGCTCCTAATTGCCTAATCCCATGTTTATGCTTTGAAATTTTTATGCATACAATAAATTACTAATTTTAATAACTATATATCTCTTTTATTGTTTTATTTCATCTAATCAGGTAAGCTTGTGCTACAGTAGGGGAAAGAAAAATATCACTAGGCATGAATCCACTTATCATAGAGTAGATATTTGAAGTAGATTGTATGGATCACTGCCTAAAATTGCAGGTCCACTTCGTTTACAGACCCTTCTACTCAGAGTTATGTACTTCGATTGAGATTTTTTAAATATCAAATATTTAGGCAGAACAAATATTAAACTTCAGGAAAATGTTTTGGACTTATGACAGTCTTCATTATTTGTATATGCTTTTTTTAATCAAGATTAATCCAATTTTAATAAACATTTCAGACATTAAAAATATATATTGTCAACATTAGTATAAGCATATTTATTAGGGAGTGATCATGGGTTTTTTTCGTTCATTTTAATAATAAGAATAACATGAAAAGAAGTGTATCTTAAGAGTGGATATATTTTTATCATAATATTATTAGGATAATAAGTAAAATTTTTTGTGGAATACTATGCTCTTGCTATATCTTATTAGGCTCCAGATTGGGAGCAGAAAAATTCCCTAAAAACACATTTACTTTTATTTAGAAGTTTAGGCACCTAGATAATGTTGAAGGGAATCTGAGTTACAAACATATTAAAAATGCAATCATATTCTGATATATATACATTTAAATCGAATTATTCCTGAATGTATTATGAAGTCTAGTGAAAAGCCTCTTAAACATAGAAATATCAGGTAATTTATTTTTCATACTCTGAATGCAAGAGCCCTAAATTAATTAAATTAACTTGTTGTAGTTAATATCTTAAAAAGTAGTATCCAGAGAGAGAGATAAAAAAGGTTTTTAAGAGGTAAGAAGATGTTTCCTTTATACAACATTTGGAATTAGATTATTATTCAATTAATCTATATGAGTACAAACTGTCCACGTGTGGAAGATCAAAAGCCTGGGGACATATTTTGTACACATCCTTCTTAAGAAGGTGTTAATGCCTGTGTTCATTTTTTCCCACCACTTGGGTGCAGGATGAAAGAAAAAAAGAACAAACCAATCTGCCCGTCTAGTCTGCATTTACAGAGGCTTGTACTTACATCCAAAGTGACAGAATTCTGCAAGAAGAATTATGTCGAACAGCTTCAGATTTTTGTCACTTTTATTGTCTATCACCACGGCAGAATTTGGCAGTTTGCCCAGGAGGGTAGGGACAGCACTACCAGTGTAACAGTATCACAAAACTGAGGTGTTGGTCTGTACAGCAAGGTGTTTCCTTTACATTAGTGTTATATGTGGGGATTTGCTTTATTTTATTGTCTGATGTTGAGTTTTGCTGTGTTATTTGTGAAAAAAATTCTTCGGTCTCTCCTCCTTGAGTGTTGAATAACTTACTCAAGGAGGAGAAAAACAGAGAGTGGAGGGGATGGAGAAAGACATCAAATCTGCCATTCATAGGGATCCAACTAATTGCTTTTACAGGTTATGGTGATGATAGAAAAGACAAAATTAGTATGGGACCTTATAGGTCACTGAGATAAAATATTTAAAAGTTTAACTTTTCAAAGTAATCATGGGATAACTTGGGTTGGAAGGGACCTCAGCAGGTCTCTAGTCCAACCTCCTGAGCTAAGAAGGGTCAAGTTTGAGAACAAACCATGTTATCAGGAGTTTGATCTAGATAGGTCTCAAAAACCTCTAGGAAAATTATAGCATATATTAGACAATCCAGAAAGAAAAGGATATTAAAAAATTATTAATATAGCTCCTACTTTTAAAATACAATATTATAAAATTAAACACTATTGAAAAGGAACATGTAATATTGCGTTAATATTCTGCCATTTACAAACTGTTTTAATTCTTTATTTTCAAAAAGGACAGAACCTATGTACTTTTCTAAAAGTTTTTTGTAAGTGCATATTTTGGCATGGATTTTAGTGTCTTCAGTATTTGATGCTACCGCAACACAATTAGGCAGTATTATTCCTTTGATCATTTTTACCCCAGAGGATCTCAACTGTGTCTTATAATCAGGGAACATGATTCTTTTTGACATGTTATAATTTTCCACAATAGCAGTTTTGGTTCAATATTTATCTATTATCAGGTGGATCTGTGCATAATTTGGATCTGTGGGACTTTGGAGGCTTTTTATCCAGAGACAGGAGTACAGAGGTGTATTTTCAGGGAGCATTGCTGGCTTACTTTTAGTAATGCCATAAGTGTGATTTCTTTCCATTAGTCAGAAATATAGACACACAAAAATGCTTAAGCCATTGGACAGATATGTTCTGAGTGTATTTAATCTTGCCATTAGTGATCATGATTAGGATGGTTGCCTTTCTTTGGTAGGAAAAATAAAACCAGATTTAGATATAAAAGAAGTAAAGATCACTTTAAAGAATGAAAAAAAAAATTCCAATTAAAAGGTTTTAAGAAAATAGTTTCCTACACTTATTTTTAAGAATACATCTTTATTTCATGCAGCCCTGTACTTTTTAAACATAAAAAATAATTTATTATTCAAAAATAAAGTTTAATTTTATATGTATGGAATTGAAGTTTAACAGGAAGCAGATTCTTAATAAGATCAATATTTTAGCAGATTTATACAGGCTTGTGGTCTGTTTGCACCAGGAAAGCATTCTTTTTGCCATACATAACTCAAGGAAGGAATTAACATTACAGATTTCATAAGTACTAAAAAACAAGAATGTCTTGTGTGATTCTAATATACTTCAATAAGTTAAGAAAATTGGGAAAACTATATATAATAGTTTCTTAGTGTTTCGCTGCTGTTCAGAGTTTTTATTTTCATATTTTAATTACTTTCCTATGATCATCCTGATTTCCCATGCATTTTCTGCACTTTAGAGAGTATATAAAGAAAATAATCTTACTAGATGTCAAAATTATGACAGATTTTTAGAACTCTGATTTATAAATCATACCAGTCCTGAAGGGTGGGCTTTTGTTAAAAAAAAAAAAAANACCGTTTTGAGTGGGGGTGTTTTTTGAAAAAAAAAAAAAAAAAAAAAAAGTAAAACTGTCCTTTTGTTTTCTTACTTTGGTTTGGGTTCTTTGTTTATTTTAATAAGAAAAAGAAAACTTTATTATAGGGTACTGAAATATAATAAAACAGTAGAAATAGAATAAATTATTCAAAAGATATGCTCATTGCATAGTATTCCCAATAGAAATTCTGTATGGAACCTAGTACATTAAAATAATAAAAAAAAAAAATAGTGTTTCACCTTGAGAAAATAATCAAGGTCAAGCCAATGCTGCAAACCTGAATATGTTATGGTGTTCACTGTAACTACAATTAAATTGAAATCATAACAGCAAGGGAGCTCTCCCAACTTTTATGTGTATTCACATTTAATGTGTATTCACATAGACAGCATGGATAGACGCCATGATGAAGTGAATAATCACAAAGTTCATATTGCTGATTTAGGTTGCAAATCATTCTAGGGCTGAAAGATGTTGTTATGCTCTTTGTTCTGTTCCCTTTTTTTAGGGAGAGGGATGAAAGAAACGCAGAGCTGGTGTCCTACCTGTATTTCCTAACTGTAAAAGCATATGGATGACTAGAATTTTACAGACATTGAGAGTAGTCTTTAAAATCTGGCAGGTCTTTAAGTACAAAAGTTTTGCCACAAAACACCTGCATAAGATGTCTGGATTGCTTGTGCTTGTTATTCTGGGAAAAGCATTGAGTTAACAAAGAACAGCCAAGTCTTGCTTGGCATCTGGATGCAGTGGCAGATTTCTACTAAGCTAAACCAGGCTACTTTAGGAGAAATAGAAGAATATCCCATTTGCCATGCTTCCTGGAGAAGAGAATTGCAGTATTATATATAGCATAGCTAAACGTCAGAAATTCTACTAACAATGTTACTAGCTCTACATTTCAAAAGAAAATTCAGCAATGACAGAGCTGCCTCCCTTCAAATCACAACAAGATTTCACAAAAATCAGGAAGAGACACACATGCAAAGAGACAAATAAACAAGCAGAATATATGAACTTGAAGGTGAAATGGTTTTAATAGGACAAAGACATAAAAAAGTTTTCTTTTAAATATATATATATATTATTTTCTTCTTCTTCATGCCCATCACACTTACGTTGTGCTGCATTGGAGAGTAGGAGACTGACAGAGTAGAGGAAAGTGATGGATTTTGGTAATGTATCAGCCAGAATATATCAAAACATCATTTCCTGTTACAGACTTCAGATGAAGAAAGTAAAACTATTACTGAATTTTAATCCCTGTCATAATAGCCTCCTTTTACACAGGATATTTTGCTTGTTTTGTACACTTTGCAATTAATTCAGCTTTTATGTTTCTTAAGTATTGCTTATATTTAAAGTCAGATGTTCCCTAAGTCATCAGAAAAATAGGTTGCTCTCTCTCTTTTTTGAGCCCCCTTTAGGTACTGAGAGGCCATGAGGTCTCTCTGAAGTCTTATCCAGGCTGAACAACCCAAGTTCTCTCTGCCTCTACTCATAGGAGAGTAGATGATCAGGCCCCTGATCATTTTTGTGTTTCTCCTCTGGACCTGCTCTAACAGGTCTATGTCCTGTCTTGAGGACGCCAGATTTAGATTCAGTATTCCAGGTGGGATCTCAAGAGAGCAGAGCAGAGTGACAGCAGAGCAGAGGGACATAATCACTANGCCTCTACTCATAGGAGAGTAGATGATCAGGCCCCTGATCATTTTTGTGTTTCTCCTCTGGACCTGCTCTAACAGGTCTATGTCCTGTCTTGAGGACGCCAGATTTAGATTCAGTATTCCAGGTGGGATCTCAAGAGAGCAGAGCAGAGTGACAGCAGAGCAGAGGGACATAATCACTACCCTTGACTTTCTGGCCACTCCTTTCTTGATGCAATCCAGGATGCTGTTGACCATCTGGGCTGCAAGCACGGGCTGTTGGCTCACATCCAGCTCTTCATTTACAAGAATCCCCAAGTCCTTTTCCACCGGGCTGCTCTCAATTAGTTCTTCTCCCAGTCTTCACTCATGTCTGGGCTTGCCTCGACTGAGGTGCAGCAATTCACACTTGCACTTGTTGAACTTCATGAGATTCCCATGGACCCACTTCTCAAGTTTGTCCAGGTCCCCCTGGATGACATCCCTTCCTTTTATTGTTTCTACTGCACTGCTCAGGTTGTGTCATCTGCAATCTTGCTGAGATTAGATACCACTGTCTATGTCATTGATCAAGACATTGAAGAGCACTGGTCCCAGGATGGTGTTCAGGGGAACACTTGTTACTGGCATCCAGCAGGTCATGGAGCCATTGAACACAACTCTGGCTGCATACAGCCAGCCAATTCCTTATGCAATAATTAATAATAAAATCCATGTCCTTCCATTTTGGAGATAAGGAAGTCACCACATCACAGGCATACATATATTATTTACCAATTTTTTTTTTAATAAAAACAGTAACAGATTGTTTGGATCAAGTATTCTATCAGAAAATTTTAGGCAGGGCTTAAAAGCAATCTTAATTAATTCTTATCAGTAACTAAATTGATAACAAAAAGGTATGTATAAAATCTGTCTGACACTAAGTGTTGTACATGGAATTTTATCTAGAGAACAGGTGCAAAATAATTCAGATGAGATTGATGAAGGACAGTGAAAGAATATGGAATAATAACATTTCAGAGTAAATATTATTGTCCAAAATATAATTGAATAATGTGGAGTTTATGCACTTAAAATTATTGAATCAGAATACTCTTCTAGCTCTATAATATTAATTCATTACACAATCATCAACAATGCCCTAAAAACATAAGATTCATCAAAGCATAATTCATTCACTCTGTGATGCTTTGACAGAGAGGAGACCATTTTCTAGCTGAAAAGGTATAGATAGCCTTAAGAAATTGAAGAATCCTTATAGGCAAGATCAGAGCCTGAGCTTTTTTTTTTTTCAGAAGTATATGTTTTGTCTTTGAAACATTGATGTTTGAAAAGCCATGCTAAAAAAACTCCAAAAACCCACAAAATCAATCCAACTAAAACCCACCACAAAAACCCAAACAAAATCACCTCCGCAAAAAAAAAAAGAGTGAAATAAAACCCTTGTACAGAAAAAAACCAAAAACCGAAAAACATCCCCAAAACCCCCAAAATTGAACCCTTTCAAATATACACTCAGCAAAGTATAGAGAAGATAAATATTCACCACAGACTTCAGAGATCACCAGGAAGGGGCTTCTTCTCCTGAGAAGGTCAGTTAGGAGCTGAGGGCAGCAACAAGATGGGCAGGGGCAGCCCCAGACTCACTGGCAAGCTGTGTAGCCACAGGACCCAAGCAAGAAGGGCATGCCTGTTGTAGGAATTCTGGTTTATCAGAGTTCATGCCACCAGACAAGCCCACAGTGATGAGGCAGGTCTAAGATCAAGCTATCAGGCTCCAGATCAGAAACATAAATAGCACAAGACATTACTTCAATATAGCTCAAGCAGAATCTAGCAAGGAACATCGCCCCAAATTAACTTTGTGCATATGTGCAGTTGAAGATTTTAGAGAAGTACAGCTCATGTATAGACACTTTTATACACGGAAGATTGACCAAACCAAAAATGTCATACATGTAAAGAGATATGTGGGGAAATCTCACCCATATCATAAAATGGAAATATGCAGAAGTAAATAATACAAATTATTTCAGATAATTACTTAATTTATCAAATCAGGAGGACAAATGAAATGTATTGTTATGCAAGTTATCTGTTACACTGAACAGGTGACAAATGATTCACAGGTAAGCAAACCTTCCATTAAAAAGTTTAGAGCTGACCTATAATTTGCTGAAATATACCTATAGACTAATAATTCTGTATAAATAAAAAAAAAATATGAATAGGTAAATTATTATTTGCCAACAAAAAGGGTAATACTGCTAACAATTTTTTCATAAGAAATTTTCCACCTAGCTGTTATGAAATATTTCAGAAGAAAATATGGGGTTTTTTTCCTCAGGTTTTGTTCTACAGATCTTAGTTTCTAACAAAGTTTTTCAATTTCTTGATGCCTTAAGCAATACTTTGCAGATGCATACTAGTGGCAGAAAAATAAGGGGTTTTATCTGCACATGTACATTGGTTAGAGCAAGTGTTTTCTACATGTAATTATAAATGTCTGCTTTGCCAGAGATGAGAAGGGAGATTGTTTAAGCAATTAAATATGTGATTTCTAGTCTTCAAAGTAGGATTGTAGGATTACAGATGTCTGAATAATATTCTAATCAGTGGTGAAATTAAGTAACACCAGTTTAAAACCATCACTTTATTTGCTGCAAGCTCATCCATTGGCAGGGGACATTTCACTTAGTTTTGTTAAATATAGATCATACAAAAACATCAACTGGCAGTGTGCCATTGCAGCAAAAAAAAAAAAAAAAAAATAACCCTTTTCTGAGTTGCATCAGCAAGAGTAAGTAGATCAGAGGATGTTACCATTCCTGCTCTACTCTACGGTCCTTAAATTACATATCAAATGTATCAGGTTTTTTATCTTGCATATTGTATCAGGCTTTGGTTCTCCCAGTTTAAGCGAAAACTTGAAAAGCTTGAGTGGATTTCTGAAATGGTTGCAGATAACTGGAGTGTTGGAGAGCGTGATCTATGAAGAAAGGTTGAAGGCATTTTGCTTGTTAAACTTACACAGTAGAACCCTATGGGAATCTAATCACAGTCTTCCAATACTTAAAATCCAGCTGACCGTAGAGTTTGTGTTTATAAATACCTCCACATTTCTGCTATTCTATTTCTCAGAAGATACGGACATAGCAACTAAACATGATAGCATCAAGATTGGCTCCCCTCAATTCATGCTGTCTTTAAATACAGTTTTGCTTTATCCTCACAGTTTCTAAAAGACATGTAGCTCAGTTTTCTATTTCTCACTTCTGATACATGGATAGTCATTCTCAGTAATGAAAAACCCACTTAAATTCAATATTTATTTGAATTTTTCTGTCAATTCTAATAAAAATTTCCTTGTTGATGTTTTGGACTTAAAAAGTCCAATGATAGCACATGATGAATTTAAGCGTATGTGAGCATAATCTAGGGAAATAGTTCTTTGCTGGGTTTTCTGCTTTTGCAGAAATTGCCCCCGAGATGAAAGAAGAAGCATAGAATCTTCGGCTCTTCTTTTTTAGTATTGTTTATTTTACCTTATCTATAACATTCTTTCTTAGACCTGCCAAAGGTCCTCCTGGCAGGACAGTCCGAGGCACTCTATGCACCCTAAGGGTGGTGTTTACTTTTTATACTAAAAACTACGTGTACATTCTTTACAATTATTTTCCAATACCTATCACCTATGTTAGACAGTCAGTACCTACTCTAAACCAATCACCAGTGCCACCATCACAGCAGAAACATGGAATTCATGAAGAAGAAGGAAGAAACTTAAAAACCACGAGGTTCCTCCATCTTGGCCTCATTTACCCCTATGTACCAAAACCCAAAATCTGCTTTTTCACCCTGTGACAAACTTATTATTATTCTATTTAAACTCGTGTGACTTGCAACTCTTCTTTTAAAGCTGGCAATTGTTCCCATGGGCTAAAATCCAGACTACAGGTGTTCTGGGCTTGGTGCCAAGGTCTCTGAGCTCCCTGTTCGGGTCTCTGAGCTTCCAGGGCAGTCAAAGACAAGCAGTTCCCACAGTTCTTCAGAAAAAGAAATATAAGGTCTATTGATTTGAGAAATATATATATATATGCATTAATCAAGAGAATCTATGAGGCTACACTTCTGAATTACCTTTGGAACACTGACAGTTAATATTTGTCATTTAGTTAAAATTATATATTTTAGTATAAAAGAACATTCTTTACTATATTTTCTGTTGAATATTTACAGCATCAACTAACATGGATTTTAGACATGCAAATTCAAATGCAAAAAAGAAATTACAAGAATAATAGAACAGAAATACTGCTGGAATATTTTAAATAGCTTCTAAATTGTTCATTTAAAATACATTTTGTTTCAATATGAAACAGTTCATTTCCTGGGAAGAAAGAGTGACTTTTTTCCAGGAATTAATGTTCAGCCAACATTATGTCTTTTATAACCTTTCCAAAATGTGAATATGCTGATTAATTCACAAGACAGATCTTGAACTACCCTTCTGAACATCAAGAGCCTTCATTGAAGGCCAACCCGCAGCAGCTTATTCCAAAGAGACAAGCTTTGACTTTCAGATTTTCATGAGGTCTTTCAGTCTTTATTTATGCTTATGCTGTATCTAGTTTATCCCATCTGCTTTCAATTATTGTGACTGCATGTATTTTGGTTTGGGGCTTTTTATTTTATTTTGGTGTGATTCTCTTTTTTTAATAGGCCTGTCCTTTCAGATGAAGAAGAATTGATTCCCCTGGAATTAAACATCTTCCAAGGCAGAGCAGGAAAACTAAATGCATAATTATTTACAGCATGTAAATATGGGTCGTATCTCAGATGTTTGAGTCTATACAGTAAGCTAAACTCTAGATGTAGCAAAGGTTACTAGAAAGCTTAGTGTGTAAATATACTAACTAAACTAAACTTCCAACATCTGTTTAAGACTTGGTTTAGGACCAAATTTTTTTAAAAAAATTGATGTTAATTATTTTTTGTAAGTAACATCTAGGTAAATAAGCTTCATATTCTATTGTTTTTGGGGTTTTTTTTCTGGCACTATAGCTATATTAGCAAAGTTACTTTTTGCTTTTATATTTTCATTAAAGAACC
This sequence comes from Polioptila caerulea, assembly GCA_013397295.1. Classification (NCBI taxonomy): domain Eukaryota; kingdom Metazoa; phylum Chordata; class Aves; order Passeriformes; family Certhiidae; genus Polioptila; species Polioptila caerulea. The sequence continues at coordinate 146,385 of VYXF01009873.1, read as the reverse complement.
TATCAGCTCACTGAAGCTGGTAACAAAATGAAATACTTTTGTTCATGAAAAGCTAATATTACCTGAAATAAAATGCTAAGAAGGCCACAAATTTAGGAAGCCATCTATTTAATAATGTACTTTGCTACACTGGAGCCCCATATTGTCTGTTCACTCAAGCAGGTGGATTTGCTGAAGGAGTGCTGATGATGCAGTGTGCTGACCCACATATCAGTTCCCAACGGAGTGCACCAGCTGGTATAGTTTATGCTTATAGTTTAAACAAAGCCAACATTTTTCCCTTCCCATTGTTCCCTGCTGATGGAATAGGGAACAATATAAATATTGTCAAGTTATCTTATAGGAAAAGCTCTATACTTACAGTTATTTATGGGTTGGGGCTTTTGTTTCTTATTATATATTATTTCTTGAGAGAATATAAAATAAAAATTTAGATCTGGGAAATATTGCTAATGTACTTATGAAAGTGTTTACTTTATCCTTATATGATAAACACAAACCTTAAGATTATTAATCATTAATAATTTCCATTATTCCTTTAACCTTACTGTACAAAGGAAAGGAAATTATTGTTCAATTTTTTATTGTTTTCTGTGGTTTCATTTTCATAGATGTCTAAAATGGTATGAAAGCATTATTAAGAGATTGAAAGTTTAATCTCAAAAATTAGCATTGTACACCTTGATGGCTATCTTCTCTGAGGCTTTTGAAAATATTACAAACAACACTAACAGGGTTAATGAAGTGTAAAGTTTAACTTCTGTCATATCTGAGATGCTTTATTTAATTGTGATATTTGTTTAATTAACATTAGTACTTTGACTGCTCAGATCTCTGTTTAAAAAGCCCCAAAAATGTCTCTTTAAGAAGCAAGGTTGTTGAAGTGAGAAACTTAATTTCAGTATGAGTCAAATATTTCATGTGAAAATGTTCTCAGCATCCAGGAATACCAATGGTCAATATTTCTCCATAAGAGAGATTTTGGCCTAATGATTTTTCATTTAAAATTAAAATATTGTCCCTAAGTTCCTAATAACAGAACCTTCTTAGGTTATTTGTGGCTCCAGTACAGTCTTTTGCTTTTACCAAACTACTTCTGCTATATTTTTTTCACATTATATCAGAAACTGATCTTGACATGATCTCATGTGCACAGTTGATGCCCATAAACAATTTTTGTATACATTTATGGACTTGTAGAGAATTCAATATATGAACTAGAAGACATAACATTTACTGGTGGATATGATTATTTTATGTAGACCTAGTGGATGTGTTTCAGGTATAGATAGCTGTGGAGTAGTTTTGTTGTAAAATTGCATGAGGGCTAATAGTCTTGTGTCGTGAAGATTCTGGAACCTGTACTCATGTCTGCAAGTCTAGTAATCAGATCATTGACTATTGATAAATGTGATTAATGAGAACACAGATGTGTCTTTGATGCAAATTGTGTTTGATAGTGATCATGAAATAATACTGAGAGAAAGCAAATGATTAATTTGAGTGAATGGTGATGCACAAGGCTCAGTATATGAGGAGCCATGACCTAATCTTTGATGATGAAAGTCAGGTTATCCGCTGGCTAGTTTTCAGGACCACAGTGAAACAATTTTTCTTGATTGTAACAAAACTTGAATTCTCATTTTGAGCAATACTTTTAGAGTTTTAACGAAATTTTCACCGTTTTTTCCAGTCAACTCCATAACTCCATTATGTCAAAAATTACTTTTAATCAAAATCAAAACAGTATTTGAATTTTCAAAATGGGTTGGAGCTTCTGATTTTTCTTATTACATTTTTCTCTTTTTTTTTTCATTCACTAGCTTGCTTTACTCTAAGAAGCATATAATCCTGGAAATATTATATGAAATATTAGTCTTTAGAATAAGCATTTTGATATGAAATTCTCCATGTGGAAGAAGTAATTTAGATTTTGCTAGACAAAATGCCTTTATTTGTCATTTTGCACTGACATATTCAAATGAAAATGTGTATTATTCTCTTTAATCCTTGAGATAGTGTATATTTTATTGTGCTTAGGAACCATGAAAACACAGAAATGTTTTGTATTTAAACCAGACACCACAGTAACCTAAGAATACAAGTGCTTGCATATCTTTTTGTGGAATAGAACTGAATCACTGTAATTGTGTTTTAGAATTTATGAAAAAATTATTTTTCTTGGTATCTATAATGGCAACAACATCTATTCTCATGTAGCCAAACCAACTTTTGGTAAAATCTGTGCATAAATCAGGCATTGTAAATTGCCATATATTGAGCTCTTTGGTCACCAGGTATTTGGTTAAGCAATAGCAATGATTTATTCATTCTTACCCATGCTGATGGCACCACGCTGAGTGGCACAATTGCCACACNTTTATGAAAAAAATTATTTTTCTTGGTATCTATAATGGCAACAACATCTATTCTCACGTAGCCAAACAGAAGGATGGATGCCATCCAGAAGGACCTGGGCAAGCTCGAGAAGTGGGCACATGGGAATCTCATGGTTCAACAAGGTGAAGTGCAAGGTGCTGCACCTGGGGTGGGGCAACTCCTGGTTGGGGGCTGAACAGATTGACAGCAGCCCTGCCAAGATGGATTTGGAGATATTGGTGTATGAAAAGCTGGGCGTGAATTGTCAATGTGTACTTGCAGTACGGAACGCCAACCACATCATGGGCTGCAGGAAAAGGTTGAGAGAGGTGATACTGCTCCTTTGCTCAGACCCCGTGTGCAGTACTGTGTCCAGATGTGGTGCCCTGTTGGAATGGCCAGAGGGATGCAGAAATTATGAGTGATGAAGCACGTCCTCTTCAAGGAAAAGCTCAGCAATCTGGGATTGTTCCGCCTGGAGAACAGAAACAGGGAGACCCTATCAATACTTAAAGATGTCTAAAAAGAAACATGGAAACAAGATTTTTAATAGGGCTTGTAGAAATAGAACAAAGAGTTGTGGTTTTAAACTAAAGATCAATTCACACTAAGCATGAGGAAAAAAAATTATGATGAGGGCAGTAAGAAAGAGAAACTGGTTGTTCAGAAAGATTGTAGATGTCCTATCCCTGGAAACATTCAAGGTCAGATTGGATGGGCCTTTGAGCACCTTGATTTAGTTGGAAATGTCTGGACAGTAGGACTGTGTGACATTCAAAGTTCCCTTTCAACCCAGACAACTTATGATTCTATGGTTGTACTATTTGTCAATCTGATATCACAGCAGATAGATGTCATGTGAGTGGAAAAAGGGAAAAACAATTCCCTAATCTATATATTTTCATTCTTCTTATTTTTTTTTTAATTATTATTATTTTGGGAATGCTATGCTTTTAATTTGTTCAGTACTTGGAAATGAAATTTCTTGAAATTTGCATATGAATATCTCTGTGTTCTTTTTTTTTTTTTTTTTTTTGGAAAAGTAACCAAGAGAACTTTTCCAAGATTAATTTAAAAAGCTAATTCTGTTTTCTTCCTATGTCTTTTTAATATTAGTGTTTCCAGGTAAAATTAAAATTTTCTATTTGGAAATAAAGCATTTCTTATGTACATGCCGAGCATAAATGGTACTTACAGGGATTATTTTATCTGTCTTTTCAATTGTTGTACCATTCTGCCATTACATTACATTACATTCTGCCTCTGAAAGGAAGGGAAAACTGCATTTTTCTTCCTGAATACAAAATCTGAATTAGTGATACCATGAGTTTGGAATAGGAAATTCATTTATTGTAAAATTCATAGAGCATCTATAAAACAATCCCCATTACTGTTTTTTTAATGGGTTAAATGTATTTTTGTTAAATATGGAAAAAAAAAATCACTTCCCTTGTCCAGCTTCAGTGTACTTAACTGAGATCTCATTAACCTGCAAGATATTTTCTAATTCAGTCACAGATGCAGTCATGAGTAGTTGGCTGGAAATGAGGTAATTGGGGTGTGACAGAACTCTTAGTTGGTATCCATAATTCATTCTTCATAATAGAATAAAATGTGAAGGTGCCCTATCAAAGAAAGTTTCTGTGATAAGTTTAGTTTTACAAAAGGTGATAAAAATAATTTCTCTTCTGGTTTTCATATCAATGTACTATTTTTCAGTATGAAGAGCAAAGCTCATATTTCAGCAATGCAAGCATCCAGGGAAATCCAGGCTGATGAGCCTCACTTGATCTTGTAGTAGTTTATGGATCTAATCCTAATTTCCGGGCACATAAAAGACAACAAAATTTTCAGGAGTAGTCAACATGAGATCATAAAGCAGATCAAGCTATCATCAAGTTAAGCTTCACCAGCTTGATGCCTTGATCATATCAAGCTGGGCAGGAGTGTTGATCTGCTTGACAGTAGGAAGGATCTGCAAAGGGATCTGCACAGGCTGGATCAGTGGCCTGAGGCCAATTGTACGAGGTTCAAAAGAGCAAATTGCTGTATCCTTCCCTTGAGCTACCCCCTGCAGTTCCACAGACCTGGGGAAGAGTGGCTGAATAGCTGCCCAGAGGAAAAGGAGCTGGGGTTGCTAGTGGACATCTTGCTGAACATGAGACAGACACGTGCCCAGGAGACCAAGGCCAGTGGCATCCAGGCCTGTGTCAGCAACAATGTGGCAGCAGGGCCAGGGCAGTGATCATCCCCCTGTACTCAGCACTGGGGAGGCTGAACCTCGAAACCTGTATCCAGTTCTGGGCCTCTCACTACAAAAGACATTGAGGGGCTGAAGCAAGTCCAGAGAAGGGCTGGGGAAGGGTCTGGGGCACAAATCTTATGAGGATTGGCTGAGGGAGCTGTGGTTGTTTAGCCTGGAGAAAAAGAGGCTCAGGGGAGACCTTATCACTCTCTACAACTGAGAACATGTGGTAGTGAGGTAGCTTTTTCATCTTCTTCCATGTAACAAGTGAGAGGATGAAATGACCTCAAGTTGCACCAGGGAGAGTTTTAGATTACAGATTAGAAAAAATTTTGTCACTGAAAAGGTGGTCAGTCATTGAAACAGGCTACCCTAGGGGAGGGGTTGAAACACTATCCCCAGAGGTCTTAAAAAATGCATCGATGTTCCCCTTAGGGACATAGTCTATTTGTTGACTTGGCTGTGGTAGGTTGGACTTGATTATCTTGATGGTCTTTTCCCACCTAAATGATTCTATGATGAAATACCCTGACTTGTAGAGATCCAGATTTCAGGAAGGTCTTTGACACTGACTTCCATTAACACCCTCATAGAAAAGCAGCTGAAATAAAGGGCTGGGTGAGCAGAAATGCATTGAAAACTGGATACCAATAATTTTTTTAAAAATGTAGCATGAGAATGCTACATTTTTTGAAAGAGCGTAGAATTTCTGTCACTTTTATGGAATTGCAAACATGTGGAGGTGCTTGACGTGAAGCTTTATTCAGAAAGGAACACAGCAGAATTAGAAAAGTTCTTTTTTTTTGTCCTTCAATATTGGATGTTTCCCAGTATATTGCCCAGACAGACTTGAAAAGATTCAAGCAGAATATATTTCTTTACTTTTAAAAAGGAGCATTTTGCTGAAAATATGGATTATTTTCCCTGGAGTTAATTTTATTTTGTCTGACCCTATCCTTACATCTCCGGATTATTACATTATAAGAATTTTAAAGCCATAATTAAGATAATTCCTTTCTTTCATGTGCCATTTTTCTGTCTGGAAGAAGTTGATTTTATTTTCACCACCAAGAAAAGATCTTTAAACATCTATTGTAGCTTCAGTTTCCTTCATTCATACAAGTGGAGAAAGTTAAAATGTTATTAAATCACTATACACATATACCTTGTATCAGTCTACAAAACCTCAAGAGAAGCCCTTCATTTTCCACAATGTCTAGGTTATGACAAACACATTAAAAATATTTACAGCTCTCAATATATATTAATTAATAATACTGAAGAGAACTCAAAACCTCCAAAGAAATAAATATACAAAATATAGTAAAGGGTGTCCTTAGGTGTAACTTTAGAAGTGCTATCTTTCTTTCTGCCTAATAAACAAGACTCCTTAGCAGGAGAGCTGAGTGGCAGAACTGATAACATAACAGCAAGAGCATGAGAGACTGTGGAAGAATTTCAAATAAAATAATTACTTTACTGGCTCTGCAGAAGTTTCAGTAAGTGCTGAAGAGGAGAAAATTGCAGGTGCTGACTTCAGAGAGTTGTAAAAAAAATCTCTGTAGAAAATATCCTAAACTACACATTTTAAGTTTCTGATTGTTTTTCTCCTATATTGCCTCCTGCTGCTGGAAGCCCACCTGGTCTCTGTTACATCTCCTACTCAGCATATTCAAAGTTTGCTAGAACTGCTTCAGGGTTGAATATTTTAGAATAATGTTAATATGGCAGATTTTGACATTCTATTGTTCAAATGGCAACAATCTTTTTTTCTAATTATTTTTTGCTGGGTTGAAATTCAAACTCCCTTCAGAGCAGAGGATGTTGAACTTCAGACTAAGAGAACTTGCAAAGCAACAATTTATTTTTTTCCCCAGTTGCATGAAGTGGTGGAATAGATTACTTTTGTATTTAAATCAGCAGAGTCACATGAAAGAAAGAGCAACATCTGGCCAAACACCTACAAAAATGGTATTCATGAAATACTACAATCCTAAAAAGCTGATACAGTATAGTGATAACTGCTTAAATTTTAAGAGCTTCATTTCTCAGAGGTGCTCTTATAGACAGCAACTGAACAGTACCAGTCTCAGAAGTGTTGAACACATCTCAACTGCCATTAAATCCCATTCCCTATTCAAGATCAAAATACATTTTAAATTGGCTGTAACACTTAGAAGTCTGTCTTCAGAGATCTGTGTTTTAAATTTTTTGCTATAGAAAAGAATTTACTACACAATGCAAAATATTTAAGAGAAATATATGTTCAAGATGACTTATATTCATAAAGAATTATCAGTTTTAACCAAATGTTTTAATCCTAAAATTTCAGTTAATAACTCTCCATAGTTTCTCCTTTCTTCCCACCACCCACCCCAGAAATTTAAAGAGAAATGAAATGTATATGGAATATGGATACTAAAAATCTTCAAAAGAAATTTGTTTTAAAGAAGAATTCCTAAATATAATATTTTTGATAGAACTTTATCTGGCAAAATCACTCCTTTCATAATAGTGAAAAAAAGTGAATGAAACCTCTGATTCATGAAGTTGAACTTTTTGCTGTCACAAGAACATGCAGGCCATTTTTTCTTGATAAAAAAGTCAGTTAATTTAAGAAGATGCATGCTTCTGAACTGTATTCTTCAATAAGTGCTTAAAAGGTAGTCCAGTCAAGAATTCCTGAGATATTTAAGCATTAGAGGTCATACAACAGAAGTATTTGTTCATACATTTAAATGTAGAGTGTATTCCTGCAAATAAAGAGTTCTGCTTGTGAATTACTTTCTACAGCTGAATAGTCTCATATAAGCCAGCTGAGCTATTTAAATCCAAAAGTGTTTTCAGGATCCTGAGTTGTCTGTTAATCCTGTAACAATATACTTCTACATCAGCAACACATAAAAAAAAAAAAAACTATTTCATGTACCACATGGCACCATTAAAAACAAAAAAGCTTAAAAATTAAACCTTTTCTAAATCACAATTGCATATTCAATCACCAATTTTTGGAATGTTCTCAAGACTGAACACTTAACTCCAACAATGAGATTATTAAACTCCGAGAAGTACAAGAAAGCTGACAGATTAAAAACACATGTTTTCCTTTGGAAAGGTCTCACTGCTAACTCCTATTTTAATAATTTACAGTGAAAAAAGAGTGCCTATAACACAGATGGAAGCATCCCAGCCAGTGATGGTTGCCATCAATAGCAAATATCCATTGGCTTTGAATACACCTGACAGTTCCTTGTCTGGGCTTGCCCTGGCCTGAGCTGGGCTTTGCTCATTTGAGCAACAGGCTGGCAGCAAATGACCATGGACCCAGTTATTTGAGGTGAAGCTCTCTGAATGGCTGTGGCCAAGTCTGAAAACCCAATAGACCCACCAGAGACCGGTACTATTAACTCTGTACCAACAAATTATTACAGTTTTCAGTAGTACAGTGTTTCTTTTAGGTTTATTTCAGTACTCCATTATGTAAATATCAGATGCCTCTATAGGTCTAGAAAACCACTGTCATATCACATATCCTAAAGACAGACTGTGTCAAGAGATGTTCATTCTCTCTTCTACAATGTGAAATCAGCTATGCCTTTGCCATAGTGAAAATTGTTTGCCTACACTATAATTATTGTAATGTCTGTGACAAGCAAAGCTCTGCTAGCAGTAAAATCATGATTGAACAGTTAGTATCTGGTAAAAAAAATGGCACAGAAAGATTCTGGAATCTGTGGAAGGTGGCTGTTATGCAACCTTAGTGGTATTTTTAAGGCAAAAATAAGTTTTCTATTTGAAAAAAAAATAAAATTTATAGATGAGAGTTACACTAATCCTGTGTCCATAGTCCTATAACCAGTAACTAACTTATACTCTTATAAATTTTTGTTACTTGGGTAGAATAAAAATTAGAGAAAGACACAAGAATAGTGTAAAAAGACAAAATAAGTGTACTAAAAGATGAGGACATAATAAAATATTAATAAGTAAATTTTATAACATAAAGATCCTTTAACTCCTTCCAATAGAGAACTAAAAGTTTTGCCACAGTTTTCAAGGAAATTTGCATAAGTTTAATAACAAACCTACAAGTATGTAACTTAAAATCAGTTAAATTTTCATAGTTAAGAACAAGCTGTACAAGTATAGATGGTACAGATGCTGAAATGCGTAACTAGGACAGATGGGAATAAGATCAGATGATAAACAGTATCTTTCAACCTTATTTATATATTTATTAATATTACTGAAATTACATTTTACTTCCCCTTTTCCACTAAGAATGTAGACATCCATGGATCAAAAGTCTTAATTGCACCTGTCACTGATTTGAATAGTGACAGACTGTGAATGATTTTCATGGATACTGAAAAAAGCGGTCTATGATAAATATTAAACAGATGGACTATATTAAAAAAAATGCTATTTTATGTTCCATTATTTTGTATTTCTCAAAAAGGGCAGACTGCTTAACTGCAAGAGGAGGCACAATATGCATAACATAGCAAATAATTTCATATGGAAATTGCTGTCTTGGTCTTGTGATGGTATTTTGACAAGCATTGTTCCCACTAATGCTGACTCTGCTAGTCTAAGGTAGTTGCATTATCATTACTGCTGAGGCTTTGTTCTTCATTGGCTTCATCTTCAGGACTACAAGGTTCTTCTTGATCAAATCTTTTTTTTAAAAAAAAGAGTATCTCAAACTTGATTGTGTGATGCTGCATAGAAAAATTTTAACTCATTCTAGTACTACATAAGTTAGGATTAAACTAGTGGAATGAGTATTTGTGGGAATTATAATATATATTTACAATTTAACTCATTCTAGTACTACATAAGTTAGGATTAAACTAGTGGAATGAGTATTTGTGGGAATTATAATATATATTTACAAAGAAAAAAAAAAAATCTGAAATATCTTGATATATTTTCTGCTTCCTAAGTAGCACCAAAAAGAAGAAATGTTTGTTTTTCATTGCTGTCAAATCAAAAAAAGAGAAAAAAATATGGGGAAGACAAATATTTAAATTTCTTGATAGAATATATGTAAATGAACACTGCATGTTACCTTTCAAATTTTTTACTTTTTAAAAGGAGATAGAAAAGGGCAATACAAGAGGTATTTTAAAAATAATCACTTGCTGGTTTGTATGGAAGACAACAGTGTACCCATACAATATAATATGCTAATAATGAATGACTGAAGTCAAGCATTTAGCAAGTATATTTGATTTACTAAAAATAAAAATAATTTTGCTTTGTACTAAGGCAAAAATAGTTTCTTGTTAATAAATACATTTTGATACTTTATTTCCTCAATTCCTTTTGTATGTGTATACATGTGGATATGTAAGCTCTTTGCAAAAATTTGAGTATCATTACTCCACTATTACAAAAACTTGAGAGGAATTAAAATGATTTATTAAATATCATTATACAAGCTAGGGATAGCCAATTATTATATTCCTGTATTGGGAACAATCCCAGATGTCTGCCCTGCTGACTTGATAGAGTGGTTAGTAGAGTCTTCCTCTGTAAAATATAAAAGGTCCATGAAATACGTGGGCTGTTTGATATAAAGCATTGTATTCATCAAGTGTCTAGCTCATTCCTTAAATAGCAGTGGAGTTTACTTAAAAACTTAAAATAAATATAATAGTAACTACATTTAATGTCTACCAAGGTTCAGTGTACAATTTATGTGACTTCATTCTTCTATTTGAGATTCCAGTTAATGAACACTTATCATTTTATGAAATAAATTAATGGGTCATGACAACCTGAGCTAAGCAAAAAAGTACTTCCTTTTCTCCTTCTTTTTTTCTGTAGCCATAGGAATTGTCGTCGGCAAGAATCTTAAATGTCATTTTTAAATCTGGAAATGTGAAGGTCATGAAAGGTAGATAAGACTGAGACATGTCTATCCACAACCTGGGTCTTACCACCTTCTTCATTTAAAATGTGTTACTCAGTGATGTGCATGGAATTTTACATTCATGGAAATATGCTCTTATATTTGTGACAGTGTGGTCAGGGAAATACTAGGTATGGGTCTGTCCCCTCTAAGCTGAATTTCTAAACTGCTGAACACAGTAGAAGTTTCTCTTCCTATCTTGAATAGGTGTGTAGTGAAAAGGCAAAATACATGAGAATAACAGACAAACAACACTAGCCCATCACACTCCAATTCCACTTAGGAAAACAAGGGATTTGACAGGAGATGATATTTTCTACAAGGATTTCTCAGAACCTGGAGACATAGTTTTTAGTGCAAGTCTAAAGAGAGGAAACCAACAGACAATGGTTCATGAATCTCAGGAATATTTAAGTTTCTGTGAATGATAAGTGTTATTCACATTGCTTTTTAATTTGTTTCAAATACTATAGAGAAAAACTTCCCAAGGATACATACAAGAAAACCTCATGAGGACTCTGGTGATGAAGGCTGATAGTTCTTTTAAAATCACCTTGATAATCAAAGTCTAGTTTATACCTTCTCTATTATCCTTCCTTTCCCATTTTAGGCTAGCTAAAAATGACAGAGTACTGCATAGGATAATTGGTATTCATTAAAACTGAGTAAAATAGTTAGTAAATATTTAGATAAAACTGACATTATTAATTGAGTACCTAGATGATGTTTTGTGGCACAAGATAGTGATCATGAATACTTTGATAGGAGACTATTACGATCAACTCCATTTTGGATAAGACATTTTCTGAAAATTTAATCATCAGCTTTGGAAGTGAGTTAATGGGTCCTTTTCCTTTCTATAGAGCATATTATATTTAAAATTTCCTTTGCATATACAGAATTGAGAAGCCTGATTAAATATGCATGCAACAGAAGATAGAAATAAAGAATTCAAAGGACAACCATGGGGAGATTTGATTGGGCTGAGCACTTCACAAGCATTTCTGTAGGGTACTCTAGGTACTCTTTCAGATTAGAAAACTTTGTGACTAGGATATAATGACTTTTTATTCCCCGTGAAACTTGCTCTCTTTTTGTCTTAGTCACTTTTCTCTTATATGACTAATGATATCATTCAAATGAAAGCCATGAATCTTTCACTCAGTAAGTTACAAAAAGAACAGCATTTCAAACTTTGAAATACTAACAGACTAAAGAAAAAGAAGACATAAGAAAAAGAATGTGACCACTTTTCTCTCTTCAGTGACCAAATAACCACCTCAAAGTTAGTTATTCTAGCTATCTCAAAGGCTTGCTTCAAAGAAGTCTTTTTGAAGCTTGAGAATTTTGTGACTGAGAACAGCATAGATATGTGGAGCCTATAGTCAGGATGAGCAAAGATCAGAAAATAGCTGTCTGGATAGAAGTCTTCTATCAAAAGATTTATAGTTTTAACCTGGTTTCTTATTTCAGAATCTTTTATTTTTCAGTTATGAATGTAGATAATAGATTTGGAAACCTTGGTGTTTAGCAAATGTTTTGTTTGAGAAGTGCATCCACTGCCATAGATATAACAGAAATAGCAACCTCATTCAAAAAAACTTGTAAATCATATTAAGACAGTTCCAGTCTATAATAATGTTTCATGCACTACGTCTCCTTTTTCTCTATTTTTATCATATATGTACCCACATTTCAGGGATCTAGTAATATTTATGTCTCAACTCCTTGAAACCATTGAATTTCAAGTTATGTGTTTCTTATCTAGATACTTCAGAAAAAGAATCTGAGAGAGTCAATGGTGAAAGTCACAGGATAGAATGCTGATGTTGCTCTATCCAAAGAAAAGTATTAAGATAAATTATTTAAAGTAGAAAATATTTTAAAAATAAAGTTATTATGTGGTGCTCAATATTTCAATATTGTGATCAAACACTGATGTAGAAAAAAGAATCATAGAATCACAGCACCATTTGGATTGGAAGGGACATTCAAAGACCATCTAGTCCCACTCCCCCGCCTTTGACATTGACATCACCCCCTATATTAGGCTCCTCAAAGACCCACCCAACCTGATCTTGAACCTTGGTCACTTCCAGGAATGTGGAATTTACAACTTCTCTGGGACACTTGTTCCAGTGCCTCCCCACACTCATAAAGAATTTCTTTCCAACATTCAGTCTAAACCTACTCTCTTTCATGTTAAAACTGTTATTCCTTATACTGTCACTAGAGACCTTGGTCAAAAGTCTCTCATCTTTCTTATAAAGCCCCTTTATATACTGAAAAGCTGCTGTAAGGTCTCCTGAGGTAAGAACAACACAAAATGTTTCAGCATTTTTCATAGGAGAAATAATTTTTGTAGCCCTCTTCTGGACTCACTCCAGTAGGTTGTTGTCCTTTTTATGTTGGGAGGCCCAGAGCTGGGTGCAGTACTCCACGTGGGGTCTCATAAGGGCAAAGTAGAGGGGAGAATCACCTCCATCAACCTGCCAGACACAGAAGGGCAAGAAAATTTTTTTCCCCCTTGTCTTGAGGAAAGTGAAAATAATTTTAACTTCCATGTTAATGTCATAAACCTAATTATATTTTTAGGAATTTTTATTTATTTATTTATTTATTTATTTATTTATTTGTATATTTATATATATAGAATGTTTCTATGTTTAAGAATGGTATGCAGCCTGGACTTCACAGCATTGTCATATGGAGATTTTAATTTCTGTTTCCACCTTCAAAGAATGTCACAATGGGAATGGGAATAGTCCCATGCTTAGACTTCCAGTTGAAATATGATCTATCTGATAATCTCCAACATTAATAATATGACAGGTTATATTTTGGAGTAAATGAACTTTTTTTCACCTTGATAACCTTAAAGAAAAATTTTTCATAGTCAAATCGTAAGTATCTTTTCATTAAATGTTTCCAGCATTTTCAAACTAAACAGAAATCATCAGCCGAGAAGCTTTCTCTGTGTCCTATTACTTCACCCACTGAATACTAAAGAGTTTGTAAACCTTGAAGGTATTTTTGTATTTCACCTGTAGAATGTAACATTGGTGACATTTTAAAGATTTAATTAAAGAATACCTTTCATAGTAGAATTCCATAGAAAGTGCTGGGTTACAAAACCAGTGTTGTGAAATTAATTGTACCACTAATGTATGGCTGAAACAAGTGGGAAGCTTGAAACCAATGAAACAACTCATTAATTCTCAAGCAACTGTACTGTGCTAGGTGAGTAACTTCTGTATTCACATCAAGTTCTATTAAAAAGAAAGAAAACCCCAAAAGCTAAGGTATTTTTTAAGCAGGTAAAATTATTTTTCAGGACAGAATATATTGCATAGACATGTTTATCACTAAAAATTCTTTTCTGCATTAATTCTTTAAAGCACTTTAAACTTAGTTTTAAAAACATATTGTTTTCCTATATTTTACAAAAATAATAGAAACCCTTTGTTTTCTTCCTCTCTCTCTTCAAAAACTGTATTTTTAAGAAAAAAAAAATTAAAAGGAAGAAGGTGCAAGTATTTTACTGTGGGCATAGTGATAAGAACTTAAATATATTTTGTATTTTTATACCATGTTTCCTTTATGGATTATACAATTTCTACAGTATTTCCTGAAGAAATGCCAAATAATTTTATTGGCCAGTGTTTTAATGCACAGAGATAATGGCATATTTAGAATATAAGCCTGTTTTTCTGAATTTCATTATTATTGTAAGTTATAGCATATTCTTCAGTAATAAATAGTAAATTAAGTAAGTAAATTAATAAAATAAATAGTAAATTAAGAAGAGGCAAAAAGCTGATGAAGCTTTGTTGTGTTTCTTTTCAAATTTTCCTTATATATCAGTTGTGTTTCTAGCTCTTGACCTTCACCACATCATTTACACATCTCAGTACAATATGACGCACAAAAGACAAAAAATGTTGCCAAGAACAGATGCTTTTCATCATATGAAAAAACAAATATCTTGACTTTTGTGTATGAATTTTAGGTAAAGCATGTCACTCAAACATTTAAAACACAATTCCTAGTAACTACAATTGTAGTTACTACTGTGACCAATTGGTTATAGTAACAACTCAGATCTATCTGGGACCGTGTCACTGTTGCAAAAATCAAGGTTTTTAAAAAATCTTTCAAGTTGAAACGTCTTAACAGATTTGGATTTCTGAGACTGAAATTAAGATTTTATTCTATACTTAAAAATACCAGTTTGGCTACCAAAAATGGGAAATACAAATTCTCTAACTACGTTTGATAATTCCCATTTAGAAAATGAACTCTCAATCTTGCATAATTCAACTTCTTATTTTAAAGATATTGCGTATATATATGCATATACTATGCATACATATGCATGCAACAAACATAACAAATAAAGAATGGTAAAGAGAAGAAAGAAACAAGGAATCATATCTCATGACCCCAGATTACCCGGAAATTTTTGAAAGTCACTAATCAAAAAGGAAAGAAATCTATCATGAGTAACTATGTAGCCTTTTGAAAACTTCTTGGACAATCATTTCCTCAAACGCTAAGAGACCTGGAATTTATGTGTGGAAGGAGGAGGAGGAGATGTGGCAGATAAAAGGAAGGAGGCTGTGTGTAGGATGGCACTAGTCAGAGAGGAATCCTTTAAGCACGTTTGTTGTCTCTCATGTTTAAAATCAGATGTGGATGCTGGCTCTGAATAGATGTTTTGGGACAGCAGACAAGGAATAGGAGGAAAAGTGTAGGTCTTGAAGGGACAGCAAAACTGAAGCAATTTCAGAACCAATCTCTAGTAGGGGCACCATCACTCTGAATAACCTGAGTAAGAAATATGGGTAAAACAAGAAGTTAATAAGAACAGAGATAATGCAAGGGAAGCGCACCAGAGACCTGAAGGACCTCAAGAATGTTGACTTGAGGGTTCTAAGATTCATCCATATAACTCAAAATGAGGATTAGAGTACAAGGCTAATGGCTCAGGAATTCTGTCTTAGTATGTCCTCTGAACAAATTTGAGATTATATTCTTGGAAGAAATAATTTTTATTTCACTAATTACCAACTGAATTAGAATTTATTGCACAATCAGAACAAGTTATTGAAACACTTTGATACATTGTTTTACTACTGCCTTCCTAAGTGGTATAGTTGTTGTGCTTTTACAGTAATCAGCATCTGATTGCTTAGCAAATAATTACCAAAGGTGCTGACTTAACAGTACTTTTATTTATTTGAAAGTCAATATTTCTTTAATTCCTCCTTTAGTCTGGACATTAGTACTCGTGCTTTTATACATGTGAGTACACTGTAGAGTACTCCAGTCAATATTCTGTCCAAATATAGGAGTACACAGCCTTTTAATGGCATAGACCAGGAAGTTTCTGGGGACGTCGGGGCTTGCCTTAGTCCAAGCTGGTTTTAGCTTGTTTGAAGGACAGGCTGGAGGTCAAGTGACCACTGTACCTCTTTCTTGAGATGAGGGTCTCTGAATGACTGTGGCTGAGTCTGATCACCTGTGGGAGTCACAGCACAGCCAACCATTGCACCTTTCTCTCTGTTGTGGCTGGCTCTTCATCGGCTTCCAGACCTAAGCTGGGAGAAAACTGGTAACTAACGTGAGAACTCCAGGCTAAGGAGAAAGGGGGAGCTCCCTCCATGAACACTGATCTTCCTCCCACTTCTGAATCTTGAGTCTGCTGGCAACTTGCAGAGTTCTGGTGCCCCATTTTGCTTGCATGGAGCCATGTCCACTGCCTTAGGTCTCTGAGGGCTTCTGGAATAGGTAGACTAACTTGAGAAAAAAGGGACAGCTGGACTAAGGATAATTGTTTCTTTTACTTTGATTAGATTGTTCTGATCTTCAGCTAGGGCAACAATAAATAATGTTTGACCTCACATTTGAACAATGGGGAATAGGTAAAATAGAAAAGTTCATGGAATTATCAGGACTGAAGGTTTTTCTATATAATAAAATATTTCAGGAATCTGAACAAAGATATTTCAGGAAACTAGCTGAGAACTTCTGAAGGAAAAATGTGAATTCTTGTGGTCTTCAAATGGATACTCATGTAGACAAAAGCATGAAGTCCTAACGAAAAAGACAGAAATATAACTGAAATACCTCTCTTCACTGTTTGAGGAGTGAGAAATAAAATGAGCTATAGCAAATGATGGAGATGATTTTCAATTCCTGATCACTTCAGAACATTCGCTATTTTTAGTTCAAATGGAAAGCTCAACTCTCTCAAGCACTGTAAAAATGGAAGCAGAGCTGCATCTGACACAGAAAAAGAAGTAGCTTTCCATGCATGGGCACACAGACTGAAGCAGTGTCAGGGAAGCTGGAATGTAACAGTGATGGGAACTGAATCAGTAAGGCAGAAGGTAAGTAGGGAAGCTGAGGGACATTTTACCTAATTCTAAGGTAAAATGTCTCAGGTTTCTTCTAGCATTCTGAAGACTTGTTCCTAACAATAAATTAAATTTCAAAGATGATAACATGAGAAACTCACAGATCATAGAAGGGGAAAATTGATTGGCCAAATCTGGCCTGTGACTAAACTAGTAAGACAAAACCAGAAGAAACTATCAGANCTTTAATATAGTAAGAAGACTTGTTCCTAACAATAAATTAAATTTCAAAGATGATAACATGAGAAACTCACAGATCATAGAAGGGGAAAATTGATTGGCCAAATCTGGCCTGTGACTAAACTAGTAAGACAAAACCAGAAGAAACTATCAGACTTTATAGACAGTGAAGTGGAATCCTTGGGAGAAGGATGTGAAAGATAGGGCAGGGTGAAATGCTGCCTTACTAGGAATTTATGACTAATGCTGGATGTAAAATCAGTAAAACAAAGGTCAGTGGACAGAGAGAGTCAGCTGTTCAGTTAGGACTGGGGCAAGGGAACTTGTAAGGTAAAGCAAACCGTGTAATTGAAGCTGCTCAGTGCTTCCTCTCAAGCAGTTCTACTTCTGATCATAGCAGCTTTGAGCAGGAAGACAAATGTGTGGCTGATCTGATCATTGATGTGGTTAACTTTATTCTGTGTCCAGGAGAGAGATGAGTTGTTTTTCCTACCACCAGTGAGAGATCATTCAACAGAGACAAATAAGATAATTTTAGACCCTTACAGAATGCAGATAATTCCATCAAATAAAAATACATCTCTATCATGTATAATGCAATGCTAATAGCCAAACGCTTTTCCTTTAATGGATCTATTATTTCTTTCAATTGATAAATTAAATTATTCACTGTCTGTTGCAAGGAATGTACTTTCTCTTATGTGTTTCTTCTGAATACAAGGGTTTGAACCGGGTCACAATGATAATGGTGATTCAGTCAAAGCATTGCAGAGCACTATTAGTTGTCAATAGATAATTTCAGTGTAAAATTCATCCCGATTTAGCAAAAGTGAATGACAGTGCCCCAAATAATTTCCCGTCTGTATTTTTTTAATGAGGAGTTATTTAATTGCTTACAGAAGGAACCTGATTGGTGTTTCATGTTTAAACTATTGACTTTTAAAGTATATAATGACTGCAAGTTCACTATTGGCCTTTGAAACCAGGATAAGTAAAAGAATACAAGAAGAAATGATTCACTATGATGGCTGTAGAGGATTGACCCTGTCTGGATGCCAGGTGGCCTCCAAAGCTGGTCTATTACTCCCTTCCTCAACTGGATAGAGGAGAGAAAATATAAGGAGAGATAGGAAAGGGAGAGATCATTTGTCTCTTACTGTCACAGGCAAAAGATACTTGACTTGAGGAAAGTAATAGCATTTATTACCAATCAAATCAATGAAGCACATTGAGCAAATAAAACCAAATCTTAAATTCCCTCTACCCATCCTTTCTTCATGGGTTCAGTAATATTCCGAATTTCTTCTGCTCCTTCTCCAGAACAGTGGGAGTGGACTAAGAACGGGGGTTGCATTCTGTTCTTCACCCATTGTTTTTGATGCTTCCTCCTTAGGAGTAGGACTCATCACACTCTTCCCCTGCTGGGGTTCCCAATGTGGGGTTCCTCTCATGGGAGACAGTTCTTTAGGGACTTCTCCAGTGTGGGTCCTTTACATGGCTTGCAGTTCTTCACAAACTGCCCCACCATGGGCTCTTCCACATGATGTAGTGCTTCAGGGGCATGGGCTTCCATGGAGTCACACAAATCCTGCCAGGATACCTGCTCCAACATGGGTTTTTCTCTCCATGGGGCCACAGCTCCTGTCAGCAGCCTGCTCCAGCATGGCTTTCCCTTGGAGTTACAGATTCCTTTGGGCATCCACTCGCTCTGGTGTGGGCTCCTCCAAGGGCTGCAGGTGGATCTCTGCATTCCTGTGATCCTCCATGGGCTGCAGGGGCACAGCTACTTTACTGTGGGCTGCACCAAGGGCTGTAAAGGAATCTCATCTCTGGCACCTGGAGCAGCTCCTGCCTCTCCTTGTCCACTAACCTGGAAGTCTGCAGAGTTCCTCTCACATAATCTCACTCTGTGGTTGTAATTGTGCTATAGCTTTTTGCCCTTCTTGTTAAATTTGTTATCCCAGAAGCATTACCACTACTGCTGATGGACTTGGCCTTGGCCAGTGGCAGGTCAGTCTTGGATCCAGCTGGCACTGGCTCTGTCAGACACGTGGGAAGTTTCTCAGAGGAACCACTCCTTGTAGCCCCACATTACTAAACCTTGTCAGTCTAACACAATACAGTGGCCCACTAACAGTATATTGAAAATATTGTCCATGTGTGAAAGTGAAAATTCTTTACTTCAGAGATACAATAGTTATGTATACAATATATTGCTCTATGCACTGGCACAAGTATGCACCCCACAGTTTTCCAAACCCTCTTGTGAGAGTAGCAAAAAGAAATCTTGACAGACTGATGTAAAGCTCTGAGAATAACTGAAAGAGTAGTTGTGAGCATTCAGTCCTGAATAGACATTGCTGAGAGACACAGCTATCTATGTTTACAAGCGTTTCATTTCACCAAAAACATGTTAAGATGCATGTGTAACCACAAACAGCTGTTTCTTACCATTTACAACATATTTAAAATCTAAGAAATTTTTTTTTTATCAATTAGGTTTTAGGGGCTTTTTTTGTTTTGCCAGATATTTAATCTTATATATATTATAAACATCAAATATAGGGTATATATAACATAGAGAGAATTATGTAATATATTATTATATGCAATTATATATTTCAGATATAATTAAAAGATATTATATATTGAATTAGCCATTGAAATTCAAAAAAGTACTTTGAAAGATACATTTGTATAGCAGCTGTGGCTTAGCTAAAGTATTTTATAGTTGGACTGCAATATAGCTAATAGCTCTCAGGTATATTAAGTTGGCACATAAGTGTGGAACAACAAGTATCTACAGCATGAAGTAGGAAATTACAACAACAAGCAGGTATCTCTCTTTTTCAGTGATGACTGCAGTAGTAATGCTACTTTCAAAATTTAGTTACAATCTCCATAAATTTAATGTATTTTTTCTAAGTGGCTTGTTGTTATTTTGTTTGTTCTGTTTTGCTGTTTATTTTTCTATAACCTTTCCATGAATAAAAAGGATTTTGCATGGTTTAGTAATTTCCATGAACATAGGTCTAAGAGGAAATGTCTGTACTGTTCATAGTGGCTGTCATATATAAGAGAGTATACAGATAAAAAGGATGACAAAAATAGTTTTAGCATAGTTTTCAGAAATAAAACTGTGCTGTTTTGGCTGGGGTAGCATTAATTTGCCTCACAGTGCCTGGTATAGGACTGTGTTTTGGATTTGTGCTGAACATAGCGACATACAGAGATGTGTTTGTTCTTGCTGAGCAGTGCTGACACAGAGCCAAGGCCTTTTCTGCTTTTTGTACTGCCACACTGCTGAGAAGGCTGAGGGTACATGGGAGGTTGGGAGGAGACACAGCCAGGACAGGTGACCCAAACTGACCCAAGGGATATTCCAGATCATGTGACATCATGGTCTGCTTATAAGGTGGGGAGGAAGAAGGAGGAAGGGGCAGACATTTGGAGTGATGGCCTTTGTAGTGTCATCTTTTCTCCGCTGGCTCTGTCAGTGGAGCTCAAGAAGGACGTCTTTTTGATCAGTATGTGCTCTTTGTGTAAGAAACAGATTTCTGTCATGTGGTTGCAAACTGCAAGGGAATTATATTCCTGAATGTTGTTTGCAGATGCTTAGCAGAAATTGTGGTTTTGTACACCACAGCAAAAGTGATTTGCCTTAAGGTATCCGGCTGTATCCTACCTCTTTCCCTGCAGACTTTGCAAGCACACATCAGAACTTACATATTTCTGAAATATTTCCTTTTGAAGCATCTCCTTCAAAACTTAATGTTGAATAGTATATGTTTCTGTCTTAACTGGAAAGTAGTATATTTATAAGGGGACATTTCAGTGTCCTTTCTCTTCAGGATTTGTGTGTCTTCATTGTGTGTTAAAAGTGAATAACCAGCATGAAATAATATAGCCTTTTAATTTCTGAAAAATGTTAACTATTTTGGTCATTACTGTAACTGTATAGAGCTGAACAATAATTTATTTGATTGATTGATTGATTGATCTGGCTGACTGGGTGTCTAAATCACCCATAAGGTATTACTTAGTGGCAAGAATAAAGTTTCTTCTTTGAATCATGTCTTTAGGCTTCCACACGGTTTTACTTTGTGATCCAAAGACACAGTAGTAACACAGCATAGATTCACAAAAATAATACAAATAATTGTTTATAGGCATCACTTTTTCAAATGGCAATTTCAATTTATTGTAATATGTAACATATACTGAGAAATTTTGCAGATACAAAAATGATACAATATGTGATTTGGTGTGTAATTTCAGAGCAGCTCTTGGATTAGGATCAGCTTTAGAAACCAGTGGTGATTAAAAGTGAAACTACTATCAGCCATTAATAGGAACATGCCTGTGTTGGGTTTGGAAATTATGTGGCAGAGGATGAGCTTAAAATAAAGTAATAGTTTTAGTGGTTTGAGGGTTAGATGACACACAGGAAAAGCAGTAGTTCAGAATGTTCATTTTCCTTCTGTCCATTCTTGTTTCCATTACATTCTGAGGAAGGTACTGTTCAACTGCAGATCAGCATCACTTCTATGCTTCTAGCACTAATAATTCAAAACCTTACATCTTTGATAATGGTTCCCTGCTAAGCCTCTTCCCTTTCAATTATAATATTGACTTTTCTTTATAGTTTCTTGCAATACTTCTTGTTATGTTATTGGTATGAATTGGTTCATTCCTAAAAAGATAAAAGGAACACTGCAATGTACTTCTCAGCCTTTATACAGGGGATTGTAAGCTTGTGAAAAATGATTGTCTTCTTTCTTTTTCTCTTGAAAATAGCAAAAACTCCTAACTCCTAATATTACCAAATGTATTGAAAAGTTGTATTTCAGTGTATTTGCTAACTAGTCATGTTCTCCACGGGCCAGTTATCTGCAAGATTCATCATAGTACCTGCAGCAGGCAGGAGACAACCATGAGGGATGTGCACACACTTAAGACAGGTCTTTCCAAACTACTGCAATTATGACTATATTGAGACTTCTTTCTCTGAGAAAAAAAAAGAAAAAATCTTGTTCTTTGCTAGCATTTGAAATAAATTAACTTGGTGATATGTAAATGTGTGTTTCTCTAGCACTTCCCCTGTCCTCCTTATTTCCCCAGAAGCAAATGCTAGCTCCTTGCCCTTGTGGACCAAAGTTTAATGGATGGTATGTCAAAATGGAAGTAGCAGGTGGTGTACAAGTAAGCATTTCTGCAATACTATTGAGAAACAGAAATGTGAACTAATTACACTAAAACTAATATTTTATTTAATGTTTTCAGACATCAGCAGGAATTTATCAAGCAGACTTAATTTCAGGCACAACTGAATACCAACCAGAAAGAATTTGGCCTTCAAGTTTCTCTTCAATTTTGTTACACATGTTTTGAAGATATCAAGGGATGCAGATTAATCTGCTTTTGCACAGAACCAGCTGTTACTGTCTGCATCATTACATTTCAAAGTCTATTCCAAAAGCAAAACTATTTTTTTCTTTCAACTTCAAGTTCTTTCTTTGTCTTCTTACAGGTTTCGTTGCTGTTTTCTTGCTTCACCATCCACTTTTAAAGTATCATTTCTTATTTTTTTCCTGTGGGATTTCATTATCGACTGCATTCACAAGCACGTATGGACTAGGCTGTAATTTCTGGGCTAGGCTGTAACTTTTCAATTTGTCTTGCTTGTAGCAGGACAATATGCTTCTTTCCACAGCACAGTGTGTCTCATAGCATGGCATCTCCACTGTTGCAGGAAGAACATTAGCTTCAGCCATGACTGGAGTGGGGATTCCCCTTTCCTCCGTCTTTTGTTGATCTGTTTTGAAGGAAGGATGCAGAAGCGGTATTTCTTTCTTTTGAGGAAAAATAGGGGATAGTACTTGGATGAAATTATTTTACTTACCCTGTTTTTTTGTCTAACACTTCACTGTCTGAACATTACAAACCTGTTAGTTTTTTTCTGTACAGAGGATGAACATAAGATATTGTTCAGTTAACATGATTGATTATGTATCCCTACTTGCACAACTATGAAGATCAATAAATGTTTCACATGCTAACCCATCAATAATTGACATAGGATAGCCCTGATACTTTGGTATTTATGCTGTATATAGTACCTTTAGCATGTCTGACATTAGCATTAATGTTCTGCGTGAACATTAAGAACAGAACTTTTGGTGAGATGATGAGTTTAACATTTAAATAGTCCAAACTTTCAAAGGATCTTTAAAAATATTTCTGTTTTTATTTTATGCACGTTTAGTCTTTAAAACAAATAGGTAGATAAACCAGGGTGCACAGTGCTGCCCTTTGAAAGGGGAGATGAATGAGGCAGTGCAAGGGAATGCAGCCATAGCATGCTAACAGAAGAGGCAAGGGATGGCATTGGATGGCACTGGGAATATGGACAGCAGTTAGTTAAAGATAGGAGATTTGGACCAAATGATTTTAAGGGTAACAAAATGAACAAAGAGCAAGTATCTAACATGTAAAATACATGTGTTCAAAACAAATAAATAGTAACTTAAACTGTAATGTGGACTTGTAGGCTTATATAGAAAAAGCAAGATATAAAGTTGTGTTAGAAAATACACATAAATAGTTTCAAGTGAATCCCAGACTAAGGGAAAGAAAATGCCACCATCAACACCACACACATATGGTGAAGAATTTGGGATGCTGTAACTTTGATGTAATATCTCATTCTTTCTTCTTGAGGAGTACTGGTATTGTGTATCTGGACTGTTAGTGTAACATGAAAGAAAAACAATACAGTAGGAAAATTTTGTGCAATTAAAGACTGAAGTTACACTAAAGTTCTTGAATTCCTGTAAAAGGTGTGCGTCCCTTTTTCCCCCATTACAAAACATGAAAATGCAACATAGCCAGCAGAGTCTAGGATGAATGCAGCCTTCCAAAACAGTTCATAGAGACTCTTTGCCTGCATCTCAGGAGTTGCCTTACTAGGTCAGGAATCATGGCTTTATCACGTGCTCAAGGCTGAGTGATGGGAACTTGTGAATTTCCTAATCATGCAGGGTGTGCCATCTGTCATTTGTCAGGGAATGTGCATATAGCACATGCAAGGTTGGTTCACAGACCATGCGTTCTACCCCATCCTAAATGTTGGGTTAATGTGATCTGGGGGTTGGTCTGGTGGTTGGTTTGTTTCTTGTCATTTACAGTTACTGGGAATGTTGGGAGTAAGAGAGAGTATGTAAACATGGAGGTTAGCATCAGATTTTACACATCATAAAGATATCTTTTTTGAGTCTAACAAGTTCTGTAAATGTAGCCTTGATTTTTCTGAGATCTGTATGACAGATTTTATCATGATAAATTGGAAAGACAGTGTAAAGATTGCCGTATCAGTTAGTACTCTGCCAAGACAAACATTATTTGTTTACTTTCCGTCTGACTGTTATTGCCTACCACACAGTCTGCCTTTTTATCACCTATTTAATGAACTGCAGAACTATCTTTCATTTGTGCTTGTTATTCATCTTGGCACAAAGTCTCTCAACCGGTGTGTTAATAGAATTAATGCACAGCAGTATAAAAGAGTAGAATCCTGAAACAGAATTAACAATCTAATTTACTTTCACCAAACAACTACTGAGTGAACACATATGCCACTGAAACAGATTAGCACAACTGTGGCAGCTAAAACATTAATGAACTACAGTGGACGTGAGTGCCTGCTCTGGACACTGAAATCTGCACGTGTGTGAATCGCAAGAAGCAGGTTATACAACATCTGCCATTATAATTTGAGCTAGATTATTTAACATATGTTTTAAATAATTAAATGACATGATTTTATACACAGCATTCAAATAGTTTTGAAATGCAATTATTCATATAAGACATATGCTTCTGCTTTACCACACATGCTTCTGGTTAGAAATGAAGTCCATGAAGAAGTAGAATCTGACAGGCAAACACAGCACTCTGCAATTCTTTCATTTGACATGAAACATATGGTCTGCAGTCAAGCACAGAAAGCATCATATAAGGTGAATGCCAGTACAGAAAATTATAAAAAGAGAATAGCACGAGAACTACTTTTGAGTACTAATTTTTGAAAACCATTGTATCTGTTTGCTTAATTTATTGAGAATATTCTTTGTAACTTTCATGTTACGAGCATTTTAATATCCTTCCAGAAACTAAACAGCAGAGAAGTAACTGTACTCTTGTCTCTCTGAGGTTAATATATGAAAGTCAACATTACTTAACATATCTCTGTTCAGCAGAGACATGATAAAGAGAAAGAGTGAGTTAAGTACTATTTCCTCAAAATCCTTTTTTTTTTTGTTGTTGTTGTTTTTTCGTCGTTTTTTAAGATTTTCTAGAGTGTACTAATTTAATTCAGAATTACCAGTGAAATGTCTCAGAGCTGGAGAAGAACATCAGCTGACAGCAGGCTGGGATCTCATTTTAATAGGTTCGGTCAGCCAGATGAAAAACCTTCCATTATAACCATCTCCTAAATCTGATCTGTTACGTGAAAGATACTAAAGCTCTTGCATTTCTTTGTCTGTGGTAGAAAATGCATTATGTGTCTTCACGAATTATACACAAAAGGAGTTAGATTCTGTTTGTAAAACAAGCATACCTGCTGGGTTTAATCACTACAAGCAAAAATGGCTTTAAATCTGCTACTAACAGCACTTCGGCATCTTTTTTTTAGTGAGTGTATAAAAGCCTCTTTGATTTTTAAAATACATTAGAGCTGTTTTCTTTATAAGTGGTGGTACTACAATATTCTAACTGACCTTCATCTTTGCTATTGCTTTTGTGCTCTGCAGATTCTCTTCTAATATTTAAAAAAAAAAATAAACTCAGTCAAAGAACTGAGATGATTAGTCAATTGCCTTTTATCTCTGGGGTTACAGTCAAATGTGCTTTCAAAAGGAGTATCTTCTTATCTTCAGATCAGATGTCTTTAGGTCTACAGTATGTTTTGATGACCTTGGATTCTAGACCAAAACAGAAAAAGAATCAATGCTTTCCTGTTTCTATTTGAATACTAAAAATGTCATATTCTCCTAATTGATTAGAGGATGAAACCTCCTGCTGATTCAAAGACAACTGAGAGTAGAAAACAACGACTTGTACCTGCCATTATTTTATGTCAACTCCATTTAAGAAGCAAAACTCCATCCAATGACACATCAAATATAATTTCCATTTAAATTTTGAATCCACTACAGACCAGTTTTAGTAATACCTCTAGAAATAAGTAATTAATATCCTTACACTAATTTAAACCAAACAAAGTATAATTAGACATTGAGTGTGGGAGGTGTCCTCTCAGTTCATCAGTCTGCAGAATATCTTTATATCACAATTTTAAAGATCCAAGAGGCATGCTCTAATACCAGTAGCATAATAGTAGAGATGATCTTTTCCACAAGTTATAGGTAGTGGCTGAGCTTGTCCTGATATAGAAAAAAATACTAAAACTAAGCTGTAAATAAATTTTACTTCATTTAGACTTTCATATAATAGTTTGGTTTTTTTTTCACACAAGTGTATGCCCACATACTTGTCACAGAATTATAGAACAGTTTGAGTTGGAAGGGACATTGAGGGTCATTGAGTTTCTCTCCGTGTCATGAACAGGGACACCTTCCACTAAACCAGGCTCCTCAGGGCTCCATCCAACCTGGCTTTGATAGGTTTCACTGCATGCTCTTTTGAGAAGAATCTCACTCAATATATTAGAATCTCACTCAATATATTACATTAGTTTTCAGCTATGGTTTTCATGCTATGAATATTTTTGAGCTGAAACCTGGTGAAATTATCTCTTCAGAGACAAAAAGTGAATAATAGTGGTTTTAGTAGAGCTTCAGGGATATAAGTAAAAGGTTGATTACCTCATGTTAGGATCTTTACAACTGTGTATATTAGTCTAATATATGTCATATCATTTAGATTCAAACAGCATTATTCCCTAAAATGCATCTAAGAAAATTTATGCATATTGTATATAAAAGCTACTCTTAATTGTAAAGAACTGATCAATTGACTTCTGTTGCCTTATGTTAATTTTCAGTTCTGACAACATAATCAATAAGAGGCCAAAGAAATTCTCTTTAAAAATCCCAAAACATCTGTCACTTGATGTATAGATTAATCATTCAAACAGCTGAAATCTACAAACCTCATTTACTCCATTCAGTTACCTAATTATGGCAGTAATCCAGGAAAAATCTAAACACCTCCGAAATACAGAACCAATTATACTGGGCTTTACTAAAGGTCCACCCCTGTCCTAGACCACAACAAGCCACAGAACAAAACCTTTAGCTGTCCATTATTCTCAAAAAACATAAACTGTACAGAACAGTCTTAACTACCCTAGAACTTTGTGTTATTTTTTTTTCTTCACCTTACCAAAAAGGTAACATCTGTAGCTTATGGCTTTTCCTACAGTGTCTGACTGTAGGTGTACCTGGAAGACTCTCATAGGAGGAGTTAGTGATTCACACACTTGTTTTTATATGCAGGTGCATGGTGACCATTTACCAACGAGCTCCCAAAGAAAATGGGGAGTGGGGAGCTGTGGTCAGTTTGTAACAGCTCATCCCTTCTGCTGCCCTGTTCCACGTGGAGTCCCTTCAATGGGATACAGCCCTTCAGCAGCCACTCCAGTATGGCTCTCTCCCACAAGCTGTAGTTCTCCAAGAACTACTCTAGCATGGGACCTAGCAGAGGATGTCCTGCAGTCCCCCTCCGCTAAGAATTTTCCTTTTAAACCCAAGACATCCTTATCCTAAGTTTTCTCCTTATTCTTGAAGAACATACCTGAAAACAAAAGCAGACATAAAATGCTATTAAAGGCTATTTTTTTCTGTAGCAAAGAAGCAATCCTCAGGCATTGATTTTTCATATATATAGTGCATTAGGGACTAATTCAGATCCCTCTCCCAGAATTTAAAAAAAGGCCTGATAAACTGCAAAAATGTGGTATGTAAACTCTATTTCATAGGCACAAATACAACAATGAAGCTTTATTTACATTCTCATTAAAATTATTTTCTTTACGTTTGGGCATAAAAGTTTTTACTTCACTTATCCCAACTGAATGCTAAAAACTCATGTGTTGAAAGTGTCTTTAGAGAACAGGAGTAAGCTGCTATCTAAAATTAAAAATATTTTGCTTGCAACAGAATCTTATTTAAACACACAGATTGCCATACAGTGGATATAGGACTTGCCTATAGGCAAATAGAACTGCATGACAAGCAGTGGAAAGAACAAAAGCAACAAAAGCAATATGCTGTAAATAGTTTCATAATGGATGAGGTCAAGCTTTAGTTATAAAAGCAGCAGAGGATTCAGCTATCAGCTGAATTCTTGATTCTTAAATGTGAGTCTTATATGTTGCTAATCCAGTATTAATAATCTATTAATTTAACAATGAATTTTTAAATATAAAAGATAAATCAGTAATAAAATCTTTTTATAAAAGAACCCATATAGTTGCAGTGATATTACACACATCTTGAAATGTGAAATTCAAGATAATGAATTATGATGAGGACTTTGATAAAATATTCAGAGAAGCTGGAATCTACAGCAGAAATTATACAAGGAGTACTCCTCCTTGTAGATACATTTTTAGCTGACACCAAAGAGTGATGTTACAGGAACCCAGAAGCTGAACCATTTCTTCCTAAGAGAACTATTTCCTAATACTGGCACACAGTATAAGCTTATGAAGAAATTGTCTTGGGTTAGCTTACAGAAGATTCCAAAACAAAGCTTTCTTGAAATTACCAGACCTTTTTAGCCAATACTTAGTCAGTAAAGAGAATATCCCCTAAAGACAGAATGTGGTGAAGAATCATAAATGAGCAATTGCATTTTGTTGATCTTAAAGTAGAACTGAATCCTTTTTCTCCTTTCTGTGTCTTGAAAAAGAAAGAATTATCTAAGCTCATAAAATCCATGTATAATGAAGCCATCTGAAGTTATAACCACTCTCATGTATCGTTTGACAAGTAAGTGAATTCAATTAGGATCAAAGATGCAACTAGCTGTCAATAAATTGTTAGTATTTATCAGGCTTGGCTTTACACTCTATTAATTAAAAAGCTAGAAGAGATGCTTATTTAATATGCTGTTCTGAATATCCCACATCTTTCTGCTTCACTGGACAAATTAAAGTCCCTTTTAAAAATATGCAATCATATATAAAAGGTTCCTTTGCTAAAGATGAACTGCTTTTAAGGTGGTAAAGTGGTCTGAGTTTGCTTTAGAGTAAACAAATCTTTCAGCTAATCTTACTGATTTCCTAGACACTGTGGTTTTTTGCACTTTTGACACAAAAAGGAAGTTAAGATTTATTATAACTCTCCCGGCTGCTTAATATAACCTTCAGCTACTAGTTCATTAAGGGAAAAAAAATCAGTTCATTTGGCTTCAACTTCCAAATAGTCTCTATGGTTCTTATATTTATAATAAATTGTCCTTTAACTGAGGACATCAGATAGAGCCACAAGCTCCAGTGGCAGTGTCTCTTGAATTGAGAAAAAGAGACAAATTTTTCTTAGTTATAAATTGCTCAACAAATATATTTTAGTGCAAGCATATATTTTAAATGTGCTTTTTTAAAGGTTTGATATGTTTTTTCTAGGTATTGCTATCAAACAACAATGCATGGCTGTATAAGAGATACATTAATTCAGGAAAAACATTGCATGTTAATTAAGTACTTTTAAATTTACTTAATATATATGTTGATTTAGTGTCACATATTTTTGCAATCTATATAAAGTTTTCAACATGACCTTTGGGCACCAAGCCTATTATATCATTAAAATACAAACATGAAACAAAAATGCCCTAGAAAACATTCTAAGAGGTTTGGTCATCAGGGAACCAATGTGTTAGAGTATAATATTGTGTCAACAAGCATAATTTCAATGATATATATGCAACATTTAAAGAAAAATAAAAAATTTACCTTATGATTAAAACCCAAATGAAGTAGTTTATAATTGTAACATAGAAAGTGATGCTGAGCATCTAGTAAGCTAATGCAATATGATTGATATTTCATAATGAGAGGTTAGCACAATGCCATTAATATGTCAGAGTAAAAGTAATTTCTAGGTGATTTGTCTTTGTGACTTCTGAAGTTTTATTTAGGTCTTGAATTTTTTTTCCTTTTTCCAGAGTCTGCAAAAATTGGTCAAATTGTTAAAAATTTATTATATGTATGTAATTAGCCCTGACAGTTGAGTTAGTTTCAAAATGGCTTTCAATACAAAGAAAGGCTTTCCTTATGAGTTATCAAGAAATTCCAAGTGAATATTCTTATGTAAAGTTTTGTGACAAGTATGCTGGAGAACCAAGTCAAGTATTTTAAATCTCTTAGATTTTTAATAAATTTTACCCCTATGATATCTTAAGAGGAAAAGAATCCAAATCAATTATTAATTTCCATTCAAAGTTGTTGGGTTTTTTTCTGAAATCAAAAATTGTAACTTTGGAGGAAATCAGAATCATTTTACAAACCTTATTTTGGGGAGACTAACTATATTCAATAATATTTTTGATAACATATTTTAAGTAATGCTAAAATTTGATTTTTAATGAGCAGCTGTGAAGCATTCTGAACAATACAGATGTCTTGCGTGCTAAGCTGACAAACACAACCCCCCCCACCTGTTACTTTTGCAAAGCTATGTCTGTATTCTTAATTAGAATATTCATCTCTTCTCTTTTTGTTCATTTAACTGTTTTTATTATCACGTCTTTGACTTTCCTTCACAATTTTTCCATGCAGAAAAGAAAAATAATAATAGATCATTTGTATCTGGGATGAATTGGTATGGGAAGCTTCATCCAATGTGATTATGGAAATACAGTTTTAAGATTTCAAGTGTTATCATAAGTGGGTCCTCTTGACAGTAAGATTTTAGGAGTCATGCAAGAAGATTATCTCCTTCATACTTTTTCAGCCTAGATATACATTTTTGTTGCAGAGCACATAAAGTAATACCATGAAAGAAATCTTGCCTGCTACTCAAAAGTATTAAATAATGCTTTCAAGAAAGTTTATATGTAAGTCCCAGGATTGCCACAATATGACACAATATGTCACATTCCGTTCCCTTTTAACTGAAGGTGTTCTCACACACAGTACCACTTGTTCACAGTCTCTTTCTCTCTTGTATTTGTGTATTCATATGTATGTGTATATTTTTTATGTGCCTATACACACACACACACACATAAATATAGAAATGCAAGCAAAAAAAATCAAATTTCAGATTAAACATAAGACATGCAGTGTAGGCACACAGTTTGTGGTGATTGGGAATGGGGCTGCAGCTGAGCCATATCCCCGATAAGCTACAGCTGTGTAGGACAGGTGAGCAGTGTTAAAGGCAAAGAGACCTGGAATGCTGAGGGGTACAAACCAATCACAGAAGGGTGGAGAGGGCACACAGGTGCAATGCATGTACAGTGAACGGTATAAAGGTTGTACAGAAGCACAATAGAGTGCTGATGCTTCGAACCATTCATGGTTTCAGTTGTATGTTATCCTTCAATTCAGGACCCATGTTGCAGACCAAGCATATCCATCAATATTTATATAGCATCAATTTAGCTAAGGTAAAATGTTTAATCCTGATAAAGTTTCTCTTGGTGATAGATTATAGAGCAAGTTCAGACAAGTGTCAAGGACAACATGAGAACAGGGTACCATACCATCTGCCCTTGCTATTGTGAGACATGAAAACAAATCATTGCAAGTAACAGTGTTGGCTTAAATATACCTTCTATTGATCTAAGTCATATCAATAAAAATATCCCCAAAGTCTTCTTCTATCTCTTACTGGTAGATGAAAGAAATTCCAGGACTGATGCTTCGAACCTGCTTTCTGCCTTGTTCTGCTTTCTTTTCAGCTTGCCTTACTAAGTGGGTAGAATTAATGACAGCATGAACATGATTATTGAGGGAAGTTAAGTAATTGAGAAGTAGAAATCATATGACACATGAAATCTTAAAACTCAGCACTAGGTGAAAAGAATAAAACATAGCTCATAATCCCTGGTTTTGGTTTTTGGAGTTTTTTTCAGCACAGTAGTGCTTCTATTTTGATACAGGTCTGGCTGTCAAAAAGTGATCTGACTGGGATCAAAACTCAAAAGCATGGTGTACCAGCACTTCAGAGATCAGAGCCACTGTCAGTGGGATTTTGCTATCAGCTATTAGAGATGGCAAAATGGAAAGAAGCAAAGGAGTGAAAGCTGATCTTTCTCATGCTGAAATCAATAAGAGATTTGCCACTGACTTCAAAAGAAGAAGCAGGGTAAAACACACAACCAAGGAGAGAACAGTCAGAGGAGGATCTAGAAAGAAGAAGAAAGAAATGAACAAAGAAATTTAGGGAGTGAGGAAAATTATTTGAGAAAAGTAAAAAATGCAACAGGTTAGAAAATAGGGAGAAAAATCTTGAATTAGAAATGCTTTCATAAATTCTAGAAGTACCTCTTTAGCAGGTTTCAAATGTTTTTTTGATCTCAGAAAATTAGTTTTTTATATCCCATCTTTTTCCTACAAGTGTGAGTGAACAGACAGTTCCTAAAGCAAATTAAACAAATGACTTCATGTGTACACACACATGCATGCATATATATGAATTAGAGGAATATTTGTGTACTTCCTCATTATTTCATTAGATTTAAATTCCAGAGAAACAAAGACTGTCTCTATGCTGAGGTCAGGCTGCAACCATATTTAACACAATGAGAACTTGTAGAAATTTTGAGAGACCTTGGGCTATTTCCCCAGTGCTCCCAGGCTGGAGGCTTTATGACAGGTCTGTATACCATTGTTCTTCCTTCAAACAGTCAGCCCTCTTTCCAAGTCTGACATACATGTCTTGCAGCATGAATTATGCCGTGAAATAACAAGGAAAACAAGTAAAAAGGACAACAGTACCTGCATCTGTTTTGGAAAAATAATTTCATTCAGTTCAAAGTTTCTCTTAGGACTCTAATCTGAATTTGTTGTTCAGATCTATATATTCCTTTGAGAAGGAAAGTTTTCTCCAGAGACAGATTTGGCAACATCTGTTTTGGAACTGTGGCATTCTTTACTCTAGAATTTTTTCCCTCCTCGTGGGAGGATTCTTATTCTTCATTGATGATCTAGCAATCCTTAATGACTCATTTAAAATAAACAATTTGCTTTTAAGCAAAAACTGACTAATAATACTTATCAATTCTCATTGTACACTAAAATTATGTAGAATTATAGAAAGCCCAGTTAAAGACTATATCACTTAAATAAGACAATATTTCTAACTTGATCAAATTATCAGGTTGGAAATATTAATAAACCATGCATCATTAATATCAATATTCATGAGACATGGTTTATAAATTCTTGCAACTAGGATGAATAAACATAATATAATAAAAATATACATATAAATAACATATTGAAGCATTTTTAAATTAAGAAACTATTTATCATAAATAAATAGGCTATGTTAGTAAACGAAAATAAGATTAATAAATGTTTCTGAATTGATAAGTCTTGTGCATCACCTTAATATTCAATAAGCACAGTAGCCCACTAAAAAAATACCCATATGAGTGTTTGGGGGTTTATGTGTACATGCATTGTTTTATTTCCTTTGTGCATTATTTATTATCTGAAAAGTACAATAGGTTGGCTTTAAAGAAAGCCATCATAAAGTGTCAACACACCAGGTAACAAATCAATGGTTCTTTAAATGACTGTGCTTTCTGGAGGAAAATATATTGCAGTTTGGGGCCCTAAATTCATTATGCTTCAGTGCATACTGAGTGAAAAGCACTATCTCTTCATTAATGTGTTTATAGAAGGGTCTTGTCTTCAACACCAAAGAGTCAGTTTTCTCGCTTGTTATTTTATGTTTGCTTTGATGTACTGTTTGACATTAAAAGCTAATGCACACAGCAGTTTTCAAAGACTTCTAATTGATTTAAAAATTTAGGTAATTTTTTAAACAGGAATTAGCTTAACTACATTACTAGCTTTTAAGAATTATTGCAATATCTCTGTGAGAAATTTATATTCAATAAAAAATTATATTTAAAAAAACTCTTCAAGCTTCATAGTTTCAAAAAAATCAATTTTAGTAATTTAGTTTTTCCATAGTGGTGATCTACATCTGAAATCTCCAAGCTTTGCTGACTTTTTGTATTTCTTTTTTTTTTTTTTATTCACTAGATATTTCTTCATAAAGGAAAAGATTGAGACAAGATAATTTAACTAATTTAGACCACATAATACAAAAAAAAAAAGCAAACAAACCCAGGTCTGTATTCAGCAGATTTTTATAATGCCATAAGCTTATTTTATTGGTCCTCTAATGGCATGACAAAGAAGCATCATGAGAGAAGTTTATAATCTAGGGAAATTTTATTTCCAAAGATTATGTGTTGGCTGCATAGGAATACCAAGGTCATAATGAAATAGCAAACATTACAAAGCTGCTAATAGATATAACTTTCTGGCTTTTTTTGTCATATATCTAGCTACCCTGCTTGAAATTTTTGTCGGTGTATCTCCCAAATCCAAACGGGAACAAGTGTAGTTTTTTGGGGGGCAGTATTAAGGTAAAGAAAGCTCTTAAGGATGGAGATTGTCTCTTCCATACAGGACACAGAGAAATAAATTGAGGAACTATGATTGTTCTGCTCCCCTAAGTCACTGTAGGGTGGCACTAGTTCTCTTGAAGTGGGGGAGCTCCTTTCCAATTACCTTCCCACAGATGTTGTACATTGGGACAGTCACCTGACATTCAGCAGTGCTAACAAAATAATTTTGCTCACCCACCTATCCTGTTCACATTGTTGAAACTTCTTTATGGCCTAGAAGCAGAACGTAGGCACATTCTTCAGTGAATGATTTAGCAAACAAGTAACCCAGAGCACTTACTGCTCACGAAATTAATGAACTTGCTTTGTGTAATTTAATGAGAGTTACTTTTATTTTTCTCATTCACTTCAAATCAAAATCCAAATGCTGATTAACATGAGCTTATGATATTATTAGTTGGGCTTCCAGTTACTAAATAAAGAACTAAAATAAGTTTTTTATTACTCTAATTTTTAGACCAGACTGTTTAGACTATCAGTGCAAGTAATTTTATGGGTGGAGGGGAGAGAAAGAGAACTTGAGTTTTCCTGGACATATATTTGAATTGAAATATATGTATTTATTTCAGGGGAGAAAACATTTATATTGTTTTTCCTTTCTTATTTACTAGAAATACTTGTCCCCTCAGCTAAAAAAATAATAATTGTTCAGATAATAAAACTCTTTCATTTAATTGAGATGATTTTAGAGATGCATTTCACTATCAACTAGTGAACAGCAATGTTTAAAATGTTCTTATCTCACTCTTAGGTGGTCTCCATTTAATAAGTCTAATTATAATATCTCATGTAACAGGGTATATCATTGCAGAAGTGAATTTTGTGTTGACATAAAGCTTCTCTGCCCTATACCTCTAGAAGTATTTTAGGGTTTTGTTAGAGATGATGTTGACATAACTGTCCTGAAAAGCTCTTGAACCCTGTTTGTTTGAATTTTGACGTAATAGTTTTTCTTTCCTCTCTCTGTGAATAAGGAAACAGACTTAAAATGCATTATTATTTTAAAAATTTTTGATCTAGGAGCTGCAATGACTATTGTAGAGGTCAAAGAAAGGGAAGACTATGTCCTTAGATCAAAAACAAAAGAGAAAAATATTTGGCAGAGATTTACTTCTTTTTTCTGCATACAATAATTTCTTGTTAATTTTGAAGACATAAGAATTTCATACTTGTCTTCTTAAAAAACTCTTTTTACAGTTTCAGCTGAGTCCCTGAAGAATTCCTCTTCAGTAAGAATTTTTCAGGATAGAGGACAGTATTTCTTTCAATTTCTGCTCCTGACAACTACAGGTAATAATATCACTAGGTGAAGAGATGGGATCTGCATTCAGAACACCTCCTGATAAAACCAGGTAAGACGTGGGAGGAAAATACATCACTCTAAGTTAAAGGAAAAAGCACTGAACCTCAAGTGACATCTGGAGCTGAGTAGGTGATAGCAGTTTCCAAGTAGGAAGAGTGTATAAAATCAGGAAATCCAGGGTGAGGGCCACTGATCCTAAAAATAAAAAAGCAAGTACAGAACAGGACTTGAGTGGTCTGGTCAGAGTTCCTCTCTTGTTTGAGGACTCTTTGGACAGATTAAGCCCATTTTAATATCTTTAAAACTAATATTTTGCTAACTGAAATGAAAACACGGATAGCTACGAAAAGGATGAAAGTGCAGTGGTAATTTGGCTTTCCCACAGAACGTAACAGGCACACTTTTGATGTTTGAATCACTGAAGAGGATCATGCCTTTTTTGCAGATTTTTAAATAGTAAAGAGTGCAGATATTCAGACAGTTAATTCACTTACCCTAACAGCATAGAAAACTGGAGAAACCAAAACTTTCTTCAGCAGACCACCATAGCCACAGCAGGCAAAGACAGAGGAAGCAGGGCTAAATGGAGCTGAAATTTGTTCTAAGTCACTCAGTTAAACTACAGATTATGAGTTTACATGCACGTGGCTTGAACAATAGGTAGACCTGCAACCCATCTGTAAAGAGGTATTTTCATGAAGGATTGGTTAATTTACATGCAAGAGCTGTTCTCAGGGTACACAAACACATTGAACAAGAACTATAAGGGCAGGATATAAAGCTCAAACCAAACAAAATAACTTGATCCTTAGGGGGGAGAAAAAAAAAGGTGGAAACTACAACCAGAATACAGAAACAAAGATATCAAAACACAGAAGTTCAACTTAGAGAATGTGGGATTTCCAGACAAAATCCTTGTAACCATAGGGAGGCAGTAGGAACAAGACATGAGAGAAAAATAAGGAAAAAAAAAAAGAAAAATTCAAGGGAAAAAAAAGGATTCTTTTGTACAGCTTCACTGGAGGAAAAGGATAATAAATTACTGATCTACTGATGTCAGTAATAACACCAGTAATACTATAGCTTCCATTAATTTTACTTTGTTATATTGGATAAGAAAATATAGAGATATCATTTTTAGCAAAAACAAAGTAATAGAAGGAGACGTATATACTTCATATATAGTGCAGATGGAACAAAAAATTCCCCATTTAGAGTCTGATGGTGGCTGGAATGATGCAATTCTTTAAAGGAGAACCATCAAGAAAATAGTAAACAAAACCTTCTGAACATCAGGACAGTGCAAGACTTGGACTGGATTGCACTGTGATACTGGACTGTCCACAATGTGAAGGTAAGATGGAGTGTCTCCTGATTTTACAGCACATAATTGATGCAATTCGAGGGGACTACCTAGAAGACAAGCAATGGTTACAAACACATTTCCACTTACAATTGTGGACTGAATTCTAGTAGCCCAGGTGGAAGACGGAGGAAGCAAGCCCGCAAAAAGATTGAACACATTAACACAGCCTCTGAGAGTAGCACAGACTGAATGAAAAGCCAAATTGTGATAAGAAAGCCTTTCAATAAAGGAAATATCTTCTTTGATCGAAAAAACACTTAACAGGTCACTGAAGGATGTCCCAGTCTATTAGAACTGACTGAAGACATGCTGACCAGTTTATTCAGTGAAGGGTGTTCACTGCGATGACAACAATGATTTTAGTCGTGTTTGGATAAATATCCTTTCCCTTCATAGTAGTAGTTTTCCGCATGTAAGAGACAATTGGACCATGAGTGAAAAGATAAGAAAAAACTATTGAACTATTGAATTTCCATTGTTCTTTACAATGTGTGCTTTCAATTACTCTTTTTTGTTTGGTTTCACAAATAATTCAAGTATGCTCTCTTCTAAGAAAAATCACAGTAATTTTCACTTGAAATAAAGACTCATTTTACAAAGAATTTAATAGTGCCACTATTATATGTGCCACCTGGCACATATAATTACAAGCCTACCGTCTATAAAATAGCCAATATTCACTTGACAAATACAGTTTGTGTGGTAGAGTATTTCGCATTGGTTGAGAAGCAGAAAACAGAGAACACCAAGAGAAAGCATGGATTCATGTTAGAATCCATTCTGGGAAACTGTCTGCTAAACATTTCAACATAGCGATAAATATGAAAATTAAACTGATATCATACATAAATGCATGCAAAGTGATATGTTTCAATCCAATTCAGATATGAGTTGAAAGCATACTGTGTTAATTTCATGATGTAAAAGGATACTTACCACCAAATCTGTAACTTCAGATTCTTGATGCCTTGAATTAGTTTCCAAGATAAGTATTCAAACTTTTAATCTGGTTTATCACTGTTCCCTTTTACATTATTTTATAGTATACTACATGATGTATTAGACAAATAATAGTATCATCAAGAACAATTGCATCTAATAAATATATACTATATTAAATATATATGCACATAATACAGCATACTTAGTATTATGGAAATATGTTTATTAACATTTGTCATTCAAATGATGCAGTGATAACTATGGCAGAGGAGTCCATTAAGAGATTGGTTCTCCGTTCAGGTTTTGATTGGGACTGTGCAATAACTGAGGTCAAATCATGCACAAGGGAAAATTATTCTTTAGGTGAAAATCTACAGATCTCTTTTAAAAGGACATATTGAATTTGTATCACTGTATGGGATGGAATTAACTTTCTTCTTAGCAGCCTGTATGGTGGTACCTGTATGGTACTTCAGATTTATGAATAAACGCTTCAGATAACACACCAGTGTTTTGGCTATGACTGACAGATCTTGCACAGTGTAAAGGGTTTCTCTTTTATCCGCTCTGCCCCCACAAAAAGTGTTCTGGATGCAGATAAGTTTGAAAGGGACAAAACTGGGACAGCTGACCCAAACTGTCTAAAAAAAGAGGAAGGAAGGATATCCATGGTTATTCCTTAGGAAGACAAATGCCATAATATTGTGTGGTGAGGCCTTGCTTCCCAGAAAGCAAAAAACATCTACCTGATAATGGAAAACAGTGAATAAATTCCTTATTTTGCTTTGCTTATGCACAGAACTTTTGATTCACCTACTAAACTTGCTTTACCTTGATCCAAATCTACTCACCTTCATTCTCTTTTCTTCTTATCCCATGGGAAAGGAGGGTGAACAAAGATCTGTGGTGATGCTTGGCTGCTGGCCAGGTTCAGCCCAGAGAGATCACACATTCTATGCAAAAAGCAAAAGAAAATTTATACTGATGCTAGTGTAACATGAAAAATATTCTTTAAAATCAATACATTGATACATCAATCAATTGATAGGTCTGAAATGAGGACTGAATCAGAGATTTACAGTCTAACAATGGAGTACTTTCCCTTCACACACACAGTTTTCAAACCCAAAAGGGTTAAAAATAGTTGATCAAGTCAGTGCAAAGCCTACTGTTTGCCAAATGAATGATATAAAAACTGCAACGATCAGATCATTGTGTGAATATTTTGAATAATGTGGATAATAAGTGTCATTGATATCAGTAATTCTGGCAAGATTTTTGTAGACAGCGGTAAATGTTAAACAAAACTGAATGTCAGCATAACTCAAATAAATACCACTTTTCTAAATTTTCAGTGATCATTAGAGCACTACCTAAAGTGTTCAAAGAATGAATGCTGAGTGCTGAAAGAGAGACACATAAAAAGAAGATAAGCAGAAAAAAAAATCTCAGACTTTTCAGACTTAATACAGGGAAAGAATATGTCAATTTCCTGAGGAAAAAAAAAGCATAGTAAAGACACAGTTTTCAGAAGCAGAAAAGGAAATAAATTCCTCATGAGTTAAAAACATGTTTATCACCTGGCTGTATTATAATGAAAGGGAGAAAAACTGAAGTAGTAGAGAGTGTGAAAAAAAAGAGCATAGGAAAACCTTGAAGTCCCCAGCTGCACATTCTTGGGAAATTATTTGCTCTCAAAGCAGATGCTAAAGCAGGGACTTACTGAAGTATAAGAAACCACCGTACTCAAGGCAGGAAGGATGATACTGTGAATGAAGTCGAAAAACAGTCTCTGGTTCATTCCAACAGGCAGCAGAAAATAGAAAGGGAATCTTTCTCTAAATTCAGTGAGTAAACCAGAAAATATGACACTTCCATAGGACAGACACTTAAAAATTTCTGCTATGCTTTTGGAAAAGTAAAAATCTGCAGATGTACTAGAGGATGAGGCCCATACCTTGAACAATATTTAA
This sequence comes from Polioptila caerulea, assembly GCA_013397295.1. NCBI lineage: Eukaryota > Metazoa > Chordata > Aves > Passeriformes > Certhiidae > Polioptila > Polioptila caerulea. The sequence continues at coordinate 105,979 of VYXF01009873.1, read as the reverse complement.
AGAAATCTTAATCACAACAACACAGTTGAGTGTACTGGCCCAGCCTTTGCTGATACTAAACTTCCAGAATCCCAGTCAGTGCTGGCTTCAAGCCATAGTAATTACATCAGTATAGAATTATGTCTGACTGACTGAATGTTTATTATTTTCACTAAACATTTTACAACCAGCTAATTTAGAGGGCATAAATCTAAGTAGTTTCAGGGAATTACAGGGTTTGATATATTACCATTATCATCTGGCATATTAGTGGAAAACAGTTCAAAATGTTTAAAATATGTTGTTATGTTAAACTGTTAAAGGAAGAGAAGTACTTTTAAGCTACATAGTTTGAATCAATTTTTCCTTTATTATGTAGAGACATTTAATATGTAACCCTGATCACATAAAGACAAAATTAAAGGTTAACCTTGATTATGGAAATTGCTGGGACAGAAGCAAGGAGTACGCTGTAGCTTTCATTGTGTCTTTTCCTTGTACAGGATGTATATAAAGATTACTAGTCTCAGATCTTAAATGTTTTGGTGGTCTGAGAGAAGTCAGTTGTATGAAATATTATTATCTTTCCTACATTAAAACCCTCACAGGCTGGTTTAAGTTTTGTCTTGGAGTACGACCATACAAATTTCCTGGACAAGTCAAAGCACATGTAATTTACAATTACATTATGTAAGAATGTAAGAATGAGATAATATAAGCTTGCACTATTCAACCAATATTATGTGTAGCTCTTAATACATTTAAGAAGATATTTTTATCTGGTAAAATGCAAAACTATAAGGAATGGAGAAGTATTTCTTTTTGAATGAATAGCAGAAAAATGACAGTATGTATGTTGGTGAAAGAAAAATAATAACAGTAATTGTTTATTAGCATTCTTCCTTCATCATACATTGCTATGCCTCTTGAGAAAAAATGGGGAGAATATATAGTAATATTATGGTATATAATATAGTGTCCATATTTCCAGAATGGATAAATAGAAAGATATGGATTTCCTGAACACCAAGTAGTTAGATACTGGAAAGATATTCTGAGTATCTGTGGCTAAATCTTCATTCATGTTTTCATATGCTTTCTTCAGCATCTTAAAATACTGGTCAAAGTACTTTTGTATAACTCTTCCAGGATTTTTGACCTTTTCCTGAAACATAGTTGCAAAAATAGGGTAGAAGTCACAGAACTATGACTTATAATTTAGGTTAGATGTTAGATAGACAGTCCTCCAAAGTTCTCTTGTGTTTTCTAAGTTAATAACTGGGAGGAACCACCCCCCCCAACAACAACAAAATATGTAATTTGCCAGATGTCACTATCAAAGCTAGGAGCAGAACATAACTTCCACAGAGTGCAAAGTAATCTTTAGTAATATCAACATAGTTCCCTCTATCACATGGTAATACTGAAAAGTTTGATGTCCGATATTAACACATACAAAACTCAAGTTGTAATAATATTTGCAAGTACAAAACTTCTTAAGTAATCCATGAGAGTCCATCTAATTAGACACTAAATTACTGTGAGAAGCTTCAAGTAATTACCAGTTTTGCTGTATCTGGGGAAAACTCTCATCTGAGTCTCATCTGATGCTATAAACTTGATTGCACTGTCTTCACTGGAATTAACACTAATAGACACCAGAGAGATTCTCAGGTCATGAAAATATTTAAGTACTTCCTTAATTTTAAGCAAATGAATAACCCTTTTGACTTTGCTATATCATACCTCTACAGGATTTGAGAATGTTACCATGATGGATATTTGTTGAGAACCAGGATAGCTGTTGATATAGTGATGGCAAAGAGGCAAGAAGGGCCTTTTTGGGTGTTCCACAGAGATGTTTATTCCAGTCACTCATGCAGATAGTCCAGGGTCAAAGGCAAACCCCATGGAAAGGGTCCAGGTTCAAGTATAGGGGTGGTGGGGGCTGGGAGAGCATCAGGGACTAATTGTCAGGGGGCGTGGGGGCAGTACAAAGGTGGGGTTAGGGTATGGGAGCCAATGGGAAATAGGGAGGGAGTGACTGAGGGACACAGGGATGGGGTTAACAGGGCTGACTGGGAATAGAACAGGGGTACATTGGCATAACAGAAACAGGCTATCCTGTGAGAGAAGCCTCTTGTGTCTCACTGACCCAGGGAATGCCTCTCAGGGTCCACCAACCTCTACAGATATTAATGTCTTCCTGCACTCTGCAATCAGAAAACTTGGACATTGTCACTAATGTTAAGAGATGTCATAAGTGACTAGTCCAACTTGGCGCTTTTTGGAAAGCATCCTGAGGGAAATGGGTGAGGCAAAGAACAAAGTCAGGACCCAGAATTTTAGGAAGGCAAAAGAGAAGAACTTGATGCGTAGACTTTTCAGTGGATGAGGAATTCGTTGTGTGGTAACATTTAGAGGATAGTGGTGAATGGCTTGGAGTCTTGATGGACATCAATGCCAAGAGGTGCCCTTCAGAGGTCCAAACTGGGACCAGTACTGTTCATTATCTCCATCAATGTCATAGTGGGACTAAGTGTATACTCAACAAGTTTCTGGATGACACCAAATTCTGTCCCTCTAGTCTCCCCTGGTAAAACCCCAACTGGAGCACCACACCCAGCTCTGGAGTCCTCAGCACAGAAAAGATAGACCTGTTGGAGCAGGCCCAGAGGAGAGCAAGAAAAATGATCAGAGGAATGGAACACCTCTCTACAAGGGAAGGCTAAGACAATTGGAATTGTCCAGCTTGAAAAAGAGAAGCCTTAAGAGTGACCTAATTGTGGCTAATACGTAAAGAAGGAAGCTGGGTAAGTTGTAAGGAAGTTGTAAGGAAGTTGGGTACAAACTTAGTAGGAACCGTAGTGATAGGAAAAGGAGGAATGCCTTTAAACTAAAAGATAATAGATTTATACTAGAAAGATATTTTTACAATGAGGTTGGTGAAACAAGTTGCCCAGAGAGGTGGTGGATGCCCCATCTCTGGAAGCAATCACAGTCAGGTTGGATGGGACTCTGAGAAACCTGATCTTGTTGGAGATGCCCGTGTTCACTGCCCAAGGAGTCAATGATCTTTAAAGGTACCTTCAACACAAACTATTCTATGATTCTACGTTTCTATGAATTATTGTCCTAATGCTACTTAATTTATACTTTATACTCTAAAATACTTACAGTCAAGATTTATTGCAGAGCAGTATGATAATTATGAGTCAAAAATACTAGAATCCACACAGGGAAAGCAAAGACTATGTTAATAGTGATGAAGAACATGGGATCAGTAACTAAGGAGATAGTAAAGAGTTACAGTGCAGAACTCAGCCTAATCAAGTGATGAGTAACAAAATGTTTATAATACAATGCAAGAGCTCAAGCAAGGAAATGGAAGAATCTGAACTAGAGGTTGAGATACAAATCTGGAAATAACCAAGCATCAGAAATCTACAGCCGGAAATGATAAATGAACAAGCATTTGAAAATACGAATTGTTCAGGTAAGCCTCAGATTGTATGATTATAAAAATGCATGTCAGTAATATGCATATGAAGTATGAGACCTTCATTCTGGAGGTCAGCAGTCATCTGACTGGTTTGCTGAACCCACTGTCAAATGCAGCCTTAAAAAAAAAAAAATCTGCATAGCCCCTGCACTTAGCTACTAGAAAAATGGTACTGTAAGCAGAAAGTGCTCTGGAAAGTGGAAAAGTAATTGTTAAAACTTTCAACAATTTCACTATGTTTGTGAATCAATTAAATTCTGAGATTGCACATAATAATTGATGCAGATTGAATTTTTACAAATTATCAAATACATTTAAAGCAGAAGCCCTAAGTGTAAATTTAGGGACAGTTTTAGAATCATGAGTAATTTTAAGGATTATGTGTAATTTTAGTCTCGTATGTGCTCGGTTACCTTAGGAGTTTGATGTTACAGTGACATAATTTAAACTGTAAGAGGTAAAAAATGCGAGAAACTAAGGACCAATGTTAAAACATCTAAATATCTTGAGAGCACTTATTTGAAACATTGAATACATCAATATATTAAATATTTTCCCCAATGGTATACAATTATAAGAATTAGCTTGGATGTTCCTTTTACTGCAGATTGAAAGTTTTGACAGTGGTGAATGTCATCAGTCATGTCAACTAGCCATGATTTGTGCATATAAATATTTTCACAGAAAAATTTTTTAAAAATCACAGTCACTACTGAAAATGTTATAGGATTAATGTCTATTTGTGATAGAACACATGGAAAGACAGTTGTGACATAATGGCTTATCTTACAACAATAGATGAATTTCATCAATAAAATGAAAATCTGGTACGCACATGACCCAAATTTTTGCAAATACGGCATGTTTCAGGACAAATAGTATACCTGCTAAATTCTAGGCCAAAAAACCTCAACTTGAAAAGGTGGAACTACTGCATTTTTTTATTAACATATTTTTAATCAGAAGCTGTTTATTGTGAGTATAAAAGTATATTTATCAACAGAAATTTATCAGAGAATGTTAAAGCAAATTACCTTTATTCATCTGCCAGACATACATTTTTTAAAAGGAAATCTATTCAAAATGAACTTAAAATAAACTCATAAATGAAAATCTATTTTTTTTAGGGTAAAACATAAGGTGTTTTTATCTGCATCCTTGGCTAAAGAAAAGAAATTCGGATTGATTCTTCAATTTTCATTAATTTTCTTATATATAAATTTGTATGAAAGAGAAATTTGAAGATTAAGACAAAAACTTAGAAACTAGAAGGACATAAAGACTTTGCATTCCCATTAACATGTTGTTTCTGTATCCATGCACATATAAGAATAAGCAGTATTGTTTTCTGAATCAGCAGGTCTTAGAAATATAATTTGAGAAAATAAATAAATAATGCTTCTTCAAGCCAGAATATATATTGCTCACTATTCTTAGAAATTCACCAACCATCTGTGGTCTAATTTTTGTTGACCTCAATACATTATGGATGACAATGCTAGATAAATATTTTTGTTAAGAAATCCATAAGAAAATGCCTTGGGATTTAGCTGCATGGCTCACAAATCTCTTCACGGGTTGTGTGGTTTTTTATCTGTTGGTTTTTAATTTGTTTTTATTATACATTTATGCATATTTTAAAACCAGATACTAATACAAATAAGAAATTAAATATATAAGATGCTATCTTTGTTTTTTCCTGCAGCTCTAAGATAATGTGTAGAGTCTGTTCCATTTTCTATCATCCACTCTGTTCTTTTCTATAATGAAAAATTAATCCTGGTGAAATGTTAAAGAACTCACTTTGTTCTTCTTGCTGCCATAATCCTTTTAAGAATATTGGGATATATGAGATCTCTTATCATGAGATTTCATTGATAAAAGCTGGGTTTTGCTCACCACAAGGTAGTTCAGTCTATTATTTATAACCTTTGCTCATATACTTCCACCTGTCTCATTCCTCTACAGAAGTTTATCTTGATTATTATATAGAAAGGAGTTTTAAAGGAAACAATGAACTCTTGTTTTGTCTTTATATTTTTCAAAACTCTTCTCTATGCAGACTGTGTTTTGCAGTGACATTGGAGTTTGAGAAGTTTTGGTATTTTTTTACTGTATGCATACTAACTGTATACTGTATACATACTAACTCTTGCATAATTTTTGCCCAATCTTCATAGATTTATCCCTACAGTCATTTATCCTGATTCAAATTCATTAGGTTCCTGGAAGCCCATTCCTCCAGCCTGTTGAGGTCCATCTGGATAGCAGTCATCATCCCAATCATATTGACTCATTATTCTATTTGGAGTTATCTGCAAACTTGATAATCAAGCACTCATCTACGCCTTCAGATCATTAAAAAATATGCAGGTCTCTCTACAGACTCCTAGAGTACTTACCTTGCTACTGCTCCCAAGATAGAGGGTGACATTTTAATCACTACATTTTGTGGCCAGTCTTCCAACCTGTTCTGGACACCATTTAGTCATTCTCCAATATAAGTCTAATTTTTATACAAGACGGGCCAAGTTGACTATTAAGACTGTTACGTGAACAAGCTGGAATTAAGTGTTTTGAATCAGTGACTTCTGTAGTGGATAGACATTTGCTCAACACCAGGTGCCCACCAGATTGCTCTCCCACTCCTCTTCCAAGCTGTACTAGGGGAAGAGCATAAAATGAAAACAACTCATATGTTGAAATAAGGCAGTTTACTGGAAAAAAAGAAAAAGTTTGTGCATGCATAAGCAAAGAGAAAAAAAAGTTTAATTTCTAGTTACCTTCATCGAGCAATGTTCAGCCACTTCCCAAGAAGCAAGGCTTCAGCAGTTGTTGGTCCAGTGGGCAAACATTGCATATAACAAATACCCACTCCACTCTACCCTATTCCATCTCCTTCCCTTAGATTTATATCTGAACTGGTGTCACATGGTGTGTACTATCCCTTTGGTCAGTTTGGGTCAGCTGGCCTGGCTGTGTCCTCTCCCAGGATCTTGTCCACTCCCAGCCCTGTGATTGGGGGGAAGTGACAGGAATCACAGGAATCTCCCTGTGATTAGGAGACAGTGCTGCTGCTGTGCCAGCCCTGCTCAGCAGTACCCAAACCACTGCTGTGTTATCAGCACCTTTCCAGCTACCAATGCACTGCACAGCACTGTGAGGGCTGTTGAGAGAAAATGAATTCAAGCTCAGTCAGAGTCAATACAATTCCAAAGGAGGTTCTCTCAGATTTTTTGTTTGGTTAGAGAAGAAGGAAGAATATAAAACTGGTAAATTGATATCATCCAATTACAAAGTGTGTACCGTTAATACTAGACTAAAATCATAGTCTCTTTAACAATGTTACATTGACTTTCACAACATTAAAGTTAAGATGCATCTATAAATTAAAAATTCTGGTTTTGGTACAATTGATCTTTATACATACTCTTAAAATAGGACTATTTCTTACATTGGATTATTCATTCCCCCAAGAGTCTTCAAGATACTGAACACTCTGGCCTTTGTCCAACAAAGCACTTAATCACATAATTTTCTATTCATTTCAGTCTTACGTTTTGGAGGCTTGAATTTAGGCTTTAGTGCTTGTTTGGACTTGGTTCAAACTGTTCAATAGCAAGCAGGAATGATCCTGCATTAAGTTATTAAGGAGGAAAAAAACAGTGATATTTGGACATAAATTACAAAGTTAAGCAAATGGTGTTTTTTTGTAGGAGACATGAAACAGGCAGATGAGTAAAGAAAATGTATTTGAATGAGTTCGATGAAAAATATTATATTTCAAATAATTAATCTCTTGTTACTTGTAAAGATTGTATCTAAAGAATCACTATCTCTTATGTTCCAATTTTTCCAGTTTCCTTGCTATTACTTGATTAGTTCTTTCTTTACCTGAGAAGGTTTTGTATCTCACTTTAAAAGACACAACAATATATGATAATGAAAATTTTGTTGCTGTTGTGCACCATAAACTACAAGCTTGTACAATTTAAAATTGAAAACTTTGAAGAACCCAAATAGAGAATTGCTATTTCTCTGACACATATATATATATTTACTTAATGTAATGTTGAAACACAAGTTTTCCCCATTAACATGCAAAATATATACCTATATATATGGAGGTATAACCAGGACTGAGACAGAACACATGACAAAAGAAGATGAAATTATATGATGGCAGCTACAAGTACTTATCAAATCCACTAATTTGTGAAATACAAATATACTAATTGTCCTTACTCTGAATCATAGAAAGATTTGTGTGGGAAAAAACAGATCAAGTCCAAATGTCAGCCTTGTACCACCATGTCCTCAAGTGCCACATCCAAAAATTTTTTGCACACTTCCAGAGATGAAGACTCTACCACTTCTCTGGAAAGCCCGTTCCAATGCTTGACAAAAATTTATGCTAAGAAATTTTTCCTTATATTTAATCTAAGCTTTTTCAAGTAGTCCCAGCATCAAGAAGCCCACATTTTAATTCTGATGCCTAGATAAACAAGTCAACAGATAATAAACATTAAAAGCTTGGCAGCAATAATGTATGTTTAGCTTTTCTTTTGAGCTTCCTAATGATGGTGTCATTACAAACACCTGCTTAGGCCTGCAGATAAGGAGCAGCTGTTTGTGAGAGACCTTCCCAAAGGGATAAGTAAAGTAAGCACAAGATCCTGATTGATGATTTGCTGCACCTTGAAACAGAGCTGTCAGTAAGAGACGATGTTAATAAAAATGCAGTTCTTTAGCATGACACAGTACACTCAGCACCTTAACTTTATACGTTATAACTAAAGAAGATAAAAGGTGATCAGACTTTGGTATCAAAAATACAAAAATCTGGTCTATTCTGGTGCATTGGTGTTTAGTGCAAACATACTGAAGAGACTATGACCAAGTAAGCTTCAAGCTCGCTGTACTATTCCACCAATTGATACCAAGTACTGCACAGAGTTCAAACATACAGTCTTTCCAGCTCTAAGGTCATTCAGAGTTTACTTCAAAGGTCTTTCACAACCTGATTGCTTGTTATAGCACTGAAAAGAGCTTCTTCCCACAGACAGTTTTTGGAAATAAGTTACATTTACTAGGAACTGTGAGGTATGCACTCCCTAAAAAGTAATTACTGGGGAGGACAACATGATGGAAGTAGAATAGTGCAGACAGTAGTAATTTCTTTATTAGAAGAAACAAAATGTGTGGATTAAATAAGCAAGAGGTTTGTATTTAACTAGCAGTCATGTTCTGCCACAGATGTTCCTTGTTAGGAGTCTACAGGTGTATACATACATATATCTCCATATATAGTGGGGTAGGTGTGCATATATGAATAAATAAATAAATAAATAAAGATAGATAGATAGATAGCTGGATAATGCTATTCCAGGGAAACTTACAGTTTTTTTAGTAATTTTCTATGTAAATATTATTTTAAATAAACCATTAAACATATGCAATTTATTTTCTTTAAAGAAAAGTTTAGCCTCCATTAATGCATAATTCAGTTAATACGGGAAATGGGAGTTTTCAATAAAAGATATTATATAAGTGCCATGAAAAAAATATTAAGGAAAAATACATGTTTATGTTGCATCAAAGAAGATATACTATAGAAGAATAAGCCTCTGAATTTTCTAAACAACTTATGAAGTAGTGTGAAGACAATGTACCATACCACAGAATTTCATTATATACTACTAATTTAATTTCTGTCTTAAATCAGAATTTATCTAATGCTATCAAGAAATGAAAAAGTCAAATTTCTTTCCTCATCTATCAATTTGAAAGGAACATAAGCCTCTGGATAATTGCTTTGGTTTTGTTTTCCCAGATGATATGCTTAACTCTATTTTATGTCAAAGAAAGCTTAAAGACTTGTTCTTCATACATCAGAGTATCAAAAACACAGATTTTTTTCCTGCAGTTCAAAAAGGTTTTTCCCACCATTTCGTCATTTAATACATTTCTCCCAGTCCTAAACAATTTAGATGTTTTAAATTAGTGTTTTCTAGTGGAAATAAACGTTTCCTAGATTGATCAGACCAATGAACTCTACTATATTTAAATCCCAGACCCGATTCTCCAAATGCCTATATAACTATTACTTGCATTCATCTTCCTGATACATTTGACTTCAAAGGGATGAAACATGAAAGTAAAATTAATCAACTGCAGTAACATTTGCTGAATTGGGCCCTTAGAGAACATGTTATTCAGGCTAGAAAAGCATAAACCACTAAAGAGACAATATTGTAAATAATAGTATTCCTTTATGTGATATATTTTGAGAAAATGTAAACATGAGTTTTCTCAATCTAGAGGATACTCTGAGGTAAAGTGTATTTCTTGAAAGTCTGTCCTCTTTGCACAGAATATTCAAACTATCAACGTGCAGCAGTCCTTTCTTCTCCCAGGGTTATTTAATTGCACATATGAAGTGGTAGTATTTCAAACATTATTGACAACTTACCTACTTCTAACACAACACCTGGATGGATAGAACACAACAAGACAATGAGAAATGTAACTGATTTTGTAAAGGTAGAAAATTTATTCAGATTTTTCCATAGATTGAGTAAACACTTCCTGCTTTAGGATAAACACCTCTCAGTTTAAGGAAAGAGGAAATATCCTTCCCATTCAACCTCTCTATGTGATTCTCCCTTTGGTTTCTTTGCTGTTACAAGTTTTCATATTGATACTGGAACAATTTTCTTAAACAAAATTTACGTTTGATAAAAATTTTGTTCCAAATTATTCTTATTGTGTGGTTTTTTCTGTTTCAGTTTGCCTATGATAAATAGATCTACACTTCTGTCAGATGTAAAAACTAAGAATTTTATATATCTTATATATTTATATATCTTATATATCTTTATATATCTTTTATATATCTTATATTTTTCCAAGTTTATAACATCATCTACTTTTTACACTTAGCACATTACATTTGCTTTGGTTTTGTTTTATTCTTTTAAAATATATATATACATTATTGTCATCTTACATATGTATTTTATTGATTCATGCGTTACCTGAAAGGGTTGCATGAGCTGACCATCAGGGGGCACTGACAGAGCATCCAGCTTCTTATCTCCCCCTACACAGGGCGCAACACGTCACCTGTGTGGCCATCCTAGTTTCAGATCCCCTTAAGTGTCTTATGCTTGAAGCTACAAATCAATCTTGTAAGCACTGAGGGTGTGCACAGATCCCTGAAGGTGGCTTTTCAGAGATACAGTCAATGCCTACTTCAGCAACTTGGATTTACAGTAAATTTAAGCCTAAAGGCAGCCAGTGCAGAAGTAAACAGAGAAACATAAGCCAGTAAAACACTATGACAATACCACTAAAATAATTTTGGCTTTTTTTAGATAGCACTATATGTTAGAAAAAATATTTCAAATTAGATCCCTTATTTCTTATTTGTACTTTTCTCAACATTCTTTTTGCTTTTCATATCTTTCATGTCTTAATCAAACATTCTTAGGTGAATTAATTTGAACTTCATTCAGATGACACTGGTGATTTTTTCTGAGATCTAAAAATGTAAACAAAATCAGAGTTATAAAATACCATGTAAAAGATGTTAGATATTGCTATACCCAGTATTGAATTATGAATGCAATTTTAACTCCGAGTATTGTAAACCTCTGTTTTATATTTCATAGAGAAGGCCCCACAAAATACAGGTGCTTTAAAGCAATGAAAGAAATTTAATGAGAAGCAGAACTTTCACATATATAAAGTACTTTGCAAGAGGGTTGATTTTATTCATATGTGTATTTTGTTAGTTTCATGGCTGGCATTGCTGTTAGAACTCTGCACGCAATGAATACTGTCTTTGCTTCTGTTAAGAAATGAGAGTGAAAGAAAAAATACACCAAACAATTTGACTTTAAATATTAAATAAAACTGTAAGAGGAAAAAAAAAATCTGACTTCTGAAACAACTGTAAGAAAGCTTATTTTGAAATAAATATCTATTACTTGTGAGCATGTTTTTTGAAGCTCTAAAAAAAAAAAATAATTTGGTTTTCAGAGATAGTATGTCATGTTAGCAATTGGTAAAAAAAAAAAAAAAGTTTGTAACAAACAGACCTAGGAAAACAAATCTCAGAAAAGGCATAGGTTTTACTAAAGAAACTGATTTTTTTTTTTTTTTTTTTTTTAAGTAGTAATGCTTTTTGGAGATTGTTAGAAACCTGATCATCCACAAGGAAACAGTCCATTGTGGTACTGTCATAAAAAAAGATATTTATCTTGTGATCCTCCCCTTTGAAACCATGATAAGGAGCACAGTGGCTGAATCTCTCAACTTGCCTAAAGACATGCACAACTTGATAGTTCATTTTTTCCAATCACCTTTTTTCTGGCTGTAGTAATGGATGTAAATGAGAACATTGCAGTTATTGTTGATACAAAAATTTTTAATAAGAAAAATTGAATCCATAACATATTTCTAATAATAAATTTTGCTTGCATGGTTTTTTCTCAATTTTTTTCTTGGAATGCATTATTAACATTATTAAAATGTGTATTGGCAGGAAGTATTCACTATTAAAAAGAAACTGGGGTTGACACTTCTTTTTTACATCAATGAATATGAAAATACAGTATTTACTTTCTGCTCAAATCCACAATATTGCATATGTATGAAGATGATACTGCCTCAAATGATATTTTATTGTGAATGAATGAAAAAAGAATGAAGAAGAAATATGTAAAAAGGATCAAGCACATCTGATTTCTAGAGGTATTTCCTACCTTAACGTTCAGCTATGAGCAAGATTTTGTGGTAATTATCCATATGAAGCAAAGACAATATACAACTAATTCATTTGTAAAATCATAAAATTGTACAAAGGTTTTAAATTTTCCAGATTAAAATGTAGTTTTTTAATATGTACAAAATGTTTTGGAAAACTATGGGCGACCTTTCATAAGCCTGAAAAAAAAAATGTGGTCTTCTACCTCTGAATTTCTCTTTCTGTAAGGATTAAGCATAAGGAATGTAGAGAAAAAAATTGGTTCTCTACTTGTGACTTTAATAAAGCCATATGATACAAAAAAGTTTTTCCATCACATATGCACATGGTTGCACTTGATTTGCATGAATCATCTTTTGAGGGCATCCATCTCTTTATTAACTATGAATGGAGGAGTGATCGATCACAAATAGTTTTGTTAGTTTAAAATTAAAGAGACAATTAAATATATTTATGCTGATGTGCTGGTTTTGGCTGCAGCAGAGTTGATTTTCCTCACAGTAGCCAGTATGAGGCTATGTGTTGAGTTTGTGCTGAAAACACGGTTGATAACACGGGGATGTTTTCATTATTGCTGATCAGTTCTTATAAAATGTCAACAGCTTTCCTGCTCCTCCCTCCACCTCACCAGCAAGTTGGCTGGGGGTGAACAAGAAGCTGAGAAGGGACACAGCTGGGACAGATGATCCCAACTGACCCAAGGAATATTCCACATCATTTGGCATCATGCTCAGTGTGTAGAGCTGGGGAAAGAAGAAGGTGGAAGTACAAGGGTCTTTTGTAGTTGGTGGTGTTTGTCTGCTCAAGTCACCATTACATGTGACAGACCCCTGCTTCTCTAGGAATGGCTGAACACCTTCCTGCCCTCGGGAGATGCTGAATGAATTCCTTGTTTTTCTTCACTTGTGTGCATAGTTTTTCCTTTACCTATTAAACTGTCTTTGTCTCAACCCACATGCTCTCACTTTTACCCTTCTGATTCTCTCCCCCTCCTGAGAGGGAGTGAGCTGTGGGGCTTAGTTGCCAGCTGATGTTAAACAACGACAGCTGGTTTTGTTCTATTGTTTCTGTTGAGATTATTCATGTCAACTGTTTTAGATACACTCCTGAGTAGACATGATTGTCTATTTTTATTATGCAGTTCTGTGCAGGGATCCTAGAGACAAAAATGTATTAGTAACTGAAGAAAAGCACATTAGATAAGATACATGTCCTCTGACATCCAATGTTTTATGTCTGCTGTAATCTCGTTGTCTATATTTTCTCCATGGCTAGCAGGCAAACTAGTTAACTTTATCCAGTCTTTCACAGGTAGCTCTTTTGAGCTTGGATTTGTTATCTTTAATCTGTTACTTGTTGCCAATAAACATAACCAAGCAATTAACTTTAGGCACATAGCTAGAGTTATGCGAGATGGTTAAAAATTAAACTAAATAAACAGACAAACCAAATAAACCAGAGGTCAATCAATTTTCAGCATTTTAAAAAAAATTACAGATGAGCCGCATTTCTATGTGCAATTGAATTTAAAGCTTTACATCTTAACAAATAACCTTGTTGATGTTGCTTCTGCAGTTCAATATTTAAAACTGGTGTATTCTAATAACATAATTGGGTACTTATGTATTATTGAACCCATTAAAATCCTATAAAAATTATTGATATTTGATTGCATTAAAATGAAAGGGGGAAAAACACACATTTTTACTTAATATAATGTAAAAATCCTACTATTTTAATTTTGTATATTATTATTCCTGACTTTGAATAAATCAATGAACTTTCATGCACTACACTACAACCTAATCTGCAAACATCTGGAAACAAACTGTAACACCACGTTAAATATACAGGTTAGTTAAAGTGTCTTAGAGGAGCTGCCTTAGTGAGTTAGTGAATTGCTTCATTTGCTCTAACCTCTTGTTCTAGATCTGGCTAGTAGTCTTTCTTAGCAAAAAGCTCTTGCTATGTGAAGAAAACATGTTCTTTACTCTTATGGCAGGGAAACATAGAGACTGATTTAGGCTCATCCCTCCTGCTATGGAAAAGCAATGAATAGTCATGTAGCAGGCTAGCCAGTGCTAGAAGCAGATAAGGAAAAGTCTTCTAGAATGACAATTATATCATAAAATGGGAGAACATAAAAACTTACAAACCCCATATTTTATTCACAATTAACATGTATTTTGTAGTTCTGATTATTAAATTCTTTCTTAGTTCATCTTTAGTTTATACAGAAAAAACATACTTTTTAAAATGTGAAATGCACTGTCCAAATATATTTCTTAGAGTGACAGTATATTTTTTCCTTGGTATTCCCTTTTCTCTCTTTTGGGCATGTTTTTGTCTCCTTTTTGGGTCATGAATTTTAGTGTCAGGAATACTTATGTGAATTACGAGAGGTAATCTGAACTGTTAACCTCTTATAGAATACATATTCTATATGCAGTGTCACTCATTGGCCACTGTTTGAATTTTAAACATTCATAGTCATTTATCTCATCATACAGTTTAGATTTTCAAACAGTATTTAAAAGAGTCAAAACCAAAAACCCTTGTGGAATTTTAAAAATTAAAAAAAATAAAGAAGAAGAAAAAGGAGAAGTCTTTCAAAAGAATAAGGGATAATCTCATGGCCTCATTCAGACCTTTTTAGATGTACAGATCGAATAAACTGAGGGAATAATAGTTCGAGGACTAGTTTTCTTATGCAGCCACTCAAGTAAAGACTGTAAGCAGAAAAATATTGGGGAAGTTTGGTAAGAGAGGTCTTTCAGAACCTCAAAATACAAACATAATGTAAATACATTTCCATTTGCCAGAAGGTCTCTGTGTAGAAAGCCTGAAAGAAAGGGCTCTGTATTGCTTTAGATTTTCTGTTGGCTTTTGGTTGTAAAACTATCTTAGTTACAGGGATAGGAGGCAGACATTAGCATTATGTGGGGGAGACCAAAATTGTTTATTTTACGCTTCTCTAGGTCATCGTTAGAGGACTGTATTTTTAAGGCAGCAGGGGAAGCAGAAAGGTGGTCATTCATCTCTGCCCCGGTGCTGGGGGGGAGAAGGGGCTGCCTAGTCTGCATCACCATCACTGCAGGTTGCCTGATCATAATTTTTCCATCCCCATGGATCCCAAACCTTGAAAAGCTCCTATGCAGCCGGTTGCCGCTGGAAATGGAGGGTGAGGGTAACCCCCGGGCCAGCCGAGCCACATGTGGCCAAAGCTGGCTCCTGACCCAGCCACACGCTGCTCACTGGCTCGCTTCTCCTTCCCTGGCAGAGTCCCAGCGCCCCGCATCCCGCCGCGCTCGCCCTCGGGCACGCAGACACCCAGCAGAGGTTGGTGCTGCGGTGGGCAGTGCCGGCCACCACGGCAGTTCCTGGCCCAAACCAGGTCTCCAGGTTTTGTTCTGCCCCTGTTTTTGCATTCTTCTTGGGCTGGGAGGAGGAGGCCGAGCCCCAAAAGAACCTCTCTGGTGTGCTGTGCTTTGCTCTCTTGAGCATGTGGCAGACAGCATGGGGGCAGCCCCAATTTTGGTTTTGCCTGGGCAGGGAGGGCATATGATGCCTTGCCTTTGTTGGTTAAACCAGTGTCTTTTTGTGGACTCATTTATTATTATTGTTGTGTTTATCACAAGCCTCTTTAGAAAATTGTGACTCTGAGTTCAGTCTCCCTTAGCATTTATTTCTCCATTATAGTAAAGGGGATGACTTGAGTGGCCTTAATTTCCCTATTGAATTTTTAAACCCAGGACAAAAACTAAATTAAAAAGTGAAAGTAATCCATTTCCATTTGTCCTTCATAAGTTACTCAGTTTCCCCCAGTATTCTTTTTTTCTTATTACTTTGTCACTGTAACCTCCCATATTATGTAAATCTTACCTTATCATTAATCGTTTTTGTCGCCTTTGCATGAATCTCATTAATCTCTGGTACATCTTTACTGAGATGAAGCAACTGAACTCAAAATAAGGTCATATGAAAACTTTCTAAAACATAGCGTTTTCTATATATATTTGTATTTCTATTTATCTGTTTTATTTTATCTTGCTTTAAGAGACTTCTTTGGAATAGTTTGTTGATTTGTTTGTAAGAATAATATTTATTTTTTCTGTTTCTTCTGAATTTACTTGAGTAAAGAAGTAGAAAGCTCCCCTTTAAATAACCTTTATTGATAGCAAACAAAGTAGTTATTGATGTATGATACACTTCAACATCTGCAAGCCCAAACTATAAATAATGCATTATACTGAATAATAATTTTTGTGGTGTGATATCATTCAACACAGCTTTACATGGGGTATTGTACAACCACACACAGTGCTGTAATTTTAAGTTAGGCAGGTTTTTTTCAGGAAGAATTTAGCAGTTCAGAAATTATATAGTCACAAAAAGTAGATAACAGAATAAAACTGTTGAAGGAGTTTATATTCTGTTTAAACATCTGATGTGATGGCAACAATAAGTTCTTCATAACTGTAGATTTTATGTTACTATGCAAATCAAAATAATCTGACTTATTTATTGTCTAGAAGCAATATCTTAGATCAATTATTACAATAATTAATGAATTACAATTCATTGGACTAAAACTTGTTTCTACATCGACCTCACTGCCCCAATAATATTTGAGGCACTTGGAAAGTGGAACACCTGTTGATGTCAAACTGGTTTATTTTTAACGGTATTTTCCATTAAGTAGTACTGCAATACATATTGAAGATCCATGGTTCTTTTTATTCCACATATCACAGAATCATTTAAGTTGGATAAGACCTCTGTGATTGTTGAGTCCAATCTTTTACCAATCAATACCTTGTCAACCAGACCATAGCACTAAATGCCATGTCCACTTGTTTCTTGAACAGCTCCAAGAATGGTGACTCCACCACCGCCTTAGGCAGCCCCGTTCCAATGCCTAACCATTCTTTACATAAAGAAATTCTTCCTGTTGTCCAGCCTGAGCCTTCCCTGGCTCTGCTTAAGGCTCTGTTCTCTTGTCCCGTCATTAGTACCCTGGGAGAAAAAGCTGACACCCACCTTTCTACATCTTCCTTTCAGGCAGTTGTAGAGAGTGATAATATTTCCTTGGGCGTCCTTTTCTCCAGGCTAAGCAACCCCAGCTCCCTCAGCTGCTCCTCATAGGACTTACCCTCTAGATCCTTCCCCAGCTCCTTTGCCCTTGTCTGGATATCTCCAGCCCCTCAATGTCTTTCTAGCACTGAGGGGACCAGAACTGGACTTTGCAGGATTTGAAGTGTGGCCTCCCCAGTGCCGGGTACAGGGGGACAATCAGCCCTGGTCCTGCTGGCCACACTGTTGCTGACACAGGCCAGGGTGCCATCGGCCTGCTTGGCCACCTGGGCACACCCTGGCTCGTGTTCAGCAGCTGTTGATCAGCATCCCTCTTTTCTGCTGGGCAGCTTTTCAACCACTGTTGCCCCAGCCCGTAGCACTGCAGGGGGTTGCTGTGACTGAAGTACTAGGCCTTGGTGAACCTCATACAGCTGGCCTCAGCCCATCAGTCCAGCCTGAATACCTGTATTGACAAACTTGACACATAACAACATTTATTTCTTTTTACTTTTATCTTCATATACGGTGTTGCACTGACTCTTTGTTTTCTTCATGAATCTTACATTTTTTCCATTACTTAATTAACTTTTTTTCCCCTTTGACAGTTGCTTTGCTTTCTTATTATTTTACTACTGAGATCTGAGCTGTAAAATACAGATTTTAATTTCCCTAAACAATTGTCAATTGTATTAGTTTATGAAATACCGTGTTTCTCTCTTTAAATTACTTTATTTCTCAGCTATTTCAGAAATTATATATGTTAATATAAATTGAATGCAAAAATAATATATAATGAAAGGTCAAGACTAAGTGCCTGTGCACAAGAATAGAACTATATTGATCTTTTTCTGAATGAACATCTATTTTTTATCATTTTACCTCTTCCAATAGTTTTCTTTGCTAACAAACTAAAAAGGATTTTCTGTTAAGATTATTATGTAACTGTTCACTCTGCACTGGACTCTGAGTTTTGTGTCCCTGATGATAATGAAGATATGAAAAAAGTTGTAGAACTATGATGGCAAAACTAACATCAGAAAGTGTATTCTAAGAGTCCCCTTTGCAGATTGAGTTATCTGTAGGTAGGAAATTATCCACCTTATAAAGTGTAGAAGTGATTGTGTTAACAAGGTTTAAGATTTGAAGATAAATTAAATCCAACAATTTAAAAATTACCTCTGTAAGTACTTCTAATGCAGTATAATGAAATAATTTCAAAAATATTTCAAAATAGTTATTGAAGTTTATAATCATGGCTCTTTTGATGAACTTTTACAGAAATCTAACTGATAATATGATAGTATTTGTGAATGAAAATTTCCCAGAATAAGCTAATGGTGATTTAGTCAACCAATGGTTGTCACAGTCACAGATAAATCCAGCATGCTTTGCACAGGTAGAATCCCTGAAGAAATTTACTGAAGACAATGGCTGTTTATTATTTCTGTTCTTGCTTTTTACCATGTTCACAAATTCTGTAATGTTAAGTGAATCTGAAATATTCAGTGAGCAGCAGCTAGAGGTGATCTCTGGGATGAGAAACATGAAGTATTTCCCACACTAGATTGCATTAAGTGGGCCTCAGATATCAAGACAGAAGTCAAATGGATCCTGACAAATGATTCTGTGTTGTATGGATCCCAACACAAGGTCAAAGGAGAGAGTTTTATACACTTGGATAAACTCAATTATAATTTGGACATAACTTGCTTTTAACTGTATGACATCATCAGAGGAAAGAAAGGGGATGAAAACCACCATGTATATTTGTGTCAGGCAAACTTGCATTCTTTAAGCTGTCATAAACAACAATGGGAAATTTCCACCACAACTGCGAGGGAATGCAGAGAGCTGGACAATGAAACTTTCCAAACTAATCTGGCCCTGCATATCTACTTATATTCTCACTTGACCGGTTTCTTTCTCACATAGTTTACAACTTCAAGAAGTTTAAATAAAAAAGGTGTTTTGTGGTTTTTTTTACAGAGTAAGTGTTTGAATCACACTCTTCAAATTAATCCAAACTGATGCAGAGCACACTGAAATTTGCTCTGTACTTTTTGGTCTGATATGTGCAGTTTTTTATCTTCTGATAGTCTATGACTTTGACTTTTTAAGTGCCAGAAATTCTTAAAGGTGTGAGGCATAATATAGGTTTATGTACAATCAAAAGCATGTTTTGAAATCAAAAGTTCATTGGCTTTTCCTCTGAAAACAAAGAAAACCTGATAGCTAGATAAATTTTGCCTCCATGTACAGCAGAAAACATGGAAAGTATGGAAAAGACAGAAAAAGTCTGACTCATTATGTCGTGAGCAAATATTTTGACGGTTCACTAGATGAAGAGAAAGTAGAGAAATAATTAATTACAAATTATACATGGTTTCTATTTATTTAAATTTTGAATTTGCAAAGGGGAAACGAATATAATAATGAATGTTTTTCATAAGACTGTATTGTTTATCTTCTTAATTGAAGACTTCACAGTGCAAAGACAGTCTGTTTTCATACACTGGAAGTGAAAATTGGGAAAACGGGAAACAGACATTTAAAAAAAATGTATTCTAACTCCTTTAAATTGGTAAATTAATCCCTAAGAACTGAATAGTTCTCTTATATTCTGAAGTATTTGAAGGAGAGGAGATTGAGAACAGTGTTGGCAAAATACAAGGATGCAATTGTGACTCTCAAAAGTATTCTGCTAAGTCTGATGTGCAGGCTTCCAAAGAACAACAAGAATTACAGTGTTTCTAGTGCTTTTAAAAAGAAACTCCTAAGATTATAAAAGAAACACCAGAAAGCTTCCTCCAAAAAAATTGGAATATAATGAAGGTGAAAAATCAAACTGCTACTGCTATTCAGCCAGGGTGAAAAATAGTAGGCACAGTTACTAGCTGAGTATAAGTTATTCCTGTAGCAATTTCTAAATCTTCTGAGTCACTGGGTGGATCTTCAAATACATTAGAGGAATGTTAATATAACAATCTTATATCTTCCCTTGAATTCTGCATCAGCTGTGAATCACATGTGTGGAGACTGAAGGTGACTTCATCAACTGTAAATAGATCCATTAGAACACTGGTCCATGCTGGTACAGTGTAACCAAGCTTCTACAAAAGAAGGAAGAAGTGAGCCCTAGTACTTTATTGCTGAGACTTCTTTAAATACTGAACTGGATATATAGTATCTTTGTTTTGAAAATACTTAGTCACCTTTCCTATGAACATTTCCTTCATTTTCTTGCATCAGGATGGACAATATATGTCATTCGTCTCCCCAGTGAGAATTGACAAATCTGAGAAATCTAGCACATGAAAGTGAAAATAGCCATGCCTTATTTCAGTTTATTGGTATTCTTGTATGTTTTTCCTTTTGAAATTAATAATTTTCATTTGCCTTTTATAATTGCAATAAAAACAAGGCCAAATGTAAAAATCACACTTGTCTGCCATCGCTTGTCACGTGATGCTCACTTCAGATAGTTGGACGTTGATTTGTCTTAGCACATGGCACGCATGCTCCTTTTTTCTCTGGGAGTTGTGCAAATGACTGACAGCAACAACTAGAGTGGGATGAGTGTATTGGAATACATGGGTCTGATGCTGCAATGAAACACTCGTAAAGATTAACAACAGAATAACTGATTTATTACCTGTTTGACCTTAAAAGAGGATGTGGGAATTTGTTGGTCTGTTTGGCTTTTTTTATTGTTGTTTTTAATTTGATAGTCATACTGGTACTTCATATAAGCTGTCACATTTGAGAAAACTTACACTTTATTTTAAGTATTGCTGTTTAGCTCATGCCCTGTAGAGATGCCATGATTAGCAGATGAGAGTAATCTGCCATATTAATTTCATAACAATGAACTTTATAATTTATATATACAAACACTATACGCTGGTTTATAGTGAGAAAGCCTTAACTCTTTGTGCTGAAGAGAACTCCAACTGGACTCTGCCCATTAATTTTTATTGTGATCCAAAGGGAAAATTCTTTTACCAAGGCTAAAATACTGATTACTGAAATTTCTCTGTCACAGCAGTGAGCTTCTGTTGAGGGTTAATTTGGTTTCCCAGCCAATGCACCAACTAAAGTTGAGGTTTATTTTCTGCTGTGAGATAGGATTAAAAGGAAAAAAAAAAAAGTAAAGCAGGTCTAAACTTGAAAACATATAAAGAAAACTTTATTAATAGAATTAAAGGGGAAAACAATAATAAGGAAATTAGAATAAACTTTCAGAACACTTCTTTTCTTTCTCACTGACAATGCAAAGATAAAACTTACGACTTTCAGTGAGTTTACAACCTTTAAAAGAGTCTTTTTCTCAGTTCACTTAGGGAGAAGAGTTTCTTTTGCTATGCTATAGGGACTTTTCTACAACAAATTAGCTGTCCAGAAAATGAAATTCTATTCACAGTGTAAAGTCTTTCCTATGTCTTGCAGCTTTCACACAGCTGCTTTCATATCAAATATTGGGATTTTTAAGGATAAACTGGTTTAGTATAAAGCAGTTTTCTTTGTCTGTCTCTGGAAACAAAGGTTTTTGCAACTATCTTTCTCATTTATCTCATTTCTCCCTGTTAAAAGTTTCTCATCAGTTCACAGCAATATCTATTTTTTTCAAATACTAGTGTTTCAGTTCACAGTTGTACTAAAATGCTACATCCCCCCAACGCATTTCTATGAGTCACAAGGGAAAAAAACCAAAGTCTGATATATCAAATATATATCTTTACCATAGCCTTACAAAAGAAGCTCAATTCAAGCTCAAAGAATTCTCTTCAATCCCCTCATCCAGAGTTAAACTTCTTCTTCTCTGACCTCAGAGTTAAGTTTTATTATGGATTGAAGCAGTTTTTTATAGAGGCCTGCAATGCTGAAAGGTTAACCTGGTCTAAGCTTTGTATCGGGAACATGGCTCGCCGTGCCTCTCTGGCCATGTGGCCTCCACCAGCACCGTGTGAGCCGTGCCGGCCTGGCTCTGCTGGGGTGCTGAAATCAAGGAAATCTGCAGCCGATGCTTTTGGCCTTTTGTCTGCAGCAAAGCTGGCTCAAAGTGGCTGAGCAAATGAAGTTCATCGTGAGCCATGCTGAGGTGGCTGTGGCTGCGCGGCACTGTCCTGGCCGCTGCAATCCTCGGCCACTTGGCCGCTCCCGGTCTGAAGCGGTGGCGGCCGCACGGCTGCTCCTGGCCTCGGGGCCACCCCCAGCTCCGACCACAGGGTCACTCTCGGTGCTGGTCTCTGCTGCGTGGTCGCCTTCGGTGCTGATACAGCCTCTGGCGGGCATGGCTCGGTGGCTCTGCCGGGAAGGGGCCCGGCCGCCCCCAGGACAGGGCCCGGCGGGCTCCTCAGTGAGGGGCTCGGCAACGCCCTCAGCACCGCTCCGAGAGCAGAAAATCGTGGCTGGGCCAGGGGGACCGGACTAACCCAGGCATTTACCTTTATGTACAAGATAAATTTGATTGTTACCATTAAAATAATTTTTAAAGAGACTGCCTGGGAAGGGAGGGTGTCAAGAGGATGGATCCAGGCTCTTCTCAGTAGTGCCAAGCAATAGCACAACAGATGGCTAGCAGAGGGCGATGCACCCCCTGATGATTAAAAAGAACAAAGACTGGAACAGGTTGACCAGGGAGGCTGTGGAGTCTCCCTTACTGGAGACAATCCTGTGCACTGTGCTCTGGGATGACCCTGCTTGAGCAGAGAGCCTGGACCAGGTGACCCTCTATGGGTCTCTATCAACTCAACCCATTGGGTGACTCCGTGATTTTGTGAATTATTATTTATTTAAGGTGAAGTAGGATTCTTACCAATCTGATGTGCAGACTTGCCAAGAAGTTAAGTTGGAGTTGATAAACTTTTCCATATTTAAATTGCTAAATAAAGACTGAAGAGAAATCTGTAGGTAGTAGATTGTATAAAATTCTTATATATTCTATTCTTAAGCTATTTTGAGTGTGAAAAAAAAGACTGCCATGCTAGAAACAGCTGAAATACATTTTCTGTCACAGGTATAGTGCTGGAGGGAGGCTGGGGGAGAATTGGTATTTTTTTAAGAGATTTTTTTTTAGGATTTTGACAGTGAGTAGTCCACTGGAACATCCTGCTAGTCAAAACCAATTCATTTTGACAAAAATGTTGACAGAGAGAGGTAGTTTTACTTCCTTCTATTGTAACTTTTGTATTTAAAAAATCCAATTGACCTCACTTAATTGGACTTTTCACAGTGGAAATGACCTTTACTTATAATTTTTATGCTATCTTTTACCTTTTTAATACTGTATTTGTGTATGCTAATTTTCTGGAAAATTAGAATTTAAATATTTTCTTCATTATAAATATATGTAAATGTAGAAATTTCCTAAGGATAAATTCTGATCCATTCTGTCTACTCTGTAGCTATGTGTGCAGAAGTCTGAGTGACAATAACTGGAGAGGAGACCACAGATCATAAGGGCCTTTAGGCCTGGGTTTGGAAAACAGCAGAGGCCAGGATATCTGTTTCCCTAGAAAACTGCAGTTTTCTTCAAATTTAGATGCTTGTACATAGGTGCTGAGAGCATCAACAGTATAATGCCAGCATATGGAATAAGACAATATTCTCATTGGACCATAATCTTTTGTCCAGCCTGACAGAGAACATGTCAGATCTTTTTCTCCTCACAGCCCAATTTCTTTTTGTAATACGTTGGATTTGTGACTGGCAGCAATGGGATGTTTGCCAAATCTTTTAAGGTAAAATTTGGCATGTATACACACACAGATATATGCATACATAGGGAGGTATGTAGATGCAGCAATCATAACTTTTTTTCTCATTTTACTCTTTGATCACAGTCATCTAATGAACTTTAGCTAACATGCTTGTTCTCTTCTCCCTTTCACATCTATTAAATATAAATAAATATTGCTGTAAAATAAAACAAATATCATAGTTTGTCATATTTTTAATCAAATTAAATAAAAATTAAAAATTAAAAAATTCACAGAGGAATTGTACTTCATGTATTATGGCTTTCTCTTGCTTGTAGAAAAGGAGACTCAGGGGTGACCTCATCACTTGCTACAACCTGAAAAGAGGTTGTAGCAGGGTGGGGGTCATCTTCATCTTCCAGGCAACCAGTGATAGGTTGAGAAAACACAGCTCCAGCTGTGCCAGAGGAAGCTCAGGTTGGACATCAGCAAGAATTTCTTCACAGAAAGTTTTGTTAAACATTGGAAAGAACTGGCCAGGACCATTCCTGGAGGTGTTCAGGTAACAACTGGGTGTGGCACTTAGTGCCATGGTCTAGTTGACAAGGGAGTGTGATCAGTCAAAGGCTGGACTTGAAGATCTTAGAGGTCTTTTCCAATCTACAAGATTCTGTGATTATGTGAATATCTAGAAATCCTAATGCTGCATTGCCAAATTACTTTGGTAGTTCTGAATAGTATGTACAAGATGATTAGGATTCACTGGAGAAGAAATCATAACAAGTTGCTTGAGAGAGTATTGTGATTTAATTTAACTTCATGACTCTTAGTCATGTGGTTCTGAATTTGTTTTTAGGCTTTAGTTTAGTTATTATTACTTGCTTAGAAATTAAATGCTTGCAGATGCTTAAGTGGAGTCTGTTACATTGCATAGCTTGAAATTTATATACTGCACATTGAGCTGTGATAATTAGGGAGCTATAGCTCTTTTAACCTCTTTTGATTTCTCACCCTTTACCGCTTGATTAAGAAAATTTTTCTTTCAAATATATTTCATGTGTTAATAGATGGAGACATAACGGATTTGCTCAAAATACAGTTTCCTCTTGAGAAGAGACTACTTTCTTACCATGTGGTCTAGCTCTCTGTGCATAAGATGTTCATATACCTTCAATGTATCCTTCTATATGATTTAATCATAAAAATTTTGTTTGCCTTCTTCAAACCAAAAGCTACTGTTGGCTTCTGGTAGTAATATGTATTGTGATGGGCAAATGGTATAGAAAAAATGTGCTCCAAATATTTTACAAGCTAAAATTACTAATTAACATTAGTTAGTGTTGTATTCCTCATGGAATTAAAGGAAATGGATTGTCCCTTACCAGTGAAAATATTTCAGTTAGATGCATTTTTCTTTTGCCAGCAAACAAGGGAAGTCTGGTAGACTTAGAGTTCAGATTTGTCTTTTCTCCTGCAGTTGAAGAGAGTGCTGAAGAAAATACCTTAACTGGCTTTTAATCAAATTCACGTAGAACTTACAAGTTCATCACTATGAGGAGAATAGAGGTTTTATCATTTTAATATTTCCAGATTCTGCCATTTCTGGCACCACAATTTTCCATCTTCTGCTTCTCTGTCCCAGGAATGCTTTTCTTCTCGGTGCCATTTGGTATGTACAAAATTCTACTAAAATTCTTCAAAATTATTATAAAATATTTATGTAAAAAAATCATCATAATTATGCCATCATTAACAGAGTTAGAATTGCACCAATAAGTCTTCAATGCTAAAGTTAATGTGCTCATATATTTTGTCAAGCAAGAATCCTGAAAAGTCCTTAGCACATGTACTAAGCTGCATGCAAACAATGGCACATTTATCCAGAATACTTCCCAAGAAACCTCAAAACTGATCTGCAAACAGGAATTAGACTTTTCTTTGAAGTTCAATAGCTTTATATATTTATAAATCGACTTTTTACCTCTCATAAAGAAATTACTGGAGACAATTAAAAAAAGAACATATCTCAACTGGGACCCACATTTCTGGTACTTAGAATTGTGAGAGACTGAAATGTTAAATGTTAATGACTCAAAAGATTGTCAATTTGTGAAAGAAGTGGGTGATTTCCTGAGGCCAAATTTTCACCCTGCAGCCTAAAGGGAGTGGCAGAGTTTTTAGGTGTGTGGGGATGAAACCTCTGACCTGTGTAAGAATAGCCCAGGTACAGGGGGTGGGCATCCACCACTGGAGGATGACTGCAATAAACCGACTTTTGTTTAGATAAAGGAGTTTAGCCCTGCATTGATTGTGTTCTTGATAACCTGGGACTAACTGTGAATAAGTTGAAAGTATTCATCCCTTCTGGTAAAGCATAACTGTCTCAACTACACTGGTGTGAGAAACAGCTATCATGTGTTATAATGGTTAAAGGTGTTATAAACCATCAAAGACCATTGAAAAACCCCCAGACTCATTTCTTGGGCCTTCCACCAGAGAAGCGCACGTATGTTGCATCAGACAGTTTAAAACTCCCCCACAGGTGAGGTACTTGGGTGTTCCCACCTGAAACCAATGAACTTTTTTTTCAGGAGTTCCCCTCACCCCTGATGGATCAAGACTGCAGCCATCACTTTGACTAATGGACATTGAAAAATTTGAACAAGATCCATCACTCGATCTATGGGTGGTGACCTCTTTCCTCTTCACTATCTAGTCTTATCCTTTCTTCCTCTCTTTTTATTTTCCTTATATATTTTCTTAATTGATATTTTTTATACTTTTATATTGTTATATTTCTACAGACAATAACAAAAATGGCTACATACTTCTTTTCTAAATTGCAGCCAAATTGTTCTAAAATAAACCTGCCATATATAAACTGGTCATTCAGTGTCGTTTCACTCTAAGCTGCCACAGGGGATCTTTTATCAATAACCTCAGTTACCCCTCCCTCAGGGAGAGGTTGTGACAAGGATAGATAAAAGGTAAATACCCAGTGAACTTGTACTGAAAAGACTATTATTGTGATTCTTTTTGGCAGAGAGCCTTGAATTTTTTTCTCTCTTTGTGAATCTAGAAAATTTTATTTTCCAGAGAAAATTGTGCTTTTAATTATTTTTATGATCAGTCAATGATTTTCAGTCATAGGTTTGCTGTTTGTGAAGAAGAGTGGCAGATTCACTGGTATCATAATTGCAAATTGTTGAATCTTTTTGGTATTAGATTGTTAAATTGCTCTTGAAAAGAAATTAGTTTGTTGATAGCAGATATGTACATGCTTGCTCTAGAATTCTCCTTCAAGTTCCACCTGCCCACAACAAAACCAAAAATCTTTGTGCATATCTGTGTCACATTTAAGAAAAAACAAAAGCTCTTAATTGCAGATCCTCTTGTAAACATCAAGATTAAAATATTGTGTGGCTTTGTTGTGCTTCTCATTTGGAAATAAATTAATTCTCAGATTGAAAAAAGTAGAAAGAGGAAGTGTCAGAATGCAGAAATTAATCTTGAATAGTTGATGGAAAAAATTAAGGAACCGAAAGTAGCTGAAAGTACAAATATATATATCTTTAAATTTATTAAAAAGAATAAAAAAGAAATAAAATAGAATATTTTATTTTCTAACATTCACTCCAGAGATTTGTAAACTCATACATATTATATGATAATACAGATTTTATGCAAATGTTTTCTCTGCAATCTGAATAATAACAATAAATATATTCTGGGCCAGTATGAAATACCTGATGCTTGTGTAAGCATTTGCTCTATTCAGTTTTCTTTCTGACTCATAAGATTGGATCTGGTTTCTGTTACAGCTTAATTTAAATAATTCACCTCAAATCCCTGGTCACAAATATTTCTGCAAACAGCACAGTATGCAGTGTGTGGTATGAATTTCAGTGAATCGAAATTCAGGCACTCTTTTCTTCTGTAATAAGATCACAACTAAAAGGAGTTAATTTCCCAAGGAAAAGAAATCGTCAGGGAAATATTTGCATTTTACAGTTTATGTAAACTACTTTATGCCCCAGAGAAAACAGAGTACTCTTCTTCCCCACAAGTCTTTAAAATTCCAACGTATAACCCTGTAATTTGAGAAAGAATAGATCATTGCCAATCATGATTCATAAGTGTATGTATCATTCAGCATCATAGCTCATCAAAATTTATTTCCCAATTTTACATGGAGTTGAAACTCATTTGCAGTCCTATATTTTCATGCTTAAAATTGTGTTTATCCTGTGTTTTTCATTAATATTATGAAGGGGAAAAATATTAACATAACTTTACATTATAGAAAACCTGCATAAGAAAGAATAGGATTGATGGAAATGTAGTACATAATTGTTCTCATTTGACCAAAAAAGAGAAAAAAAGCTCTGAATTTTTCTATTTTCTCTCTTTTTCCTCAGGTCAGTAACTTGATATATGTACTACATGAAAGCTTCTTCACAAATGGTATAATAAGATCATACTGAACCCACACACAAAATGGAGGAGAAAAAAAGTGGCAAGGTTAATGAATTACATGATTGATGAGACACATATTTCTATTTCTGTGAGTAATCTATTGATTTGAAATAGGTTAAAACTCCTGCCACACTCAAAAATATACAAATTTTTGAAAGATACAAAATACCTCATATTGTTTTTAAGATTTAGTAACTGCATTAATGCCTAGTATTTCACAAACAACATTTTAAAGTGAATAAAGAATCAGACACCATCTACACATTTCCTCTTGAAGAACTTGATATACATATGGTAATGTTTCTCTCTATCCTTAAATTCTTTTTGTTCAGCCTTGTAAGCTGAGGCAGGAGAAATTACTGCAGCAATAATTTCAAAAATATTTCATTAAAAAGGTTTTGTTTTCATTTGTTTATAATCATACTTTAACCATTTAGACTGCATATCTCTTGAGGATTAAATTTTGGCTTTTTTTTTTTTTCTACAGAGCAGTAAAACTATTCTTGCCCAGAAAAATCTGTTGTTTTGACAGTGTTAAAAACAGCTATGAAGCCAAGCTATTGGCAGATGTCTATGTGGAAGTCTATATTAGCACCAGTTATGAGAGCAGAGAATTATTTGGCATTTGTATCCCTGACTCTCACTGATGTTCACAAACATCCAAGCATTAGGTAACTTAAGTGTGTGGCAGCAAGTGAAAGGTCACTGAACCTGAGTCAGCCCAGCTGGTAATAAATATTTTCCTAGCCCTGTTCCTCCTAGGAGAACAGCATGTCTTGTTGGGCTGAAAAGTCTTAAGCGGTTCTGATGTTAATGAATCAGTCTCTGGAATATTTTCTGAAATGGAAACAGATTCAATATAAAAGAGAAGGGAACACAGGTGGCAAAAGACAAGACAAACAAAGCTAAGGGATAACTTAAATGATGGAGAACAATTAGAAATACGACAAAAATAATCCAATACCACAACAAAGATAAATAGACTTCACCAGCAAGTGTGCTGTGCAGCATTTCCAAAGCTCTGCATCCTGATGATCTAAATAGGACACTTACCCAAAGCATGAGGTGGCTTCTTGGGGGTTACCTACCCATAGAAACAAGGATGCAGAAAGTATGGTTTATACCTATCATTGATCTTGGCACAAAGTCAAGATAAATAAAGGGTGTACTTTGAAATCCCTCCATGTAATAGCTACAGACAAATTGATGCCTTCAGTCCATCCAACATGAAAAGATCAGTTGTGACTAAAAGAAAATAATTTTATAGGAAATATTCTGCTAGGCCCACTCAGAATCTGTTCTTTTGCTGTCAACAGATATTCACAGAGCCCTCTCAGAAGAAATTAATGTCATCTTTACCCATACTTTAGCCTAGTTTTTCAGAGTTATTTTTGCTATGTAAATAAATTGCATAGTGTTTAAAACTTGTCAACACAACAAACCCATTGTTTTTACCAGATTATAATTTGCACATGTTGTCTGACAGAGCTGACATGCTTTCCTGGGATCTGAAGGAATCACTTTGAGCTTTATCTAGCTTGAAACACTTGTTTTCAATTCTGCCAGAACAGAAATAAACCAACATCAAAATAGCTGTCATGTTTGTTTCTCAAATTATGTAAGTCAACTGACAATTGCTGCAGCCATCATTTATATCAATAACTACGAAACGCTACCGTAGTAAGTGGTTAGAAAGCACTGGTATTGCTAAACATTAAGAATCCATTAGGCAGCTATTAGAGAGATGTTGAAATAGTTAACTAAAGTAAATACTAATAGTCTGTGGCTATCTAAACAACTATTTTAAGTATTTTAAAAATCGAATTTGATATCTTAGTTACAGCATCTTTTATAGCTCTACATTGGATTTGGATTGAAATCCCAATTCATTCTTTCACACTTTCTTTTCCTAGATGGAAAATTTTGGAGTGTTTGCAAGTGACTTTCCCACTGGTTTGACCAGGAAGCAAGCAAGAAAGATGACAGTCAGCTTGTTTTTCTCTGTGGCAGCTGCTCTTAAAATCTTTAGCTCTGTACTTGTATCATGAGAAAAACAGGCAAAAAACCTAATAGAAAGAATGAGTTCAGTAATGAAGAATTTTGATAAATAAACTTCATTAAAGCTTTTTATTTGGTGAGTCTTTCAGAAGAACTGGTTTTTCATAAAGACAAAATGTCATTGATCTGTTGAATTAAGGCCTCAGCTCACCAAAACAATAGAATTTCAAACTGTGGCGCTTAGCTTGATAAGGAAGGTTATGATATGGGGGTTAAGGCAGTAGAAAGAAAATAAAAGCATGGAAAATATCCTATAAAATCTAAAATAAATCTGTAAGATACTGGATGAAAGGAAAAAAAGAAAAGGAAATGAAAATGCTCATGCTTATGTTTTAATAAAGGGAGAAAATAAAAACATAAACATTATTTCCTCTTTGAAAAAAAGATTATTAATTATTTCTCTTGAGTGAATTTTGTGTGAAAATTGTCAATAACAGAAAAAAGTGCAAAGAAAAGGATTATAGCACTGATTAGAACCCTTATTACCATCTATTAATATTGGTATAGAACAGAAAATTAAACTGGAACAAGCATTTTTCTTTTCCCTTTGCAAAATCATTAATTTTCTACTTTGCCTTTCAGGCTTATCTTAAAATCTTTGAGCCTTCACAAATTAATGTAACAGTCTGCACATGGAGCTATGTGTTACATGAGAAAGAATCATAATGGAGATCAAAATAGTGTAGTAAATCTGGGAATCGTTTTTCCATGAATAAGATCTCTATGGAATAGTACATTGTTTTGTTGGTTATAGTTACAGAGAAATACAACCACATGACCTGCCTCAGAACACTTTTTTTTTGCCATTGCCTAATGAGAATTAACAAAATTTAAATTTTCCTACTCCTTGTGGTACAATTGATGTGTATAATTTAAGATTTAGATTTTGTTGTCACTTTCCAATTTTATCTTTCACAGATACTAAAGATTGTTTTTCATTTCCCTTTCTTAATATTATACAGTCATACTGGGATGGAGCATTTTTGTCCCAAAGCAATTAAAAATACAAAGATTGATAGTTTTGTATTTTGAAAAGAAGATGCAATCTTTTATTTATTTAAATTATTTTAATGACAGTAAATTTACAGATAACAGGTCAAACAGGTCA